>CM046466.1:16526204-17126204 GCA_025506415.1 Flaveria robusta | reverse complement strand
TATAATACAAAAGACAACTAGAAAAATTGGTTAGTTCTTTATGCCTCTTCAAGAAGTCCTTGGTTTGAGTCTGCCAAGCATCTTTTTTTTTCTTTTCTCAACAGTTACTTATAATTTAAAAAAACCAAGAACATATATCATGTGCGGTAGCCTCCGTTGACGGCTTGAAGTCGATAACAATTATTTATTGTGCAATAATTTGGTACCTAAGAAAATATTTTTGGAATTTTTTTTTTAACCAAACTATCTTTTTGTATAATTATTGGTATACATGACGTCAATGTATTCTTATATTTAAAAATGTTATAACATTTTGACACTTCAAATATGTTAATGATTTCTTACACTTTTGTGCTTATATGTTTTCCATTGCGTTACAAAAAGACCTCGCGGCAATGCGCGTGGGTTCAATTCTAGTTATTAATTCATTATCAACGTCGTCATCATCTAACACCATCATCACCCGTTACTCATCATGCGGTCGGCCACCATCACCAGGTTGTTGTCACCAAACCACCACCATCACCATACCACCTTAGCAATCGGTGACCCCTATCACCATTGTGTCTGTTCGAACACCAATATCAAAACCACCATCTCCAGACCGCCACCGAACCGCCATCGTCGTCAGACCACCACCATCACCAGACCGCCACTCGCACCAAATCGATCCATATCTGCATCAATGGTGTTCCTTGGTGGTTGCAAAAGTCATGGTTGTGGTTGACTAGAGCATCAGAGAAAAAGAAAGAAAGAAAGAGAGAGAGATAGATAGAGAGAGAGAGAGATGGTGCTAGTGGTAGCAACGACGCGTCAGCGATGACTTGTGCTGCCGGCAACAGCAGTGGTGTGTGGCGGCAGAGATGGTTTTGGTTGAGTAGAGAGAGATGGAGTGGTGGTGGTGACTTTTAAAGGAAGAATGATGGGGAAGAAGATAGGGTGGGTTGGGACCCATTTTATTTTGTCTTTTAATACAAGGGTAAAAGTGACTTTTTACATTCAGTTAACAGCAAAAACTAACGACCATCCACTCCAGGGACCAATCGTGTTACAGTCAGGCAAAAAGTAGGGACTAATCATGTAATTTCTCAAAAGTTGGGACCAATCTTATAATATGAGCATACCACAGGGACCAATCGTGTAATTAACTCTATGATTTATTAACTAATAATAATCTATACTGTTAATTTGGCTGATAATAATTCTAATTTTTATTTTTATTGTTATTAACACTTCTAGTAACATAATCTTCATTGATTAATGGGTTATTGGATTTTAATAATTCTAAGTTTTATTTATTGGCCGGTATTAATCCCAACTCAAAAAATTTTTGCAGACACTCTCAACTTTTAATTTATTTTCTTCCAACAATCCCTTACTAACTGAGGGTTAACCACCTTTAATTTTTATGATAAAATGGGGCCAACATTGAGCTATTTTTCAACTACGCCGCCGCCCAGCCTCCATCAAGTCCGTTTTTTGGTGTCTAGCCTCCAACGTCACCTGAAATCTAGCTCGAATGAGTTAAGTGGTTCAAATCAGAAGGTGGAGATTGACGAGTTTTAGCATGCGGAAGTTTCAGATTGACGGACCAGATGGTTGATTTCAACTTTTTGCTTAGTGTTTTAGCCATACAAACAGTCCATGTAATTAAAAAACTAACAGTTTTAACTCTCGGTTAGTTAGGGACGTTAAGAGAAAATAAGCTCAAAGTTTAGAGTGTCTATAAACATTTCTTGAGTTGGGATTAATCCCGACCTATCCAAAACATTAATACTTGATTTTTGATATTATTATACATTTCCCTATTTCATTCATAATCATTACCATGAGTAAAATCTAGTGAAAATCAAGTGTAAATAAATAAAGATTATACTACTAGGAGTGCCATTGACAACAAAAATAATAGTTAGGATTATTGTCGTCCAAACTGATAGTAGAATTATTATCGGCCAATAGGTTATACGGCCAATAAGTTATACGGCCAATAAATGAAAGTTGAGATTATTAAAATTCAATAATCCTTGATTAATACTTGATTTTTGTTTATTTTTCAATTAATTTCATTATACATTTCCTTATTTCATTCATAATCATTACCATGAGGAAAATCAAGTGAAAATCAAGTGTAAATCAGTAAAGATTATACTACTAGGAGTGCCATTGACAACAAAAATAAAAGTTAGGATTATTTTCGTCCAAACTGATAGTAGAATTATTATCGGTCAATATGTTATAGTTTAGGTTATTATTATCTAATTTGTTTTTGTATTAAAATGGTATGCCAGTCATATTATATAATGAGTCAAAACATGTAATGATATCGGTTTAAAATGTGTTGGATCAAATTGAGTAGACACACTATGGTGTCAGTCTCAACGTTGTCGTTGTTTCTATGTATCGTTAAATTCTTAAATTATAACCTATATTTTTTTTCTTAGTTGCAATTTCGTAGTTCATCATCTATTATTTAATATTTAGAAGATGGTAGTTATATGACGGTGAAGGGAAGATGTCCATGGTGGCTACTTTATGAAGTAGGCGATGACTAATTGAAAAATAGATTATTATTATATGAATGAAGTTGTTGATGGTGCAAGTCTACAACGGAGAGTCGGAGACAATGGCTTACACGGTGCTTAAAGGGGTACTAATACTAAAAGTTAAATTAAAAAATATATAAATCTCTAGATGCCTTTTAATATTTAATAGAATGTGTGAGATCCGATGCATGGCGTCCTTCGAGTTTGATTTGCTGGCTAAGATTATTTTTATATTAAAAGAAAAATACATAAAAAGACAGAAAAAATTGAAGTATATTACCCTATTATTATATTGTTAGGTGACGGATATACTATTATTTTAAATAGTAAACATTAGAAAAATAAACTAATATGTTTTATGATTAAAAAAAGTTATGACGAGACTGGTTGAATCGAATTTGAAAAGCAGATGAAGTCATAAATAATATAAAACCTAAAACTATATTTATAAACAAATTTTGAAAAATACCGTATGGTTTTGCTTATTGTTGTAATTTAAAAAATGCAATTTTGTATGTTATTTAAAGTTATATATCATCTTTGAGAGTTTGAGTTATATATTATTTTTTATTTTGTTGATTGTATTTATATACAGATGTGTGAGATATGGTTGTATTTATATATATGTATGCGTATATATTTGTGATGTGTGTATGAATGTATCATGTATGAATAGACGTGTCACATATGTGTTGCTTTGTGATCTAGTTAATCTTTCTTCCTCCCATGTTACTATTCTTCATGTAATGTCTTACGTTAACGCATTAGATATGATTATTCTCATACATTAAAATAACGCATGTATGTAGGTGGACCCGTTGGCAAGTTGCTTAGCTCTCGCATTGTTAGTTGTTTTGAGGTCTTGATCCCACATGATTTGTAGGTAGTATTTTCTTAAGTCCTACTTTAGAAAAAATGTAAGCACATGGAGCAACTTGAGTCCGATACAACCTGCTTCCGGTTCTATTGGTTGAACTTGGTTCGTGCAACTTACACTTTATCTTCAGTATATTTCTTGAAAGGTACATCAGTTTACAGGATTTGAACTAACAAACCTTTTGTTAGAAAGATACACCATTTTACCATCAGTATGTTTCTTGACGACACTTAAAGAAACGTATAATATAATTTATCAAATTATTAGAATGTATAATTAATTAACCTAAACTCAAAGTAACTTAAGTTTTTAGAACAACACCTCATCTTAAACTACATCAAATCCTAATCTAACCTACATCAATATTTAAATCATGATATTCTTCAAAATGTTTTAACTTAACCCAAGTGGCATGTTAATTTATTTAAGGTTTTCCCCATAAAAAATATATAATTTAGGGTTATTGAATTTTAATAATCTTAACTTTCTTTTATTAACCGAGATTAATAGCAACTCAGTAAATTTTTATACAAACACTCACAATTTTAAGCTTATTTTCCTCCAATGATCCCTTACTAACTGAGAGTTAACCCCGTTAGTTTTTTTTTTATTATGCTAACTACTTATGTGGTCAAAACTCTAATAAGAAATTTGAAATCTACCATAAGATCCGTTAATCTAGAAATACTACACCATGAAACCCATTAATATTAACCTCGTAATCTGAACCACTTGACTCGTTAGAGGTAAATTTCAGGTAACGAAAAATTGTTGACACCAAAAAACAGAACTGATAAATGTTAGGTGGTGGCAGAGTTGAAAAGTGGTTCAAAGTTGGCCACGTTTCATCAAAAATACTAACGGTGATTAACTATCAGTTAATAAAGGATCATTAGAGAAAAATAACATCATAGTTAAGAATACGTGTAAACATTTACTGAGTTGTGATTAATTTCGATCAATATATTATTAAAATCCAATAACCCTGTAATTTATAATATTAATATTAATATTTAATAAATAATAAACAAATAAGAAATCAAACAAGCTTCGTCGATTCTCCGATGACCCCCAAATCCCAAACTACGAGACACGAGATCTCTGCACCAACTTTATCGTTTCTCCGATATATCAGGTTTCATGTTTTACTTCATCTAATCATTAACGAAGATTAACGTAACACATATAGATGCTAATAACATGAATGATCGGCGTATTCAATTTCATCATCACATACGAACACGAACAACAATGCATCTTATTCATCAAATCATCATCATAGAAAAAGTTGCAGAATCGGAATATGAGAGGAACAAACCTGGAAGAATCCGATTAGAGGCGGTTGAATCCGGTGGAGAATTTCAATTCATGAGAGGCACGTACGATTGAGATGTTGATCGGAATTGGAATAAGAGAATCATGTGATGGAGTTGCATATTTATCATGTGAGAGGGAAAGAACGGTGGAATGATGATATTTCACCTCCACCACCACAAGACAAAAAGGTTGATTTCTATTAGGTAGGTATACGTATGTGTTTATGTTCCCCAATTAAATCATCCATTTCCCTCGCTTTTTTTTATTAAACTAATGAAGATTTATTTATTTATTTTTTTTGTTTTGACATAATGCGAGAATTACCTTGAAAGAGTGAGGTACACAATACAACTAAAAGTTAAAGAGGTTTTGGATTCGAGTCTCGTTTTGAGTAAAAATAATTTGTGTTGAGTCAGAGAGTTTTCTCAGTTATAAGTTTTTTTTAAAAGGGTTGGGGTGCGGTACTAGATGAGAAACGGATATGTGGGACTGATTAAAATAACACATATTATCCCGAAGCAGAGTTGTATATTTGATGTTCAAAAAAATCTCGTTAGGAGAAATAGAACAAGTAGATGTACAAGTAGAAGATCATGGTGTTAAAAATATATTTTATTATTATTATTATTAACACCTTAAATAAATTAGTCTTCTTCTACAAGCTATTTTTTATATATACGTTAATGGTATTGTATACTCAATCAATAAATAAAGATCTCCTTTTCTTCCTATATCTTTTATTATATTGTTGTACTTCTAGGTTAGTTTATAACATGCTATCAACACAAGTTGCTTTTAAAATTAAATCGTATTATCATAAGTTACAAACCGTATCACTAAATCTTACTGCTCGTAACATGAGCTTTCGACTAGATCTTCCAATAACTCAGATTTCACCATCAACCTTCCCAAGATACGGCTTCTGCTTGTATCGGCTTCAGTTCTCAACAAAACCTACAACTAGCAATTAAATGTATGACAAATATCATAAAGAATCAATATACTTTTAGTTTCTCTCACAAAAGTCCTTGCTTAAGCTTTTGCATGTAAAAAACAAAGTATTTTTTATTTTATTTTATAAAAGTCACTCAACAATTTTTGTATATAAAAAACAATATATTTCTGTATTTTCGCATAGTAACCCCCCAACAAATATTCACACATTAAAGTTATTTCACTTATTAAATTCTAGTAAATTTTGAAAAAATAAAAATAAAACATCTTTGGTATTGTTTTATTTTGTTTGTGTAACCTTTTTTCATTATATGGCTTGTTAAATTTATTCGAGTTCGAGCTTGGCTTGTTCAACTTACGGATGCTCAAGCTCGAGCTTTGCTCATTGGGAACTTTCCTTCTAAAACTATTTCGAGTTTGAGCTTTAGAAATAGAGCTCGAAACAAGTCGGGATTGAGCTTCTATAACATAAACGATCCGAACTCGAGATCCCATAAGTTAAACGATACACGTAAGGGAAAAAAATGCACGCAAACAAAACAATCGATGCAAAAGTTGTTTTAATTTCTTTCTAGAATTTGCTTGAATTTTAAATCAATGAAGTTATTTTAATGTGTAAATAATTGTTAAGGGGTTTTTATGTAAAAAAACAGAAAGTATGTTGGTTTTTTAGATGCAAAAAAATATACATGAACTTTTGTGATAAAAAACTAAAAATATGTTAGTTTTTTTTACCTTTTTTGGACAGGGTTGAAATGCATTTGGTATGTTACTTGCCCTTAAACATAAAAGTATCTAAAATCTAATGAATTTGCATGACAACCCGTTTAATATGTGAAAACATATATGAATCAGATATGTATTATCAACACATCAATACTCCTATTATATAATGGTTGGACTTGTTTTGAAGAAGTTATCTCAATTCATTCAAAGTATCGATCCACATTGGTCTGGAAATCATTCATATCATCACCACTACGCATTGCCTCACGAACCACCCCAGTTTGGCCTTCTCCCACAAACATCACACTTTTATTCTCCTCCTCGATTCGCAGCAATTATCAAGATCTTTCATAGACTTTTTGCGATGATGAACCTACGTCTCTCCCTATCTCCTCCACATTAACGAAGACCTCGATCTCTCTTTCAAATCTACGACCCCTTACTAATGCTCTCATGAATTTCACCCAAAGAGTTTCTCTTCGTTATTATTAAAGCGCCTTTAAGGCAGAGAGAAACCAAACATATGCACCTTTCATATGGAACGAATTAGTTTATAAAAGTTTTCTTAAAGCCAAGCAAAACCAAGAATAACACGTCCTTCTGGCGAAGTGAACACTAAACACACTCGTTTTAAGGTGGATGTCATGAGTTTTAATATATATGAAGTTGGACATTGGATGTATCTTGATAACAACACGAGACATGATATTTTTTAAAAATAAGTTAAAGAAAACATCTTTTATATATTAATATTACGTTAGACGTCCTTTGACGTAGATGTCCTTTGTGTAAGGGGTTTGTAGCATATTAGGTCGGTCTTTTAACCTAACGGATGTTAAAAAATTCAGTTACTTTTTTATGATGATCATAGGGATGTTGCAGATTCGATTTTGAGAGTGATTTGAGAGAACTCTTAGAAATACAATAGTATTCGAATGTGTGAATTACATGGGTATTTATGCAAGGGCGGATCTTTATATATAGGGGCCGGGGGAAGGGGGGGGGGGGGGGCGCCGCCCCCCTGTTTTTTCGCCCGTAATGTTAAATTTTAGTCCGGTAGTGTAAATTTTTGGTCAAGCAGTGTAAACTTTTATATAAATATCAAGTTCGCCCCCTCTAAAAAAAATTGATTTCGCCCCCGCCCCCCTACGAGAAAGTTCAAGCTCCGCCACTGTATTTATGCCCTTGAAACTGGTGTGTTTGCTTAGGGTTTAAGTCTTTAAGAAACCGATTTAAGTACCTATAACTACTACCACACTTATGTTAGGGACAATAATAATACAATAATCAATAATCTAACTTACACTTAAACAAGAATTATAGTCTAACATTCTAAAAGTGATAATTTTACCTTTGCATTTACCAAAACAAAAAAGAAAAAAAAAATTTAAAACCTCCTACCTTCACTTCATCTTCATCTCCAACCCACTTCATGTTACCATAAATTATTCCACTCAAATACTCTTGCTTACATAATTATCTGTTAGTTAACACTAATATTCATCTCAATAATTGTAACCATGGTGTTTTCAAGTGTTGGGGTTACCATCATGACAAATAGCGTTTGTTGGCAGAAAGTTATGTTGGTTCACGTTCAATCAATTTATAATGGATTAGCTTATGCACTCAAACAGGTGTTATGAAATTGCATAACTTCAAATTAGTTTTTATTCATCAATAATATAATACTTAAAATAGCAATACAGATAGAAGAAACTTAGACAAAAAAACTCAAAACAACTATAATTCATCTTCAGCGGCCCCACAAGAAACAAAATCATTGTCTATTCATTTAGATAGGGCCTGCAATTTCAAATAATTAAACCTTAATGTTTATGGAAGCCATTGTGCTTCTCTAACAAAAGATAAACCAAGTTCAAGACGGTTAAAATTAGGGCATCAATAAAAAATTGATATGAAGTACTGGGGCGGTAGGAGATGAATAATAGAGTTGAGGACTTGGGGTGGGTTGTTGATTTAATATTTGTTTTTAATTTTTTATGCTATAAGGTTATTTATCTTTAATAAAAATGGTAAATTGATCATTTAATACCTTATTTAATAGAAAATCTAAGGCAAAGGACCTAATATGTTATAAAATCTTTTCATAAAGGACGTTTAATATAGTTATTATAAATAAAAGATGAAACCTACAATTAAAGAATGTTTTTTTGTAATTTATTTTATTTTTTTATAAATGTACTTGCAAGATACAAGCGTGTTGGATTGGAATGATATAAAGTCATTATATACAACTTAACATTTATGGAACACGTGATATCATACTGTTTTATCAATATGATGATGCAAAGTTCAAAGTATTTGGGAATGTAGATGCTAAGTATTAAGACATCCCATTAGATAAATCGACACCCACCTATACGTTGGATATGGGTCCATAAGCAAATGAATAAAATTCAGGGGGGCAGTCAGAGGGTTATACGCCTCATGTAGCCCTATACGACCACTATACGACACATATAGGGCTATACGACGCGTATAACAAATTTCCACATTGATTTCAAGGTTAAATTCAGGGGGTTGTCAGAGGGGTTATATGCCCCGTATAGGGCTATACGACCCCCTATACGATGCGTATGGTGCTATACGACCCGTATAAAAATCCGAGGTGTTAATTTATAATTTTGGGTGTCTCAATATCCACATTATATTTATAACATCCATAAGCCTTCATTTTGGATATGTATTTACATACCGCAGTAGTTCAAGTTCATGTCGATACAAAATAGATATTGTCAACAACATCAAATCATGTCAAATTAATTTCTCTTATTATGGATGGAGAATGTATCATGCTAAACTAAAGTGGCCTGACAAGTTACGGAAGAAGTCAATCATAGAAAGCCACAAATTACGGATAATAACAGGTGACGAAACTAGGGATTTAAGTGAGCCGAGCCGAGCTCCTCGGCTTGTTTTGACTTTAAAATGATCGAGCTCGAGTGGGTGGCCTGACGCGCTGACCCCACTTCTCAAAGAAACCAAATGTGGTACGGTGATCAAGTCATAAAGTCAACACTATAATTTAAAACCAATGTTTTCAGAACCGGATCGGACGTCAAACCGGACGTCTTACTGGTTTGGTGGTCGGACCGGTCGGACCGGATTTAAGAACCGGATGACGTCATAATTATATATATACTATATTATATATATAGTTATATAGATAATTAAATATAAGTAATTTATATATGTTTATAGTTATATATAAAACTTAACTACATTTTTATATCCAACATACTAATTTATGGCCGGTTCGACCAGTCCAAAACGAGTCGCACCGAACCGGACCGGCTAGGTGGCCGATCCCCGGTCGAACCGGTCGGACCGGCCGGTCCGATCCGGTCGTGAAAACAATGTTTAAAACATCGAATCTCATAAATCGTGGCTAGCAACATGATCATAATATTTATCAAACAAGTCAGGTGGTGTGAAAAACATACTTGTTTAAATATATTATGATCTTTGATATTAGAACCTTCTTAGGGACGAATCCCCTAAGCAATGTGGTTTCCAAGGAGGCAACGCTCCTGGTAGTCCAAGTGACAACTCCTGGCTGTGGTCGAGCTGCCAGATCACCTTGCAATTTTTATTTTGATTAAAATTTTTTTATTAAAAATACAGCAAAAATTAAAATTTTCAGAATTCATAAGTGAAACCTTGAAATAATTCTAGCTCCAATTTTAATTTAATTTTGAACTAGAAATGGTAACTGATGGTAGTTTTTGAGGATTTGGTGACCCTGCCCTGCAATGAAGGTTAATATTCAAATTGATCATTTTTCTTTTTGGTTCACAAAACCTCACTCGAAAAATCCATACTTGCTCTTGATTCTTTCTGAGTTTTATCCGATTGAACGTTTGGATTAAACCCCTAAATTGTTTCAATCTGAAAGTGCTTCGCGACTCTCAGATCGTCCAAGTTTTTGATCATTAAATTACGAATCCTCTACACAAGTTTACATGCAAAAGTGAAACGAAGAAGATAAAGCACACCTGAAATAGAATGTAAGCTTACATATGGCAGATTGTTGAGAGAAAAAAAAAAAAAAAAAAAAAAAAAAAAAAAAACCTACCCATAAAAAGGTGCCCTATATAGCTTCAGTAAGTTCACTTCTCCAATCTCTTGCTCAAGAACTCTATATCTTTTAATTCTTACATTTACACTTTAACACCTCTCAGAGAATGGCCCCTCCTATGCTGAGGGGTGCCTTGCTTCTTAACAGGTACCCCAAAAGCACGAAGCTAAGGAACGCCACAACCGCTAACCATCTTAAGTCTTGTTGTAGCAACACCGTATAATGCAAAGTTGTAACGAGTCAGCCACGAGGATGAGTTATGCATAAGTTCTATTGAGGCTATCAATTTCACATCTCACCATTGTTTGTAATGTTTATACTGATATTAAAAGCCATACAGTGGCTTGTATATATTTTATATTATTTTCACATTAAGCATCGGTTTTTAGCTGGGGAAAAGAGGGAAGATAACACTACTCAGTCAAGAACCAAACATAGAAGCAATCAATGAGAGGGATATTCATAGTCACATAAGTGTTGAACACAAACATCATAGATTTATACATATAACATACGTTTGAAAACATCAGTAGGAAGCTTCAACTTCATCGGATGGGACTGACGATCCATTTGGGGGATCATCAGCGCGCAGTTGAGCAGAAACATCGTCTATTGCAGAGTTCAGCTGAGCAATCTTCTCAGTTAGTATCTTGCGTGTTTTCTGTTTCATTCAAACCAATATTATTATTATGAAATTATCTAAATCATCGAATAAAACTATTTAGGAGACTGTATGCATCAAAAGTAGGCTGCTGCCAACTCTCAACTCCCTTTTAGCAGAAATTAATTTGTCTGACTCATTTGGGACAAAACATAACTCAAATCGACCCGTTTATTTATAAGGGGGTCAATGTTACTACATCGACTTTAAAGTTTAAACGCTACTAATAATGGTTAACCAGATGAATGCATTCTTACCTCCAAGGCTTTCTCTTCATCATATATAAATTTTGGAAGTTTCCTCATTAAATCTTTTCGGTCTGCCCCTGCAAGTGCCTTGCTTATCTGGATAATAAAATCATTATTACATAAAATTATCAATCTTAAACCTATTGCTTCAAAACCTATTCGTAAAATATTCAACTGCAGATAGATCTTTTCTTTGTTTACTTTTTTTCTTGGTAAACATTGTTGTCCTATTTCGACTGACTAGGTCCACAGGGTCCACATCCACCATTATATACACTCAAACCCAACAAACTCTACCATTAAGGAACTGGTGTAATCCACAATAAGACTAAATAGCACCAAGAGACTCAAACTTTGATGATGAATCTCTCTTTGAAACTACTCGAGTTGTTTTAAGAACTTGGCCACCCATTGGGGCTTAACAACAAAATGTCAAATAAAGTCGAATAACCTACATAATTTTAATAAGATCACAAAAAGAACGGCTCAAAGTATACCTGCGGTGCATATATAGCGCCTAATGTTCCAACAACAATTCCTCCCAATACAAAGCCGCCAACAAATAAGCTGGCGCCACCTAGTCTATCATCATTTGCTCTGCAGATGCATAGGTGGAAATTAATAACACAGAAGTTAACAATATAAAAACTGCAAGTGGCAAAGCAGAAAATAACACGCATATATGTGGTATAACTGTATATGATCCTTGAAAAACATAAAGAAGATTAACAACGTACCCAGCTCTCACGGTAAGTGATTTCCTGTGCTTTGTTAGTTTAGTTGTTCCAATGTGGCCAATAAGGAGATTGGTGGAGCCAATGCATTGATCTGCTTGCATCAATTAACCAACCATCATTTAATCAGCAACATGTTGAAGAAAGAATTGAAACAAAACTAGTTCTTAAGCGAAGAGTTTCTATGATCTATGCAAGCTAAAAGCTTATAGGAATGCACTTTAAATTGATGGAAAATAATATCCAATACTGAGCACTAATGAATTAAATAGCCTCTAATGTTAGCACTCCTTTACACCTAGATTTGGAAGACAAATATGCAAACAAAATTTCTTCAGGCATACGACATTCTAAAGAATCACCTTCCGATAAGAGGAGCCAAATGCATCTAAAGAGAATAAATGTAACATCTAACCCATCACACCAAGCAATATCGTCCACTTTGCACACAAGAAGCTACTGGATTTGTTTATAATTACCCTAGCGGATACTTCCCTAGAGGTCACCATGCGTCCAAAACGCATTAGTGGTAGTTGAGGTCGGACATTCCTTATGTCTTATTATCCCTCTTGTGAACGAGTGGGGCGTGATTCAACCGAGGTGTCACAATCAAGACAATAGGTTAATTCAACCATTCTCGTGGGCACCATAGTTTTGGTAGTGAAAAGTGATAATATTTCCTAAACAGTACTTGTATGGTAACAATTGTTGAGTTAGTTTATCCCATCTCCAAAAACCTTTTTAATTATTCTTTTCTACAGCCTATCTTCTAAAATATGCACAAACCAAACCGAAAATGCAATGCCTATTTAACTAAATAGAGCCATAAACCCTAACTGTCAAAATATATCATTAATATGTTTATCAGATTCAACTTAAAGTTCAAAAATATGACATCAAACAAAGATCAAACCATATATAACAGAAAAGAGATAATAATTCAGATCCAGTTCACTGTATGCAATAGAAATCCAATCCCCTGGATTGAAATTCAAACTATCGTGAAATGATTTAAGCAACAGAGTGAATTATCTTAGTAATAATCGCAACTAGCACCAGGCGTCATAAACAAAGAATTGAAATTAGGAAAAGAAGAGTTGAATTATGAAATTGACATACCAGAAACGCAGTGATTTCGGTGGGTTTGGAGTGTGACTAAGGAATTAGTGAGAGCAATCATCGTTCTTATGACGATTCAATTGTACAGAGAGAGATGGAGAAGAGTACAGTTGGATTGAATTAATCGTCGATAATATCAACACCAGCACAACCTGACCCTTGACACTTATATACTGTAAAGATGAAGTTTTATTATTTCACTAAACTGACTTTTTCACTACTTTATTTAACTTCTTTTTCAGCGTTGGTGATACACGATGTTAACTATTTATATTGATTTTAGCGATTCAACTTAATCTATTTATGAATACTATTAGGGAGGAAACTTATTATTGTATGAAACTTATTATTATATGAAAGTTATTATTACGATTCTTGTACAGTTTACATGCAACAATAAGAAATAGAAACAGATATAACTTATAAGAATGGTTTAGTCCATAATTTGACACATTTTAGAGAAAAAAATTGATATACATTTATTAGGTTCAATGATTGTATAAAAAGCATTGCCAAACTTAAGGCTATTCACGAACTAAATGAATCTTAACTCTAACTCTAGCTTGAGCTCAAAACTATACGATCAAGCTGGCAAGCTCGGCTTGTTCGAAACCTATATGCTTAGCTGAAATTTAAGTTTTGCTCAACTACTCATAACAACATCGGCTCATGGCTTAAGAAGTTTACTTGTCTTAAAAAAATAAATTAATATATATGTTGTGGTGCTAGAAGAAACACCACTAAAAAAGCATGGGGAAGCAAGTTAAAAAATGCAAGTTATAATTTTTTGACCTACGTTTCAAGCAAGATATAGTTTCTTAGCTTGATGAGGAAAGAGGAAGATGGAAGAGATTCGTTCTCTGATAATGATAGGGTTCAAACATGTAAAATTGCAAACCAAAGACTAGAAGGGGAAGCAAGAGAAAATGACGAATCCTAATAGATGAAATAAAAGGGAACGAATGACTGAAAAAATTGTCTTGTTTAGGTCGAAATTAAAAAATAGAAGTTATGAGTTTCAACGAGCTACATGCTAGATGTTACATGACTAAATATATCAATCCTACGTCTTTTTTAAAAGTCAATTGGCTTAAACCAAATTAGCTAAGCGAGTTGTGTGCCACGAGTTTCTTACAAGCTATAGTAAAACTTTATTAAATACTAGTTTGAAATTTTAAGGACTTCGATTGTAATGGATGGAGAAATAATTTCTCTTTTGTAAACACAGACACACATATTTAAACCAATTAAACTCATTGCTTTCTTACCTATTCTCCACAGATTTAACAATAGACTAGGAATCATCATCTTCATCTAATTCGTCCGAAGGTGATGAGTTGTTTGCTAGTACGGAGCTTGCGTTGGCCCAATTTATTAATCGTCTTCACGGGGAACAAAAGTAACGTCCAATTCTTCGACAAAAACAATTTATGCGGGATCGTAAAAAGACTAATAACCGTCCTTTATAAGACTATTTTGATGACAAACCAAACTACAATGCTAAAACGTTTTAAGCGTCGGTTTTGTAATGAGGCAAGAACTACTTTGCGATAGTAGGAGATATCGAGCATGAGTGATTTTTAACAAAGACAAGACGCAAGTGGTAAATTGATGTGTATTTTAATATGTTGATTTTTAATAATTGATTTTACTTGTGTAAAGCTTTAAATTTGTGAAATGATATTCACCTTATGACTGACTACACACATAATAGACAAGTGTACCTATCGGATAATAGTATAGCTTTTGGTAATTAACAAGTATCGATCAGTAGACACGAGAGCTCCTAATACCAAGTCTATATCATTATCTGGTCGATAAAAGATAAGTCGTGAAAATCATGATTAACTAAATTGACTAACAATTAATCTATTTGAAATAAGTAAACAAATATAAAAATAATCAATCAAAGGATGAAATCACTTAGACTTTTAATCTGCTTAGCAAAACAATGATAACATGCATGAATCTATGATAAGACCATAGTTTACACATGAATCATAAAAGTAAATTAGACTCCTGTCAAAATTATCTAATTATATAATTATTTGGAAAGTTAAAATAATAAATACACAATAATCACCTAAAATTATGTCATGAAGAACCAATGATATTTTATAGTCAACATGAAAGATGGTTTGGACTCCCATCAAGGCTAGCTAAAAGTTAATGATATGTGAATAAATATACATTTTAACAATACATATCTTTCCTCATTTGAAGCATTTTTGTTACAAATTCATTTATTTATACACTTATTTGTGTTATATTTGAATGTTGTAGTCCCGGTGGTTATTTGATGATTTTTAATGAAAAACTGAAAAAAAAGCTGAAGTTTGTGAAGAAAAGCTCCTGAATCGGGCATGTAGGCGCCTACATGGCCAATTCGATGTGCAGTATTATGCTGTCAAAAACTTCAGCATACACTAGCTACTCACTTACTCCCACATGGCCATGTACGTAGCAGATTCGGGTTTTTAACCTAATTTCACCCCCATTTCATCATAACTTCCAAATTAATTCAAACCCTAGCCTCTCTCACCCCTTTAGGTGATTTTGGGTCTACTTCAAGAGTTTTTGAGAGATTTAAAGGCCAATATTGAAGATTTCACACTTTCAAGGAGGATCTAACATCATCTACTCTATTTCCACTCAAAATTAGTTTGAATTCTTCTAGATCTACTATGAGTTCTTTCATGTTCTTGAGTTTGGGTGTGATTTTTGTAAGCCTCATGGGCTAAACACTTATTATCACTTGGATTAGATGAAACTTAGCATAATTTAACAACTTGTACATGATTCTTGGTGATGTTTATGTTGATGCTATGATGAAGCTTGATTATTCTTCAATGATTATGTGTGTTTGTTCTAGTTTGATAAAATGTTCAACTTTGTGGGTGTTGTAAGCATGTTATGTTGGAAAACCTCATGTTTTCACAAGACTTATGCATATAGTTGCATCTTTTGTATGTAATCTTGTGACATTTGACTAGGAATAATGAATGAAGGTTGAAGGTTTAGTAAAATTGGTCAAATGTGCATCCTTATGCTTATGTTTGAGAAAACCATGGTGTATGTCATGAATCTTTCTTGTCATTGGTTATGAATTGTTTTGTAATTGTGGTATGAAGTTTATGAGTTGAAGAGTAATTGTAGTTTTTTCTATTTTACACAAGTTGAGGTGGTTATCATGTGTTTATCGTGTTAGCTTTCCAAAAATTTGTGGAATTAGGTAACCCTAACGGGAGTCTAATTCATCTTTAACATTGACATAATTTTATCATTAGTTCCTTATAGCATAACTTTAGGTGGCTATTGTGTGTTTATCGTTTTAGCTTTCCGAATGGTTATATGTCTAGATATCCTTGACGGGGGTTTAGGCTAATTCCATATATCATGTGTAAAAATGGTCTCACCTCGAGTTTGTATTAGTTGTTCTTGTTATGCTAAGTGGAATCGAAATCCAATTAGTATCTTTAATTGATTGTGTATCTTCATCTTTATTTTCTTTCTTTATTAGTTTAATTTGCTAATTAATTTACTTAAATTTAATAGTTGCAAATCCAAACTCAATTGATCGGTTAAATAATGATGATGATTTAGTATTGGGAGCCATTGTGTCCACGGATCGATACTCGGTTCTTACCTCAAGCTATACTACTATACAATAGGTGTGTTTGCCTATTGTGTGTAGTTAGTTTAAAGGTGATAATCGTTTCTTTAAAATTAAAACAAATTGTATGAATTTTCATATAAATATATATATATATATATATATATATATACACACACACTTTACACACATCAGTTAACACGATGCACACATGATAATCATCTCAATTCATGTAATGTAACATTAGTTATGTGAATTCCTCAACTTATAAATGTTCTAAAACAAATACATGAACCATAAATTTACGCACTATCCATAGTTACACATATACAAATCTAAGATACATTCATAACAAACACCATGGTTTTCACAAACATATGTATAAGGATGCATACTTGTTCAACTTTACTAAACATTCAACCCTCATTCACCATTTCTAGTCAAATGGCATAAACCACACTCTAATGTATGCAATTCATGAATAGATGTTCTAACACACATGATTTTCCAACATAATATGGTTTAACACCCACAAAATTCAACATTTTATCAAGCTAAACATGCACACATAATGATTGAAGAGCATTCATAACTTTATAATGAACACTGACATAATCATCACCATAAATTGCATACACGATGTCAAAGTATGTTAAGCTTTATTTAATCTAAGTGATTAGGAAGGTTTAGCTCATAAGGCCTATAATAACCATAACCAAACTCATAGGCATGGAAGAAAACATGGTAGATCTAGAGATTTTTAAATCAAAATGAGTAGAGGTGGGTTGTGTGGTGTTGAATCCTTCCTTGGATCAATTGATCTTCAATTTTGGTCGTCCTTATTCAAAAAATGCTTGAAAGTCACTTTGGAGGATAAAGGGCTTAGGGTTTTTTGTATATCTACTTGATGTCATTCATCAAAATTGTAATTCTTGAATTGATTTTGACATGGTCATTTCAGAATACAACATAGCCATGTCAGAATGCGAAATATCAGTAGCCAAACTTCAATAATTTCACTTATTCTTGAGTTTTTTCATCAAAAACATCAAGTCACCATCCAAACTACAAAAATTCAAATAGAACACAATTAAGTATTGATCCATATGAATTTGCGATGCAAAAAGTTTAAAAAGAGGGATGATATGTATTATTAACATATATATTTATTCACATATCATAAACTCGGCTTCACGAGATTACAAATGTGTACGTTTGCAATTCATCATTTGAGATACGACAATAATGGCAACTCATTTGATGAATACTTAAAAATCGTGGAAAAACATCTAATTGGCCTGGTCAACTCATTTGATATTACCTTCACATTTTTATTGTTGTACAAATTCTATCAAGTCATAGAACACAATTAACATGCAACTAATTTGCGTTGGCCAAGTCAACTCTTAACGGCAACTCATTTGATATTACCTTCACATATGTTGTACGAAGTCTATCAAGGTAATATCTTTCATGGTTGTTATTTTTATTTAAAACTTTTTTATTGTCACTTATAAATTTGTTGTTGTTGCTGATGTTGCTGCTGCCGTTATTGTTGTTGTTGTTAAAGGTATCATTAATTCGTATGGGAAAAGAAATTTAAGGAAATCAACATAGAGCAATATTTAGCAAATATACAAGGTCCATGAGGAGGCAAATGATTTCTTGAGATGCGAGGTAGGATCGACTGTACGCATTGAGAGTGAGCAAACTGTCCCATTATTTGGCCTGGTCAACACCAACAACATGGGCGTCTTTATGATGTTAAATATAAACTCTCGCTTAAGGACACCATTTAAAAGCAATGACATTTAATTAATATTTATATAAGTTATTATTGGATTGTTTTCCACAAGAAAATTTCTTCGTTGAGTGGTAAATTGTATACCTATTGGCTTGAGAACCCCAAAGTTAGATCATCATACCTTCATCTTTTGATTTATACATGCTTTTAATAACATTATTAATTCTTTCATGTTTTGTATTTACTTTTTATTGTCTACATATTTTTTTTTTCTTTTTAACATGTCATTATACATTGATTCAATTTGGCATGCTTTCTTTGATGTTGTGGGGGTCAGACATTAATATAAATATTGTGGATCGGTCGCCTACCTTCGACGACTTCATAAACGGGGTTGCACCAAAGTCTTTATTTATTGCAAATGACAGAGAGTATGAGCATAGGTGTTACCTTATAGATATGATTTATATGGAGTATTTAACCTTTGTGAAGTGATTTATATATCCCAGACTAGATGATCAACGAAGATCGTTTTTTAGAAAAAAATTCACGAATCCACAAGAAAAGATATTAATCATATATTTTGAAGTCTTGAAGAAGAAGTGACATACATTGCCAATCCTTCAACTCTACAAGTACGTGGCATAAGAAGAACACCTAAAATGCAATGTATGCTTGCTTTTTTTTAAAGCATAATGAGTTGGTGATTAGCTATTAGACAAGCAATTGTTTATATTTAAATAGTATCTAATTGTATAGGGTCTAGAGTGTATTATTCTAGTCTTTATATATCATGTAATTATACAATTCATATCATAATACACAATTACTGATTACCAAGTTTATCTTGGTATCAGAGCCTACCCTAAAACAACCCTAATTGCCGTCAAAGAACCCTAGCCACCACACCATCACAAACCGGCAACAATGGCCACCATCACAGCCTTCGACTCAAAGGAGAAGGCCATTCACAACTCCCACAAGTTCAGTTTTCTTCTAAAACCCGACAATTATGGCTACTGGAAAATTCTGATACAAGCGTTTCTAGTAACCAACAAGCTGTTCGGTTACGTAGATGGCACAATACCATGCCCGGAGGCTACTCTTCTGGCTTCATCCTCCCCCGCAAAAGACAAAGAACCGACAACCGAAACAACCGAAACAAGACAACCGATTCCAGAATATTCTGCATGGGTGGACAACGATGCTCACGTGCGGATGCTTATTCTATCTACGGTCTCCGAAAGCGCCATTCAACATGCTCAAGGTACTACCACCTCGAGAGAACTATGGCTTTCTCTAGAACGAGCCTTTTCTCCCCATACTTCGTCTCGTGAATACACATTGAAGACACAATTGCTGCGTATTGAGATGAAGCCCGATGAATCCTCCTTTGCTTACTTGACAAGGGCCTAAGAGTATGCTACTGCTCTTGCCAATATAGGGGAATCGATGAAAGAAAAGGATCTAGTGATGCTTATCATCTCCGGCCTTCGTCCTGAATACAACGGACTCAAGACCACCGCCCTAACAAAACAATTAGCATTGAATGAACTTCATGCCCTCTTTGCAGATCATGACTACATGCTTCAAAAGAACGACAACAACACAATCTCCCCTACACAAGCTTTCATGGCCGCACTCAAGCCATCACCTCCCGCTGCTAATGTGCAACCTGCCACCACTAATATTCAGCCCTCGGATGCGCTGTGCAGGCTGTTCACCAGCTTGCAGCTCAACTTGGGCTGCAACTACAGATCCCCTCACAGCCCCAAGCTTTCTACACCAATCGATCATCAAACAACCGCAACAACAGGCCCACAAACAACCGTGGACGAGGAAGCTTGACTCAACAAACCAACCGCAACAATGGAGGTAATCGAAATCAGTTTAATTGGGCCACTAATCAGAAAACTGTGTATGGATCTTGTAACAGGTGTGGCATCGGACACATTCCATCTCAGTGTCCGAATCGTGATCCAGCCACCATTCAGCCAAGACAACAACCTTCAGCCAACTATGTTGATTACAGGTCACAAGCATCATCAACTTGGCTTCCAGACACAGGTTCCAGCCACCACGTTGCACCAGATCTCTCAGGGTTCGACACTTCTGATGCATACTATGGCAGTGACAGCCTTCATGTTGGTGATGGTAAGGGTTTACCCATCTTACATATTGGTTCCAAACGCTTCCATTCACCCAACCATACCTTTAACCTTCGCAATATTCTTCATGTTCCTAAAATTCAACAAAATCTTTTATCTGTTCAAAAGTTTTGTCATGATAACCATGTTTATTTTGAATTTCATGCTTCTTTCTTTTGTGTGAAGGACGAAGCTACACACACTACCCTCCTCACTGGTCCAAGCACTAATGGGCTTTACTCCTTCAACATTCCTCATTTCCAAACAGTTCCCAAGGTCGCCTTTTCAGCAATTCGGGCCTCCTCCAACATCTGGCATCAAAGATTGGGACATCCTCATCCACAACTTTTGAAGTCAATGCTATCTACCTGTCATTTACCTTTAAATAACAATTGTTCTACTTCTTTTTTTTGTGAATCTTGTTCTATTGGCAAATCTTCCAAACAACATTTATTGAATTCTACTTTTAAAAGTTCTCATGTGTTAGATCTTATATTTTGTGATGTGTGGGGTCCATGTGCTGTGACATCTATTGACGGTCACAATTACTTCCTTTTATGTGTTGATCATTATTCCAAATTTATGTGGTTTTTCCCATTCAAATTAAAATCAGACGTTTTTACTTTATTTAAACAATTCATCATCATGGCCGAACGCCAATTTGGTACCAAACTCAAACAAGTACAAACAGATTGGGGTGGTGAATTTCGAAACCTCTCCAACTTTTTCCATTCTCTAGGGGTAATTCACCGCCTCTCGTGCCCACACACGAGCGAACAAAATGGTATCGGGGAACGGCGCCATCGCCATGTTGTGGAAACGGGCCTCACACTTCTGGCCCATTCTCATGTCCCATACAAGTTTTGGAACTATGCTTTTGACACCGCCGTTTATCTCATCAACCGCATGCCTTCCCGCAACAACTCCTCTGTTTCACCCTTCCAACACCTCTTCCACCGTCCACCCGATTACTCCTTCCTACGAGTCTTTGGCTCCCAGTGCTTTCCTCATCTCCGCCCCTACAACAAACACAAACTCCAGTTCCGTTCCACACCGTGTGTCTTCTTAGGCTACAGCCCGGCTCACCACGGTTACCGTTGTCTTGACCCTCAAACCGGCCGCTTCTACATCGCACGTCATGTTCGATTCAACGAACTATGCTTTCCCTTCGCTCGACCTACCAGTTCCTCACCACCATCACTCGAACCCGAACCCTATTTTTCCACCTATCCAGATCCCTACACACTTGCTGAACCCAATGACCCATCTGTCACACCATCCCCTCCTAACCCTACTCCCTCTACATCTACACCGTCACCACCACCTCCTCCCTTTCGCACCTATCAGCGTCGTCCAAAACCTTCCACCACCACCACTTCTTCTGAACAACCCTCAACAGCCCCAGCAACCTCACACTCACCCTCGCACCCATCACAATCCGCTGCACCTACTCCCACCAACCAGCCCACCCAACCACCCGTCCCACGCCAACGTCCACCTAATCTTCGCCCCAATCCCAAGCCTAAGACCCCATTTAACCCAACCTCCTTTCACACCACCTCTCCTGACCCAAACACCGTCCCATCATCCTTCACCATTGCCAACACTATCCCACATTGGCGGGCTGCCATGGAAAAAGAATATTCGGCTCTGCTGCGAAATGGGACGTGGTCTTTGGTTCCTCGTGTTCCTAGTTCCAATGTTGTTGATTGCAAATGGGTTTATAAGATCAAACGAGATCCCAATGGTACAATACAACGATAAAAAGCACGGCTGTGTGCACGGGGTTTTCGACAACAGTCTGGTATTGATTATGATGACACATTCAGTCCAGTTGTCAAGGCGACGACAATTCGCCTTGTGTTATCTTTAGCTGTCACGCAACAGTGGCCACTACGACAACTTGACATAGAAAATGCCTTTTTGCACGGGGACCTTAGGGAGACGGTTTACCTACAACAACCCCCAGGCTTTGTTGATCCGACTAAACCAGACCATGTCTGTCGTCTACACAAATCACTTTACGGCTTAAAACAAGCACCACGGGCATGGTTCCACCAGTTGTCTACCACACTCAACAAGCTTGGGTTTCATGGATCTAAAACCGACCCCTCCTTATTTATTTATTCATCGGGGTGCACACTGCTTTATATGCTTGTTTATGTCGATGATATCATTCTGACAGGTAATGATCCACAGGCTATTGATTTAGTACTTCGGCACTTGGGCCGCATTTTTCCCGTACAAGACATGGGTCGCCTCTCATATTTCTTGGGAATTGAGATTGCTCCCAAAGGCACAGACATCGTGTTGTCCCAACAAAAATACATTTCGGAGCTCCTACAGAAAGCGGGCCTCTCTGATGCCAAACCCGTATCTTCTCCCATCACCACCACGGCTAACTTAGCCTTGGGAGACAGTCCCCCATTTGCCGACCCCGTCAAATACCGACAAGTTGTTGGCGGTCTTCAATATGCCACCCTGTCACGGCCTGACATTGCCTATGCAGTTAATAAAGTCTGCCAATTTATGCACTCTCCCATCGAAAATCACTGGTCCACTGTCAAACGCATCTTGCGTTACCTTAAGGGTACTATCTCTCATGGGCTTCTCATACAACGGCACTCCGATTCCGTCTTACATGCCTATGCGGACTCCACACACCCCAACCTTACCGCCTTCTCAGATGTGGACTGGGCCGGGTGTCCGGATGACCGTCGTTCCACGGGGGGCTATGCTATATACTTGGGCTCGAATCTTGTATCATGGTCTGCACGAAAACAGAAGACTGTCTCTCGGTCATCCACAGAATCCGAGTACAAAGCCCTTGCAGACACTGTTGCTGAACTAACATGGTTACAAACTCTTCTTCATGAATTACACGTTCCTACACGATCTCCCCCTACATTATGGTGTGATAATCTAGGTGCAACATACCTATCAGCTAACCCTGTCTTTCATGCTCGTACAAAACATGTCGAGGTAGATTATCACTTTGTTCGAGAAAAGGTAGCCCGGGGTCAACTATCAGTTCAGTTCATTGCCACAGATGATCAGATTGCAGACATATTTACAAAGCCTCTGCCTTCTCCAAAATTCCTCTTCTTACGATCCAAGCTAAAGGTCGCTCCCCGGCCTTAGCTTGCGGGGGGATATTAGACAAACAATAGTTTATATTTAAATAGTATCTAATTGTATAGGGTCTAGAGTGTATTATTCTAGTTTTTATATATCATGTAATTATACAATTCATATCATAATACACAATTACTGATTACCAAGTTTATCTTTAGCCAACTATAAAGAAGTCGATGCCACTCATGTAGAGATAACTGATGAACAAAAATAAGCAAATTGAATGAAGATACACAATACTAAAATGCATAATAATTTTAAACCGATTTGGTCAAACATATGTAGAGCAATCGTGAAGAATAAAAACAAATATTTTAGGTAATGTTTGAATTTAATATTTATGTTCTTTTGGTATTTATTTTATTAATATTGAAGTTTATTATTAATTTAATTTGATAAAATAAAGAAATTATAATTATTTGTGTTAAAAATAAATAAGAATAATAATTATTAACCAATGATTACACAATTATTAAAATCTAGGTGATAGGTATTACACCATTACCATATTTTTCTATTAAACTATGCTGACATGACTGCTTACGTGATAACACTTTTTCTTTATCGCAATTACCACTACTAATACTTTAATTGACAACAACTCAACATCATAATACAAATTCTTTACATTCATAACTACTTTGCCAATAATTTATACACACACAAATATAAGAAATAGTTATAATAAAAATACTCTAAATCCTAGAAAGCGTAAAGAGGCTTTACGGCATGCATCCAAAATGGAAGGCCTAACATGCCCAAAACCTAATACGTCATGTTGAAGTTGGCACTAACTTGTTAAACACAATGATCAAACTAAATGCCATGTTGAAAATTGGTGCAAAGGTGTTTAACTTCATTAAAAATGTAAAACACAAATTTGATACTAGTGTTTTAAAACAAAATCTCATATATAAAATTGCTAAAATACCACCTGTTATGACGCCCTAATCTGAAAAGACTTAGTTCAGAAAAAGAAAACCCGTATATTTTTAAATAAATATAGTAATGCCATAATTATATTAAAAAACGCCCTCGATTTTATGATATCAAATTTTTTTCGAAAATTATGTGATATAAAAATGATAAACATTTAAATAAGGGGAACTTATGAAAAGTTAACAAATGTTAGCTATTTCTATTATATTTTTCTGGACCTTTAATTCTCGTCTCTTTGACTTCCCTTTGATTTCAAAATTTACGCACGAGATCAATTCCTATCCTTTTTAGCATTTTAAGCGTTTTTATTTTAACCTCTACCTACATAGATAGATACACATACACATATATACATATGCAAGTGTGTATATAATTTATAATTTATATTTATAATTAAAAATTAAAAAGGTAAAGTCAAGATCACATAGCCGCCACCAAGTTTCCATCCTTAAACTGAATTATTATAACTGGTTTTCAAATATGAACTAAACCACATAAATCTGAAACAAAACAAAATGATAAATTTGTTATCGTTTTAATAGTTCGATCATTCAACAGTTTCTAGCTCCACCCACATATATATCATTCAAGCTCCTGTATAGTTTCCATTGAAAATGTTTTCAAACTTTTGCAATTTGATTGAACCTCAGGGTGATATATTGAAAACACTCTCCATTACAGCAATATATAGTACAAGAAGAAAGTCAAAACATCGGTTGATACCAATATTATTCTCATTGTCTGCAGCGAAGCATCCACATCTATAATATTCAAATCCATCGCCAAACATATTCCAACAATTCTTTCATGGGTCCACTGACTTTGAGCAGTCCGCCATTACTGCTTCATCACAACTTCATCACTACCAATAAACTAATACTAATATTCTTCTTCTGTTCTCAATTGGATTATCATAATCACAGACAAATTATAATTGTGTTCATTATGTGTTGCGGGTACATACTTGATGCATTACTTAATGCTGCAAAACCCATGTCTCAGAATCCTTAATTTTGCTCTCTAAGTTTTTGTAATCGAGTTCTTGTGGGTGGGTGTGATAATGGCGGGAGGGGCGAGTGAAGGTTCACGGCAACTTGATCAAACGCCAACATGGGCTGTTGCGGGAGTTTGCGCGATTATTATCGTTATTTCCATTGCTTTGGAGAAGCTTCTTCACAAACTTGGGAAGGTATTTATGCTAATGTTTTATAAAAATGGGAGTTTTTGAATCAAGAATGTTGGGTTTTTCGAATTGTATTGTGGTGATCTTTGTCGATTCTTTCTACACTTGTTCATCTTTTAGACGCAATACTTGAAGATCAACTGTTTGATGAAATGATCAAGCATGGATTTTTTTCTCTCTCTCATAAATTCTGTCTGTAATTTGAATGGTTTACTTTGAATTTCCACCATAAGATGTAATTAGTTCCTATATTCGATAGTTTTATGGCTCTATACATCAATTGCAATCAGATAATATGAATATTTGAATCAGTTTTTCACAGAAAAACGCAAGAAAGCTATGTTTGAAGCATTGGAGAAGGTCAAAGCTGGTATATATATCAATATAATTCTCATTTTCTTGACCACTATTTGAAGAACAAGTTCTTGAGTTATAAACCTCTTCATTTGTGAATTTGTAGAATTGATGGTTCTGGGGTTTATATCACTGATATTGACCTTTTGTCAATATTACATTGCGAAAATATGCATCCCCTATAGTGTTGCTGATACAATGTTACCATGTCCTGTGAGAAGTAAATCTGAAAAAGATGAGAAAGGAGGAGAAGTAAGCCATCGATTGCTTCTTTCATACGAAGAGAGTAGATATTTAGCCGAAACCTCTAGTTCGACCTGCGAAGAGGTAATTTTGATTTAAATATGAAGATAGAGCAGGGATCCTAAGAAAACCACAATGTTATGAGAAAACTAAAGAAAAATTTATGAATTTTGTTATTAGTTATTATGGTTTTCTTTGGTTTTCACATAACTATTGGTGTTCTCAGCAACCCTCCATATTCCTCATATTCCTCATATGGGCAGGGTGTTTGTTATTCGGTTTAAATAATTACACTTATCTGTATTTTTTCCATGAATATGTTGTTATATTAGCTAAATGCTCCATCTTTTGATAGGGTAAAGTACCTATAATAACAGTTGATGGACTGCACCAACTGCATATACTTATATTTTTTCTTGCGGTTTTACACGTCGCTTACAGTGCTATCACTATGGCTCTAGGAAGGCTAAAGGTACACTGGAATTAAACTGTTTGACTTTTGGAAAAATTTTCATTGTGAATTCCTTGTGTTGTTTGGCAAAAACTGAACTTAATTAATACGCAGATCCGTGGCTGGAAGCAGTGGGAAGAGGAGACTTCATCCCACAACTATGAATTTTCCAATGGTATAATAATCACTTTGATGATTTCTTAATCTTTTTGTGTTTTCTGCATAAATTATTGCACTAGTTTGAATCAAGATGGAATGATACACAGATCCTACAAGATTCAGGCTAACCCACGAGACGTCTTTTGTGAAAGCTCACACGAGTTTTTGGACAAGTTCTCGTTTCTTCTTTTACGTTGTAAGTACTTGAAGAACTGAGGCCATGGACATACATTTTTTTTACTTTGGTCACATCAAACTGCGTTTGTTATGAAGATTTTGGTTGTGTTTTATCTCAAACAAGTCTAATAAAAAATTTAGCTAAACTGTGAGACGGTCCCATGTGTTTGTTTCTAAATTTTAATGCACTCAATCATATTATCCAAAGATTTAGATTATTAACTCATAATCTTTGTTAATCATATATTTTTTAATCATGATTAACTCATACAGTGTTTCTTGTAGGGATGTTTCTTTCGACAGTTCTTCAGGTCTGTTAGCAAGTCTGACTACTTGACCGTGCGAAATGGGTTCATAAATGTGAGTTTTTGGTTATTTTATTTTAGTTAAATTTCTTTTCTTGGGTATTCTTAAACTTTCATCGGTTCTATTGGTACAGGTTCATTTAGCTCGTGGGAGTAAATTTAACTTCCAGAAGTACATAAAGAGGTCATTAGAGGATGATTTCCAAGTGGTTGTAGGGATCAGGTGTGGAAAATTAGTTTCTTTGCAACATTGTTCTTCAAAATCTACGTTGACTAACGATATTTGACTTTTTAACATTGTGTTGTGTGCAGCCCCATACTCTGGGCATCCTTTGTGATTTTCTTGCTCCTCAATGTTAGTGGTAAGCCTGTTACTACTACCTCAGTGATGCTTTAAGTTGTATCACTAACTTTCTTTAAGATCAGAGTCAACATTTGACTTTCTATTGTCAAACGTGTGATGCTATAACTTCAAAGTTGAAGAGGCTTACTTTCTTACTGATAATATCTTAAAACGCATATAGATTCCAATTGTAGAAACATTGTTGAAAGAAAAAACTGAAAAAAATCTCTCAACTTTGAAATCCTGAAAAAATGTTATTTTCGAATCTCTGAAGTGAACAAACAAAATCTTAATATAAATATTTACTCTTATGAAATCTAGTTCATTTCTTGTAGTTTTACAAGTTCTTGACCTTTATAACTTTGAAATTCGCAGGATGGCAAGCATTGTTTTGGGCATCATTGCTTCCATTGATTGTAAGTGCCTTAAGTTCTTATGTTCTGAACCTAAAATGGGATCAAAATGTATCATCACATGGTTTTTGTAGGTTATCTTAGCAGTGGGAACAAAACTTCAAGCTATCTTGACCAAGATGGCCCTTGAAATTACTGAAAGACACGCGGTTGTTCAAGGGATTCCACTCGTGCAAGCATCCGACAAATATTTTTGGTTCTCAAAACCTCACTTAATCCTTCATCTTATACACTTTGTTCTGTTTCAGGTAAGCATGCTAATTTGGTTCTGTCAATTGACTCTGTGATGTTTGACTATCAGTCAAACACCTGTTCAAAACACAAGAATCTTGTATATTCTAATGAATACTCTCATCTCATTATTAACTCTTTTTATTGGTTTTGTTGGGCTCACAGAATGCATTTCAAATAACATACTTCTTCTGGATATGGGTAAAGTTCAATGACTTTCCTTCTCTCTAATCATTATCACGGTTTTTTAAACTACTGATAATACTATAATAGTGACACGTCCTTTCTACTTGTGCAGTATGAATATAAGATTGGTTCTTGCTTTCACGATAACATCAAACTCGTGATTGTGAAACTTGTTATTGGGTAAGATTGTAGTATCTTTATAAAAAAAACCAACTTTATGAACCAAATTAATTTTCTTTCGGTTATCGTAGGGTTGGGGTCCTCATATTATGCAGCTACATAACGCTTCCTCTATACGCCCTCGTATCCCAGGTACAATATCCGTTAATATACAGCTTTTCGCGATAGAACCAACAAAATCTACATCATTTTAGTCTAATATACCCAAATGAATTCTTGATCATGACTTTCAGATGGGATCAAACATGAAAAAATCCATCTTTGATGAACAAACATCCAAAGCCCTAAAGAACTGGCGAATGGCAGCCGTGAAGAAAAAGCGTGGAGGCGGAAGCGTAGGCAATTCACCTTCGCCTTCACGGTCACACGAGAACCCTTTCGGTCCTAGTCCCACACCTTCCATGTCATCATCAGTTAATCGGTTCAAGACTACGGGCAACTCCCCGCGAGCCATGGGGTATGAGGATGCGGATTTGTCCCCAAAATCATCCGCCACACACATGATAAATGTACAAGTCGATCATCACAGGGACGACGCCATCGATTCTAGCATTCGTAAGAACAAAGAAGATTTCTCATTTGATAAGCCTGTGACATTGTCATGATAGAAGTTAGCTGAGGGTGAGTATAGTCCGTATTTGAAGGCTATATATATTTCCCGCCATAGTAACGCATACTTTTTTTTTTCATATCATAAGGTGTGTAACCATAATTCATGATAAAAGGGGTCTCCTTTTTTATAACTTTATCCCATTCTAGTGGGTTTGAATTGTGTATTTATAATAGTTCAAATGTATTATGATGAAAGATTTATTGAAAGATACATGAGTGGAGCAGAAATTGACATGAATAATATTTGTGTTCATCGTAGAATTAATTTAATTGTTTAATTGTGTCATACTTCAAATATTTAAGAAAATAACTGTCTCTTATAATAATTCTATCTTAATTATCTTTTGCATGCATGCTGTTAACTTTAAAACTAACTTCCTTTACGATTTTTAATGTCTATAACTTTTTATACTTTAATATATTTTTTAAAAACTGCAGCAAAAAAATATTCTTTTAATTTTAGTATGATATTGTATAGTATTTTTTTTAATTTATTTACATGTTATTTTCTTTGTTGCATCACGCAGACACTTCTCTAATATTAATAATGGACTAAGAGCATATGTAGCAGTTTCTTTATTCATACCCTTATACTGTTTGTTGCCCCAACATCATTTATAATTACAACCGTTAGAATTTAAACTCTCTTTGATAGATCCAATCCTTGTACGTCCGACACACACCCCATATTTTCAAATGATATTTTATTTTAATCCATCCTAATAATCAGTTAATCACTACAAGAATTTACATCTATGGCGACAAACCCTATATATAGCGATGACATAGTCTAGTCGTCATAAGTCACCCTAAGGCGACAACACGTCGTCGCTATAGGGCCACCTTGATTTTTGGCTATCCTAGTCCTATGGCGACGACAAATCATGACTTTTGGGTGACCTATGGTAACAAGTTCCATCTTTGTCGTACAGTCCTCCTTGTCGTCGCCATAGTCCCATGTAAATTATTTTTAATTTATTTAAATAAATGTGAAAAAATTAAAAATTAATTGACACCCTATGGTGACGACATGTCATCACCATAAATTAAAACTTTTTTATTTGTTTTTTTCTCTAAAAAAATTTTAGAGGGAAATAACCCTGCCATTATAAAAACCTTATCATGACGACATGTTGTCGTCATAGAGTTTATTATTTTTTAATTTAATATTAATAAATTTAATAACTATTAGTATGATTATTATTATTAATTAATGTACAACATATAGTTATTTTTATTAATTATAAGTAATAATAATATTATTATTATATTTAATATTATTATATTAAACATTATTATTATATATTGTAATTATAAACAATTAATGTCAATTAGGGCCAAAGATGTTCGAATATGATATTTAGAGTAGGTTACATGCGTCGAAGGTTAACTATGATTGAATTATGATTATTGGTGTTGAATTTCACACTTTGATGATGATTTATGGGAACTTATGCTTATTAATGGTAAATTATTTTTTTAATATTTAATTATCATCATTGAGTGTCAAAGCGTCAAAGATTTCGGTTATGATAGTTATGGTCGGTTATATACGTCAAATGTTAAGCTTGTTTATGCTTAATTATCATCAATTAGTGTCAAACATTTTCAAATATATTTGGTTATGACAGTTAGAGTTGATTACATATGCCAGAGATTAGTTATGATTAAATTTTCATCACTGGTGTTGAATTTTTACACTTTAATGGTAATTTACGTAGATATATGTTTAATTATCATCAATGAGTGTCAAAAAATATTAAATATATTTAGTTATGATGATCAAAGTCAATTACATACCTCTAAAGTTAGCTATGTTTGAATTGTGATCATTGATGTTGAATTATACAAGTTGATGGTAATTTACGGGAAACTATGCTTATTAGCAGTACATTAAGTTTGTTTATGCATAAATATCATCAATGAATGTCAAAGTTAAATATATGTGGTTATGATGATTAAGGTCAATTACATACATCAACGGTCCATTATGATCCAATCATGATCAATATTATTGAATTATACACATTTATGATAATATTATAATAATAATAACAAAATTATATTTTTGTTAGTAATAATATTTTTAATAGTGAAATAATAATATATTGATCGATATCAAAATTAATAACAATAAAAATAACAATGATAATAATTAATAATAATAATGGTTATTAAATTTATAATAATAATAATAATAATAATAATAATAATAATAATAATAATATATTATTATTATTATTATTATTATTATTATTATTATTATTATTATTATTATTATTATTATTATTATTATTATTATTATTATTATTATTATTATTATTACCCTATATATGAATTTACCAACCCCATGAACAGTGTTTCAGGGGTATTTCGGTAACTTCATCTTCCCTCGGCTGTTGTGTTTCCTCGACTGTCGCGATGGGCCTTTTAATGGCCGTTGTTTCCTTCAACTCCATTATGCTGTCGCTTGTTGTGCTTCTCGGCTGTTGCGCTTCGCCTTTTAATGGTTGTCATCTTCTTCATTTGATTTTGCCGACTCATTTGGCCGCCAACATGCAGGCGGTGTTTGCGCCGGTGTTGGTGTTGGTGCCTGTTACCGTCGCGGCCTCCGCCTTGTAACATTGGCGTCGTCGCTGATGGTGGCTATTTTGCTTTGCGGTTGCGGCAGCCGCTTGATTGGGTCTCTAGGGTACAGGATATGTCAGGCCGTCGGCCTTCTGTTTCCGGCTGGATCGGGCGGTGGGCTCACCGGCTGTACATATCTGTTTCCTCTTTGATGTGGCCAGCCGACTTGCAAGCTATTGTGGTTCCAATCATCTGATGTTCATTGAAATCGACATCTGCTCAGGGGTTTGGACTCTTGCGACCATCGGTCTGAATGTCGGGGGCTTTCGCTCCGTTGGGGACAACCGCCGCTCGGCCTCCCGTTTGCGGTTGAGGTAGAGCAGGTGGTTGTTTCGTGTCGGTGAGTGTGCCGGTGGTGATGGTTTGACGACTATCTCTGATATCCTCTTTTTTGGCTGATTGAGGCATTAGGGTACCTAATGCGCGTGATTTTCCCTTATTTGAAGCTTTGAACCGCCGCTCGGCCTTCCATTTACGGTTGAGGTAGAGCAGGCGGTTGTTTCATGTCGGTGAGTGTGCCGGTGGTGATGTTTTGACGATTATCTCTGATATCCTCTTTTTTGGCCGATTGAGGCATTAGGGTACCTAATGCGCGTGATTTTCCCTCATTTGAAGCTTTGATGTTTAATGCTTTAGTATGTCGATGATGATGAGTATTTGCTCATCTGAGACTTTTAGCATGATATTCATCTTAGATGTTGACGATTTGGGTTTTGCATATTTTTAGGAAAGATGTTTATGATGATGAACTCATCTGACCTGTTGCATCCTTTGGTTGAGCGTATATTCATTTGAGTTGTTTGTTTCGTTATTACATGTGGTACTATACCGGGCTGTGATGATAACTAACGATGATATCGGTTGTTTTGGCATGGCTACCATTCACGTTAGCAACCGCAACTGAAAGTTTTTTCTGAGCCCGATTCATCACACGCGCAACGCGCGTGGATGAATACACACTAGTTATTATAAAATAACAATAAGAATTAAAAAAATTAGAAAACACCTATGACGACGACACGTCGTCATCATAGAGCTTTTTAATTTGGCGCGTGTATACCTACTATTCATTAAAAACTAATTTTGAAAATCTAATAACCCTATGGCGAGTACATATCGTCATTAATGGGTGCAGGTAGCCCTGAATGAAGATCGTTTCTTATCTCTTCTTCACTTTACCAAAACCCATCACCACCACACTTATGACCAACTCCTCCTACCAGAGAACCATGACCCAAAACCCACCACCACCTCTCTCGTCGCCCTCCATCTTACTCTCTTCAGCCCTACCTCAACTCCTATCACCTCCATCACCAAAAACCATCACAACCGCCCTCCGACCATTGCTTGCCATCACCAAATACCTTCCACCACCATAATTTCGTGCTAACACCATGACTTTTGCCTTGCGCCACCCCCCACCACCACCATTCCTAGTCTTCTCCACCACTTCGTTTACTACCCCTACCACTTTTACCATCATTCTATGGTTGCTGTATCATCTTTTTACCACCATTATTGTCGACATTATCTCGTCACCATCATTTTTGTTAAAATTTTAAGGTGTGCGTGTTTATCAATTTTTGTTAATTTGTCAAAAAATTTAAATTAAATTGGTATGATAAATGAATTTTATTGTTAGCATGATAATATAAGTTGTTTAGTTTGTTTATTTGTTTGTGTTGTTAGAATAATAATATAAGTTGTTTGATTTTTTTATTAGCTTGTGGTGTTAGAATGATAATATAAGTTATTTGATTTGTTTATTAGTTTGTGTTGTTAGAACGATAATATTATTTGTTTGATTTGATTATTAGTTTATGTTGTTAGAACGATAATATAAGTTGTTTGAGTTGATTATTAGTTTGTGTTGTTAGAAAGTTAATATAAGTTATTTGATTTAATTATTCGTTTGTGTTGTTAGAATGATAATATAAGTTGTTGGATTTGATTATTTGTTTGTGTTGTTACAATGATGATATATAAATAATTTATTTATTTAATTATTGATTTGGTTATTGGATATTGGTTTAGGATTTCAAATGTGCATTATCTATTTCTATTAATATGTTTGGTTGGTGATTTCTTTCCCCTGCTTTTTCTTATTGGGTGTGGGTTCGAGGTTTGGGGTGGGTTTTCTTTCTCTTGGTTTTTGGTGTCTAGACACGTGTCTGTGGCGTGTAATTTGCAGTGCATGTGCTACGTGTTGAGTTAAGAGGGAACATCAGCAGAACAACCTCCGCCTCCACCACTCTCCCTCTCTCTTCTCCCCTTTTCGGTCTCTCTTTGCATTTAGGCGACGATCGATTTCTGTTTCAATTTCATGGGCTGATTGAGTTCCAGGGAAGAGGGCTGCTGTCGAAGATGAAGCTAATAAGATCTAGGGCTTGAGGATTGGTAGTGTCACCGTATTTTGGTCAGGAATTTGAAGAACACTCTTGGTTTCCTTGCTTCCACTTCCATCTGCCTCCATCAATGAAAGAAGGTAACGAGGTTCATGGGTAATCTGCATTTTCTATGGTTATTCTTCTTTTTTGGTTGTTAAACCCCTGCAATTTGAAGAACATTCTTGAATTTCTTGCTCCCACTTCTTCATCTGCGTCCATCGATGAAAAAAGGTAAAGAAATTCATGCGTAATCTACCTTTTCTATGGTTATTCTCATTTTTTTTCGTAAACCCCTTCAAACAGAAGGCTGATTGGGTTTTTTTTTTTTTTTTTTTTGGTTTTGAATCTGTGATATGAAATATGTTGTCGTTCAGAGGATTGCATGTTCACGAAATTCATGCGTAATCTACCTTTTCTATGGTTATTCTTCTTTTTTGGTTGTTAAACCCTGGCAATTTGAAGAACATTCTTGAATTTCTTGCTCCCACTTCTTCATCTGCGTCCATAGATGAAAGAAGGTAAAGAAATTCATGCGTAATCTACCTTTTCTATGGTTATTCTCATTTTTTTTCTTAAACCCCTTCAAACAGAAGGCTGATTAGGGTTTTTTTTTTGGTTTTGAATCTGTGATATGAAATATGTTGTCGTTCAGAGGATTGCAAGTTCACGAAATTCATGCGTAATCTACCTTTTCTATGGTTATTCTCATTTTTTTTTTCTTAAACCCCTTCAAACAAAAGGCTAATTGGTTTTTTTTTTGGTTTTGAATCTGTGATATGAAATATGTTGTCATTCAGAGGATTGCATGTTCTAAAACCTAAATTTTTTTCTTGTAAAGTTTTTTAGCAGGTTGCTACAGGTTTGGGTTTCTCTTCGCTGTTCGGGTATGTTAAATGGTTATTTTTTTGGGGTTTACGTCTGCAGGCAGTGGTTCATTTGACTGTATTTGGTAGAGACTATAGAAGGTTTTTTGTTGGCGAGTTATTTCAGATGATACTTAATAGTTTGTTAAATGTTAGAGGTTATAGTGTTGATTGTTACCTAATAATAACAATGATCAAAAGGGAAGAACCGCCCTCTTAAAAAATCATACTATTTTCTTTACATGAAAATTGATTTATGGACTACAAGTCTCAATAATCGTCTAATCAACTACTTGACTCGCTATTTGCTCATGCATCTGTTGGTTGCTAATTTTGTGCATTCCCTGTTGTTGTTGTATGTGGTTTGTGGTTTTTTTATCCAGGTTGTTGCAGATTTAGTTCAGATTTGCTTCTATCTTCGTGTTGCTCTTGGGGTATGTTAACTTTCGATGGTAATTTTAAAAGTTTATTCAATCTTAATCACCAATTTTTGTCCGGATAATAAGATCAAACAGGGGTTCCTATGGTTTAGTGACAGTGAATTCATATTTATTTATGAAATGCATAATTATAGTTTGTGTTATGTGCGGTTAATAAACTAGATTGAACTTAACCGGATATGTTACTGAATGTTGTGCTAACCCATTTGGAATATATATGCTCAAACATAAAGCAATATTTGATATATAAAATCTAACTTAAATATGTTGGATAACATATATGTCTACAGGTCATAGTGTGAAGAGAACAAATACAGAGTTAATATCATATTATTGATGCTCATTAGTCTGATGCTTACTTAATCAAACAACTATCAAAATCATAATTAATTTACATGAAAATTTATTAATGGTCAACAGGTCTCAATAATTATATAATCAGCTATGAAGGATATTATCGTTGAAACAGTTGTGTTTTGGTTTTTATTTAACTATCGTTGTATATGGTTTTTGTTTTTTTGGCAGGTTCTTGCAGATTCAGTTCTACCTTTATGTGGATCTTGAGGTATGTTAGGTTGTTAACTGCTTGATTGTGCATTGTTTTGTTCTTGATTAGCGATGAGGGGTGCTTTGATTAAACTCATGCATCTGTTTGTTACTATTATTGTGCATTTCCTATTTTCTTAGTTTATTTAAAATAACATACTAAATGTCATTGTATGTGGTTTGTGGTTTTTTTCCCCACGTTGTTGCAGATTTAGTTCAGATTTACTTCTATCTTTGTGCTGCTCTTGGGGTCTGTTAAGTTTCGATGGTACTTTTAAAAGTTTATTCAATCATTTTGCTGTTTTAGGTTTATAGGATAACATTAGGGAGGTGATTATCTCTTTAGTTTAATTGTATCATCATGCTAGATGAATTATATCGTGCAGCTAGAAAATCACCATTTTTTGTGCGGATAATAAGATCAAACAGAAGTTCCTATGGTTTAGTGACAGTGAATTTATATTGATTTACTAAATACATAATTATAGTTTATGTTATGTGCAGTTCTCTTATGAAGTTTAATTTGGTAAATATTCTAAGGTTACTAGGTTAAACGTTTATAATCTTCTTACAAGTAATGTTTTCTGAAAAATTTCTGTCATACAGCTCATTCTTTTAAAATGCAAAAAGATTAATTGGAAACTTAATAAAGTAAACACCACGGAGGCTGAAGGTGCATATGTGTATAATAAACTGGATTGAGCTTAACTGGATGCTACTATATATTGTGCTAACCCATTTGGAATATATATAAACACTTTCTCTTTCTGTTTAGCTCAAACATAAAGCAATATTTGATATATAAAGTCTAACCTAAATATGTTGGATGGCATATATGTCTCCAGGTTATAGTGTGAAGAGAACGAACGCACTCCCCCTTTTTTGAATACAGAGTTAATATCATATAATTGATGCTCATTGGTCTGTTGCTTTTTTAGTCAAACAACTATCAAAATCATAATTTATTTACATGAAAACTAATTAATGGGCTATGAGTCTCAATAACCATATAATCAGCTGCTTGATTTACCATTGTTTTCTTCTTCATTGGCGTTATGAAGTGTATTATCATTGAAACAGTTCTATGTTGATTTTTATTTTTACATGTAAGTTTTTTTAAGCGCGTACATCTATGCATCTACTGGTTGTTATTTTTTTGCATTTCCTGTTTTGTTTATTTAATTAAAAAGGCATGTTAATTATCATTCTATATGGTTTGTGTTTTTTTGGAAGGTTATTGCAGATTCAATTCTACCTTTGTGTGGCTCTTGAGGTATGTTAGGTTGTTAACTGCTTGATTGGGCATTGTTCTCTTCTTAATTAGCGATGATGGTGCTTTGATTAAACTCATGCATCTATTGGTTGCTATTTTTTTTTTGCATTTCCTATTTTGTTAGTTTATTTAAAACACCATACTAGCTGTAGTTGTATGTGGTTTGTGGATTTTTTTTTGCCACGTTGCAGATTTAGTTCAGATTTACTTTTATCTTTGTGTTGCTCTTGGGGTATGTTAAGTTTCTATGGTACTTTTAAAAGTTTATTCAATCATTTTGCTGTTTGAGGTTTATATGATAATATTAGGGAGGTGAATATGTCTTTAGTTTCTTTGTATCATCATGCTAGATGAATTATATCGTGCAGCTAGAAAATCACCAACTTTTGTTCGATAATAAGATCAAATAGAGGTTCCTATGGTTTAGTAACAGTGAATTTATATTGATTTACCAAATGCGTAATTATAGTTTGTGTTATGTGCGGTTCTCTTAGGAAGTTTAATTTCGTAAATATTCTAAGGTTACTAGGCTAGACGTTTATATCTTCTTACAAGTACTGTTTTGTGAAAAATCTCAATCATACAGTTCATTCTTTTGAAATGTGAAAAGATTAATTCGAAAATTAATAAAGTAAATACCATAGAGGCTGAAGGTGCATACGTGTATAATAAATTGGATTGAACTTAACTGGATGTTACTGAATATTGTGTTAACCCATTTGGGATATATATAAACACTTACTTTTTCTGTTTAGCTCAAACATAAAGCAATATGTGATATATAAAATCTAACTTAAATATGTTGGATAGCATATATTTCTCCAGGTCATAGTGTGAAAAGAACGAAGGCACTGCCCTCTTCTTCAAATATAGAGTTAATATCATATTATTGATGCTCATTGGTCTGATGCTTATTTGATCAAACAACTATCAAAATCATATCTTATTTACATGAAAACTGATTACTAGGCTACAAGTCTCAATAATCATATAATCAGTTTTTTTCTTGATTGGTGCTATGAAGGGTATTATCGTTGAAACAGTTGTGTGTTGGTTTTTTTTTTTTTACATGTTAATTGTTTTAAGTGCCTGCATCTGGTTGCTATTTTTTCGCATCTCCTATTTTGTTTATTTAATTAAAAAGGCATGTTAACTATCGCTGTATATGGTTTGTGTTTTTTTGGCAGGCTGTTGTAGATTCAGTTCTTCCTTTGTGTGGCTCTTGAGGTATGTTAGGTTGTTACTTTATTTAATTAAAAAGGCATGTTAACTATTGCTGTATACGGTTTGTGTTTTTCTGGCAAGCTGTTGTAGATTCAGTTCTTCCTTTGTGTGGCTCTTGAGGTATGTTAGGTTGTTATGTTCATTTTCAATGCTAATATTAAAATATATTAGGGAGAAGAGCTGTGGTTAGTGTGTAGATGTGCTCTATTTATAGCAATAGCTTTAGTACTATTAGATGTATAGTTTCTTGCATATTTAGTTCGGACACTATGCTATGACTCTACTTCGCGTTGTCTTATTATTATTTGGGCTACATAGCTTTAACGTTGTAGTTGGTGGTGTGTTTGTCTTGATCAACAGCAATGGTAATAGTGTGACATGTGATTACTTAGTTAAATAGTGTATATGTCTCTTTCTCATATTCTGAAGAGAAAGAAGGTACTGCCTTCTTCCTCCAATACACCTTCTAATGCTGTTGATGATGGTGTGGATGTGCGTCATGCTACTATTACTGAGCGTCGTTGTCAATCCTCTAGGTTAGCTTTGTTGTATGATAAAATCATGCTTCCTACAACTTCAACTCTTAATTCAGATTCTGAACCTTATGTGTATGTTGATTCTGGGGGCTTCTTGCTGGTCTGCTGAGCGTGTTAGTCATGTCGCGCGTAATCGAACTACTAGATATAATCAGTGCTGCAGGGCCGGTCGTTTGCGTGTGCGTTTGCCTCAGGATCCACCGGCAATTGTTAAAGAACTTTATCAACGTCCTGATTTTCTTGATAGTATTCATGCTTATAATTCAATGTTTTCGATGACGTCTTTTGGAGCGCTTGTAGATAAATTGATTAATAGTGGTACTGGTCCTTATGTGTTTAAGGTTGAGGGTTAGGTTTGCCATTGGATTGGCACGTTGTGTCCTCCAGCAAATGAAAGGCTGTGTTTTTTACAAATGTATGTATACGACACGGATCGTGAACTTTCGAATCGAATGCATTTGTTTGGTGGCGATGAGTGCTCGCGTGTTCGTGTTGAGGTTGTTGAGCTTCTAATGTCTGTGCTGGAAAATGTTAATGCTTTAGTAAAGCTTTTTCGTTCAGCTAGAGAACTTTTCCTTCAAGAATCTATTCCTGACTTTTCGATTAGACTTTTTGGTTCAGTAAATGAGCGCTCTTACGATTATCCAGCTGCTGGTACAATAGGGGTGATTGTGCTTGAAAATCCACCACCTGCTGATGATTTTGACATTGTTATTCATTCGAAGAGTGGTCTACCTCAACGAGTAAACAAATTACATCCTCTTTATATGTCATTACAGTATCCGTTGCTGTTCTTGCATGGAGAGAGTGGATGGTCGCCGCACCTTACGCTTACTCATGACGAGGCAGGGGTGGGTAGGAAGCTATCCATGAATATGTATTATAGTTATCTGCTTCATGATCGGCATGGCATCTATTCTTTGCTATTGAGCGGAGGTCGTCTTTTCCAACAATTTTTAGTTGATGCTTACATATGCATAGAATAGAGTCGGTTAGATTACATAAGATCTCATCAGAATTTATTTAGAACTGAATTTCTACAAGGTGTTCACGATGCGTTATTGAGGGGTGATACTGAGGGTTGTTCCATTGGAAAACGTGTTGTGTTACCAGCTTCATTTACTGATGGCCCGCGTTATATGTATAAACATTACTAGGATGCGCTGGCGATATGTCGAGTGCATGGGAACCCGCAGTACTTTATTATGTTCACTTGTAACGTCAAATGGCCAGAAATAACGAGGTATTTTGCTGCCCGCTCCCCACTGAAACCTCAGGACAGGCCCGATATTGTTGCTAGGATTTTCCGAATCAAAGTCAAAGAAATGCTTGACTTCTTGAGATTAGAACAACCTGTTGGTAAGGTTGCTGCCGATTTGTACACTATTGAATTTCAAAAAAGGGGCCTTCCTTATTGTCATATGCTTTTATGGGTTACAGAGGCATTTAAAATTCGTGATAGCAGCCAAGTTGATAAGTATATATCTGCTGAAATACCAGATGTCATATTGTCACCTACGCTTCATAGAATTATCACTGATTCCATGATGCACGGACCATGTGGTTTAGCCAGGCCAAATGCTCCATGCATGGTTAAGGAGAGCTGTTCAAAGAGGTTCCCAAAGGCCTATGGAGCTAACACAACATTTGATAAAAATAGCTATGTGCATTATAGAAGGCGACCAGATTCTAACACTGTAGATAAAGGGGGGATCTTGCTGGATAATTCTTATGTCGTTCCCTACAATAGAGATCTTTGCCTACGCTTCCAAGCTCACATCAATGCTGAGTACTGCGGTTGGAACATGGTGATTAAGTATCTATTCAAGTATATATCTAAGGGGGCGGATAGAATTAGATTTTCCATTACAAAGTCTGATACACAGCGAGAAGAGGTTGCATCCAACAGCCAGCAGGTGCCTATAGATGAGGTGAGGAATTACGTAGACGGTCGCTTTATATGTCCACATGAAGCAGCTTGGAGAATCTTAGATTTTTCGATTCACCACTGGAATCCAGCAGTTCAGGTTTTAGCTGTGCATTTGGAGAATATGCAAAGCGTGAGTTTTAAAGATGATCACCATTTACAGGAGATTATAGACAATTCGGCAAGTAAAAGGACCACATTGACGGAGTGGTTGGCAAATAATAAAGTAGACGCAACCGGTAGGCATCTCCGGTATGTCGATTACCTTTCAGAATACAGATGGGATAGAAACAGAAAGCAATGGCTTCGTAGGGTTAGGGATAACAACCCCGCTATTGGAAGGCTTATTTATATTCATCCTACGTGTGGAGAGTTATTTTATTTACGTCTGTTGTTAGGCTGCCAGGCATGGTGTACGAGTTTTGAGGACATCAGGATAGGGTCAGGTGTCATCCTCCCTAATTATCAATCTGCATGTGAAAGATTAGGATTACTAGAAGATGACAACGAGTGGTGTCAGGCATTTGATGAGGCTGCTGTGTGGGCCAATGCTTCAGAGTTAAGGTCTCTTTTTACTCATATGTTGTTATATTGTGAGATTTCTAATCCAATCAATTTGTGGAATCGACAGTGGCATTGTATGACCGACGATGTTACACGTCGATTAGGTGTTTTCCAGAATAGCTCAGAGGCTCATGTTGACGAGGATGACGTTTAACAGTATGTACTATATGAAATTGAACTTATGTTGAACTCTAGTGCAACTGCATCGTCACTCGTAGATTATGGGTTACCTATGCCACGAGCAGGTTTGCTTGAAACACTTAAGAACAGGCTTCTGATGGAAGAAAAAAAAAATACGATAGGAGAAAACTTGCTGCTGAACATGAACGACAAAAAAATAGCCTTCACGGAAAACAGTTGCATGTGTATGAAAGTGTTATGAGTTCAATTGAAAATAACAAATAGATTTTACTGTTCATTTACGGTCATGGTGGTATTGGGAAAACATTCTTGTGGACTACAATTATAAATGCCCTACGATGTGAAGGAAAGATAGTACTTGCAGTTGCAGCCTCCGGCATTGCATCTTTACTCATGCCTTCCTGTAGAACAGCCCACTCACTTTTCAAAATACCATTAGACATGACTAAGGAGAGCATTTGTCATATTAAGAAAAACACTCAACTTGCAAAACTTCTGGTTGAGACCTCACTTATAGTCTGGGATGAGGCCCCAATGAATGACCGAAGATGTTTTGAGGCATTAGATAGAACCCTTAGGGATCTACTTGATAATAGTCATAAACTTTTTGGTGGGAAATCTATCTTATTAGAAGGGGATTTTAGACAAACCTTATGAGTAAAACGTAAAGCAAATAAGCAGGATATCCTAGCATCTTCATTGCCCAGATCATACATGTGGGATAAGTTTAAGAATGTTAAGCTAACGGAGAACTTGCGTTTACGTCATGCAGAACTCAACAGATCTGATGTTAATGACATTGCATCTTTTGCATCTTGGCTGCTAGATGTAGGAAATGGCTCAAATGGCACACTAGATAAAGATAGCGTAAGTGACACAAGACTTATTGAGATCCTGAAAAGTTTCTAATACCTCATGGTGACAATGCTTTGTATAACCTCATCTGCTTCATATACGATAGAGAGACCCTTGAAAACCCCACAGTAGCAAATCTTTCTCAGAAAGCAATCGTGTGTCCAAAAAATGAAACTGCTGACTTAGTAAATGCGATGGTGTTAGACATGTCTTCTGATGATTATAGCGTTTACTTAAGCACGGACTCGATTGTGCCTCATGCAAAAAATCGAGGTGATCTTGAACTGCTATACCTAGTTGATTATCTGAATGAATTAGACTTTGGTGGATTACCGCCACATAGACTTAATCTTAAGGTTAAAACACCCATCATCTTGCTGCGCTACATAAATCAAAGCGCGTTTTTATGCAATGGCACGCGTTTAATTATAACGCAGCTACTTCCAAGAGTCTTAGAAGCACAGCTCATCACCAGTATCACAGCTGGTCATAGAATGTACATACCTAGAATAATTCTAAGTCACACCGATCCACAACTTCCATTTGTGTTCAAAAGAAAGCAGTTCCCTATTTAACTTTGTTATGCCATGACAATTAATAAAAGTCACGGACAGTCTTTCAATAAGATATGAGTTTACTTGCCACAATCTATTTTTGCTCATGGACAATTGTATGTAGCATTTTCTAGATCCACATCACCACATGCTTTAAAAGTCTACATAGAGCCTTTTGAAAATACACCTCCTAATGTAACAAAAAATATAGTGTATTCATACTTTTTGGCTGAAATAGATTGCAGGCAAGAAAGCTGAAATGTCAATTCAAGGAATATCAACTCTCACTCCTAAATGTAAAACAGAGTCAATTGAAGTTAGAATAATAAAGAAATGGAAGATCTATCAATGTCGTGAGCTACACTTATTGTTTGTTGATGAACATGTAAGTATCAATGTAATAATTACTACTTCAACATGTTTATTTCCATCAAAATAATTTACCATGACACAAGCTCATGTTGTAGGGTGATGCTATAGAGGCAACTACAGATGTGCACAGCGCTACACATTTCAATGAACTCATCAGACCAAAGGCTTGCTATAGGATCACGGGCTTTGTCTGCATAGAGTGAAGAACATCCAGTAATGTTGTTGATCGAGATGCAATGATTCTTTTTGGCAGATCTATGACAGTAACACCCGTTGAAAACAACGCCATACCAGTTTACTACTTCGCGTTTGCTCCATATTCAAAGTTGAAAACACGTCTGGTGGATAAGAACAAACTGCTTACAGGTTTCTTTTCTTAGGTGTCTTATTGTAAATCAATACATAAATGCTAAATAAGAAAGACGAAAAAAATTCTACCGGTGCATAAAAAACGAACAATTTACAAGTTGTATGCATGCACAAATTTTTTGAGTGAATTGTCAGTCTACTTTGCGTGCTTTGATCAAATTCATTATTTAAACTCATATTCTAATGCCATTCCAGATTTCATTGGACGTTACATTAGCGCGAAAGAAATAGTAGGTCATAGCAGAAAGGGTCCATTACGTATTCGACTACAACATGAAAGGTACAACCACAACTTTGAGTGGCAAGCTCATCGATGTTGCACTGTGGGTCCATTACGTATTCGACTACTAATCATCAGAACATTAATTTTCTGTGTATGACTATGCAGTGGCAAGCTCATCGATGTTGCACTGTGGGAGGAAATAGCCAGAAGCTTCAATCAATCTGCAGCTGGGACTGACCCTGATCCGGCAATCATAGAAGTTACATCTTTGAAAGTTTCAACATTTGGAGGTATCACATCTGAAATCATATTCTTGCACTACTTAAAAAGTATTAAATTTTTATTTCTCATCCACTAAAATACATTAGGATCTACCGGAATGGGTACTAACAATGTTGTTACTATCAACCCTATACAACCGCAAGGCATACCCGCATATTGGTATTTTACATACTTATATTGGGCTAGAGGTTATCTGTTCTATTCATTTATATCTTAATGTGATATACTGTCATTAGATATTCAACCTATTATGTTTGCAAAGAAAAAGTTTTTTCTTAAAGAATTATCACTGAAAAGGTAATTACAACCAAATCTACAAAGCCCTGAGGCTATACTTTAAACGCTAATATCTAACACCAATCAAGCCTCTTAACCTCGAAATTAATCAATACACAGAATTTAAGGATGTAAAAGCAAAATGAGTGAAAAAATACCAACCATCACCAATCAAATGTAGTTCATAAAAGCAAAATGGGTTACATTAATTTACTGATTATTTCCAATGGTTCATTTTACGCAGGTGCCTTACAACTTGCATCCACTTCTATAACTGAAGTATATATTAATCCATGCATAGCCCAGCTACCAACCCTAATTCAAAGGTATAACACAGATTATATCCTTTATCAGCTGCAATAAAAGCTGTAACTGACTGCATCCATCTAAAATGAAAATCAGGTTCAAGCATCTACCACCATCTGAAGTAGCTTCTCTTCCAAGTAGAAATAAGGTTGCTGAATCAAATCTTACATTGCTTTCTGAGATTCTAAATCAACTGGAAGAAACAAAAAAGGTGACTTCTAATCTGCACTAAACTATAATTAATTAACATTGTTGTTTAAAGCTATTCTAATTCTAAAATTACATGTATACTGCAACAAGAAATATCCTACACATGTTTAGCTAGAATAGAAAAAATTGACGGAGGTTGGTACTATGAATAATGTATAAAATGCTCACACAAAGCGTACCAAAGTGGTCACAAGTACTACTACCCTGCTCATGGATTTCAAGATGAACACTCGTACCGGTACTTTAATAGCGTCGTAACAACACTTGCGGGCAAAACTTGCTACGATATAATAACCTCGCAAGGCAACAACGACCCCAAACAATTGCCACCAGAGCTAGAAAGCTTGATTAACAAGCCATTTATCTTTGAAATCCAAGTGAAGAATCATAACCAAACTGAAGCGATTGCGGTCAACAGCGCTTATGAAGCACCACTATCCACAACAGAAGCAACTACCTCATCTTCAGCTGCACCTACAACCCCATCCGTTAAAACCCCAAAAAGAACCCGTGAACAAGGTACAACAAACAACAACTACACCAGACCTAATAAACATTAATACTTTAGCTTACAAACAAACATATAACTTGCTTACAAGTGTAGAGGCTCGACAAAAACAGAAAGCCAAAGAACAGTAACGATGCACACGGTGTAACTTTTGTAGCGCAGAACTTCTACGAGCAGTGACTCATTTTGCAAGACACCAGCCTTTTGCAAGAATCATGAAAGACGAAAAATAGTAACGATGCACAGGGTGTGACTTTTGTAGCGCAGGACTTCTAGCAGCAGTGACCCATTTTGCAAGACACCAGCCTTTTGCAAGAATCATGGAAGACGATTTATTATATGCATAACCACGTCTGGTATCAAGTTCACCTTTTGCAGCGCCACAACAGGCATCAAGAATAGTCGCAGCTACATGTATTGACCCTTTTGTATAGTCCTAAAGAACATATTATCCAACTGATAAAATATTTCAACTCTAATATTTTATGCCTACTGCAGTTGATCTTATTTCAACTCTAATATTTTATGCCTACTGCAGTTGATCGTTAAACAATTTAGCAACAAAAGCCAATACTCGCACAGCCGCAGCAATGCGTGGCGCCAAAACCTAGTTAAAAATTAAAAATTATTTTAGAATTTCAATTGTATTTTAAACATCTTTTTAAGATTAAAATTGTATGTGTATGTGTATACGTGTACGTTTAATTAGAAATAACCTTTTAGAATGTATCCATCCAAAACATGTTATTGTATTTGTTATTAAACATATTACATGATTGTATTTATTATTTGTTTTTGTTGCAGATTATGTCATCAAGCGTATCAGGAGCGCACGGTGGTGACGACGTAGGTCAGGACCCGCATGGGCATGTATGTACCGGCGTGAGTTGCTCGTAAATGGGATAGAATGTTTGGATCTCGCCTTAGGACAAAGGCGTGGTCATAAAGAGGTGTTGGACAAAAAGTAAAAAATGACTCTTGTTATGAACCATTAAGCGGTCGTCATCATATCGGGATGAAGAAATGGAATCTCCAAGGCCACAAATGCATGACATGTATGAAATAATTAATGAATTTGATAGAAGAAAATCATGTCCCGATAACGATGAAGATGATGAAGATGACATCAATTAGATAGTTAATTTGTTTGGCTTGTAAAAATTTAAAATACATTTGTGTTAGTAGTTTTGTTTTTTTTTGTATGTAACTCGAATCATATTGACATTCATTTAGGTATCCGTTATATATATTAGTGTTCGCTTGATTGTACAAGTTTGTATTAAAGCCTATAATATTAAATGGAAAACAGGAAAATATAAAAAAAATCAAAACAGAAGTGTATATGTCGTTGCCATAGGGTTGCCTTAAACCTTTCTAAAAAAAATTTATTTTATTTTTGAGTTAATTACACGATTGGTCCCTATAGTTTGCTTATATTGCAAGATTGGTCTTAACTTTTGACAAATTACAGGTTTGGTCCCAATTGTTTACCAAGTCGAAACATGATAGGTCCCAGGAATGGATAGTCTTTAAGTTTTGAGGTTAGATTTTTAAAAATGACAATTTTGCCCCTGTCTCCTCCTGCTCCCCTTCCTCCTCATCCTACACCACCATCACCAATATCTCCACCATCACCATCACATAACCGCCATAACCACCGCTATCACCATCACTTAACCACTACCACCATCACCATCATTAAACCATCACTGTCACCATCAGATAACCACCACCACCACCACAACCACAATCGTGACCATCACTTAACCACCACCACTAACACCACAATTGTGACCAAAATTGAAAATAAATCATGAAAAAAACATGAATAAGATGATCATGATTTTTGAACCAACTACATCAATTTTTTTCAAAATCAACTAAAAGCATGAAAATCTCCCACTAACACCATGATTGGGGAGAGATCTCCAAGAAATGGGGTAAGGAAATGGGATGGGTGCAAGCTTCGAAGGTGGTAGATAGTGATAGTGGTGGGTTGCGATGGTGGCGGTTTAGATCCACACAGCCGCCGTCGCTAGCGAAGGCGGCAGCCGGTGATGGTGGGAGGGACTAGAGGAGGGTTGCGATGGAGGAGAGAGGCGACGGGGAAAGGGGTGGCGGAGAGTTGTTGACGGCGGGGGTGGGTGTTGGACGATGACCATGGTGTTGCTGGGGGAGATGGATGATGATGATGGTATTGATGAATGTTGATGATGATGTTGTGGTGTTTGTATGTGTTTATATATTTTGTCTTTTAGTTTAGGGGTATTTTAGACTTTCATCTCCATTTAACTGAAAAACTTAACAGAAGCTAATGTCAAGGATCAATTGTGTTACAAGTTGGTAAACCGTTGGGACCAATTTTGTAATTTCTCACAAGTTGGGACGAATATTGTAATATGGGCATACCACAGTGATCAATCATGTAATTAACTCTTTATTTTTTATATATAATAATAATATTTCTGCTAGACCTATGGCAGCGACATGTCGTCTCCATAGATATTTTCAAAAAAAATTATATAAAAATTAAACATTAAAATATAAGACGACTACTCTATGGCAACAACTTGTTATCGGAATAGACCTCTGTGGCAATGACAGAAAATAAACCTATGGCGACGAGCTTGTGGCTATTAAGGCTATGGCGACAACATGCCATCGTCGTCATAGCCTAAGGCAACTACAAAGGGTATCTATGGCGACGACTTTTGTCGTTGCCGTAGGGTCAGTTTCTCGTAGTGAATACGGTATTCTAACATATTATATACGAACATCTAATTTTGCGAGTGTCGTCGACAAGTTTTTGTACATATTGATAAAAGAGTTGAGTCATTGTAGGTACTTAGGTGATCTATATTTCCGATTAGTAAGTTGATTTTAATCAACAAACATGATTATGAAACTGCAATATAATTAGAAATTAAGTGGGTGAAAAACTATCCATGAAACTCGATCAATGGATAGAGAATTCACAAGGGTATGCTGCTACACTCACTTTTTAAATTCTTGTTTAGAAAAAAATCGATAATTTTTCATTGTAGCTCCCAAGTATATACATATAGAAATATATACCTGTTCGATGAGCAAAAATAAAATGACAACCAAATCTTTCTTACACAAACAATCATATATTACATATTCACATCCTAAATGAGATAATTTAATCTCAAAATATGGGTAACCCAAAATTAATTTATAACTAAATTTCGGGCGATTATTTCTATACTCATGATGATAAGAATGAAGCCAATAAACCTAAGAGCTAATACGGCACAATAATTGGAAATTACTAAGAAAATCAAATGAAACGTGGGATTGGTTGAACGAATTGCAACATTATTAATGGAGATTAGTGTGAGCTAGGGCTAAGAATGAGAACTTTTAGGGGGAAATAAACATGCTTTTTTTAGGGCGTTAGCGACGACAAGTCGCCGTTATTGATGTCGCTGCTAATGGCCTTTGAATGATAAACCTACACCGTTAGATCTGAATGCTAATAAGTTGTTAGATTTAGCCGCTACTAATTATGTCGCGGCTAATAATCTATAGCACCGTTTATTGATGTTGCCACTATTGCCAATATTTTTTGTAGTGTATAAAACTTTTTATTAATTATCGGTATTCTGTATTCTCAATAAAACTCTTTAGTTTTTAAATGAATATTACACATGAATGCGTATATTATGTGTTCAGGATTTTATTCCCGCTAGAGGAAATCATCATGTAAGTATAACTTTTTTGGTGCTACAAAAATGATATTTTTCTACCAATACGTTGATACAATATTTTTATTAATATTGCTGCATTATTCACCATAATATAAATCGATGTACTGATACATCAGTTTTCTGCGACTGTACATCACTTTTTGATAATAACCCACTAAAATATTCAAACGAGTCTAAAAATATTTGGAATCAGCATAACATGCATTTTACCACAGAATCTTTTATCATAATCTTCTTTTCCCTTAAAAGGTTTGTTTTCCAGTGGGATGTTTAAGAAATATTTTTAACTTAAAATAACTTAAACGCAAGATGATAAACGTTGGCGTGGCGTATGATATTTTGCTAGCCCACTGTAAAATAGATATATGCTTATCATTATTAATTTTAGAAAAATTTATATAAATGGTCTTTGTAATTTGATTATATTATATGATTGATACTCATACTTTAAAAATTATAAAGTTAGTTTAAATTTTTTTGTAGTCATAACAACTTTGATCCCCAAATTTAACAAAAGTGCAAATTTAGTTTAAACTTTTATGTAAAAATTACACTTTTGGGTCCTAAACTTAAATTTATAAGTTAGTTCAAATTTTATGAAATACATAAAAAAATAAATAAATTTAATACCAAGGACCAAACATGTAATGGTTACATAAAAGTTTTAACTATCTTGCAATTTTTAAAGTTTAAAAACTAAACATGCAATTTGATTAAACTACATAGATTATTTATGTAATTTTCTTATTAATTTATTTATCCATATGTAGTGGCTTGTTGACCCAAGTTTAATTAAGACATGTGCGACAATAATGGGAGTTAGATAATGTTTGGTATATATTTGTTAGTTACTTCTTTATATATCTTAGGTAAAACTAACGCCTCCTAACGTTACCGGTATTCGAAACAAAAATATCCAACTTTAAAACTATAAGTTTTATTTTATTTTTATCTTTCTACCATCTATTTTAAACATGCTACTTGGTATTTTGAATATATGGTATTGTTTCTAGGATCAAATGTAAAATCTTCTAAGATCATGTCAATTTGGTTAATTCACATCAATTCTAAATCATTGTAGTAACTGCTTACAAACTACTTTTGGTAATTTATTTAATTAATAATGTTTATTTTTAACGTGTCTCATGTTTTTGTAATGGTGAATACTATTCAAGTCCGAGTGGTACGTTGTGATCGAAATGAAGTTTGTCAACTAGAGCAAAAGTACGAATATTTTTAAATACGTTATAAATTGTGATCGAAATAAATTATGTTATGTAGAGCAAAAGTAGGGAAAATAGTTTCTAGATACTACACTAAACGACGTAAATAAAATATAAATTAACTAAAAGACATAGTTTTTAGAAAATTTACATTTAAACTTCGATACCTAACAGGACTACATTCACATTTCTCTCTATATATTTCTACTTCAAACATATAAATAAACCCTCAAAATATCATTCATAAGGTTGGCTTATCTAGACGCTAATTAGGGACAACGATAAGATGAGTTTAGGAAGCACGTTGGCAATCCTATTCCCCTGCTTAATTCTAAAAACGGTGTACCATACTAGAAGTAATTTATATATAATCTTATACACAAAAAAATTAGAAATGTAAAAACTAAAAAACTCAAAGGATTAATAGACTCTTTCATTACTTATGACAAAGTAAAACAAAATAATAAAACAAAAGTTTACGTGTATGTTTCAGGCAAATGGATATATACAGTGACGGAGCTAGAGCCAAATCATAGGGGGCGAGGGCGTGAGTTAACTATTTTAGGGGGGTGGACTCTATATTTATTAAAAAATTTCCACTACTGTGCCGAAAATTTACACTACCGAACCGAAAATTAACACTATTGACAAAAAAAAGGGGGGGGGGGGGGGGGGGCGCCCCGTCCCAAAGATGCTTCGCCCATGGATATATACTCTGCGTAAATGAGGGTATATGTTTTTCGTAACTAGATAAGATATCGCATGATGCAACCCTCGTTTCACCAACAACAAACATTATTAACACCGATTCTATATCCGATCCGATCCTATACCAACTGTCATCTTATTATCTGTCCTTGAATGTTTCATGTCTCAAGAATACATATCACGTTCGTTCATTTATCATCGATTCATCCCCTAAACAATTATTTATTTTTTCATATTACCAAAAGTAGATAAACACAATTTGGTATTCGAACAAAAAAAAAAAACAATCCATTTTCAAATTACAAAATACGACCACACCGTTACTACATTAGCCCCGCCGCACCGAAACAGAACCGTTCGTCAGTTATTAGCCACGTGGCACCTTCTTCAGCTCATCAGTAATCATCTCCACCTATATATAAGTTCCAGTGCCCTCACCTTATTCATTATCCAAAACCCCCTCTCTCTATACACCATTGGTGACCTCAATTTCTCTCTCACACAGAAGCTTTATCATCATCACCACCACCATAACCACATCAGTTGAATGGATTATGACTCGTCCGTACAGATTCCTCTCAACCGTCGTAAACTCATCATCAAAGCCGGTGCCGGAGTCGCCTGAAGAAGTCTCCGTCGAGTCCGATTTCGTCGTCATCTTCGCCGCTCTCCTATGCGCTCTCGTGTGCATCGTAGGTCTGATAGTCGTGGCTCGTTGCGCGTGGCTCCGACGCCGATCCATCGCCGATCGGACGACCGGCCGACCGTCGGCGAACAAAGGCGTGAAGAAGAAGTTCGTCGAGGCGCTGCCGAAGTTCGCGTACGATTCCGGTAAGGAGGGCAACGGCGGAAAGCTTTGCTCCGGCGACTGTGCGATCTGTTTGACGGAGTACGCCGACGGAGATCAGATCCGTGTGCTTCCGCAGTGCGGTCACGGATTTCACGTTGTGTGTATTGATAAGTGGCTTGGATCTCACTCCTCGTGTCCGTCGTGCAGACGGATTCTGGTGATCAGTAGGTGTAAGAATTGCGGTGAGTTTCCGACGATTTCCGCCGGAAAAGCTCCGTCGCCGGTGGAACGTGAAGGTAGGCAGCACGATGATAGTTCTAGTTCTGCTTAGATGATTACATAGAGGCTAATTAGTTCGCAATGATACCTAATTATTCCGTTAATCGATTGCGGAGCTTGTTAATTTGTCTTGTAGCTAGAAATAGAGAAATATATGTTATTTTAATAGTATAGATCTAGCCTTTTCGTCATCGATCTTATCCTCCTGGATTTCTGTGAATCTCTGGTTTGTCAATGGCTGAAGTAACATCAACTAGCTGCCATTAATGGTTTTCGAGAAGTTTCGTCGTTTGCGACGGTATTTGTGACGAAGTATCACAAATTTTTTTTTTTCTTTTTTTTGGAGAATTGTTGTGCTGTGAAACAATAAACAATATGCAGTGATTGATTGGAGGTTTGGAACGTGACATGTATTTTGTGAGTTATTATGAAATGATTTGAGAATCATGAATGCAATAGGAATTTAAAAAGAAGATGAAATGAAAGGAAGCATATATGTATGTATATATGTATGTATGTATGTATATATGTATGTATGTATGTATGTGTATATATATATGTATATATATATATATATATATATATTTGAACGGTTAGTTAGTGGTTAGTAGTTAGTAGTATAACCAAGTTAGTAATATTCGTCAATGTTACGTTTTGAACCTTGGACCTTCAAGAGTGGTAAAACCTCCTATCTTTCTCTTAACCACTATGCCAAGAGATTATTGACTAAGTATAAAGATATGATTGTCTTTTTCGCCCATTAAATAGGTGGTTGGCAGTTCGTTAGGTGTCATGCTGATATGCATAAACGCCTTGTGAATGGTTCGGTTCAAATTATATAGAGTGAAAATTGCAAATATATCCATGCGGTTTGATGGTTTGATAATATTATAAGTTAAGTTTTTAAATTTTAAAAATTAAAAATTTAATTTAAATATTTTTGGGAGTTGGTTGTAATTTAGTCCGCATCATTAATTACTGTATGTTACAAATTAGGTAAATTGCATTTTAATAATCCAAACTATTACCTATTGGCCGATAACAATCCATATTATCAATTTGGCCGGTAACAATTCTAACTTTCACTTGTATTACCAACAACAGTCCCAATGACATAATTTTCAATTTTTTATGTTTGATTTAGACTCGATTCGATTCGCAACAATAATTATGAACGAATGAAGAAACATACAAGCTAAATTGAGACTAAAATAGATACAAATTAAGCGTTAAAAATTGAAAATTATGTCACTGGGACTGTTGTTGGTTATAAAAGTGAAAGTTTGGAGTGTTACCGGCCAAATTAATAGTATGGATTATTATCGGGCAATAGGTAATAGTTTGGATTATTAAAATCCAATTTGCCTACAAATTATATTTGATTTTAGAGAATTGGTTTGATGGTTTGATTGTATTGTAAATTTAGGTGGAGACTAAGATGGTGTTTCTTTTTTTCAAAAAGAAAATCCGCGCAAGCTATTCTATCTTTGACGTGCAAACCAAGTGCATACATTGCTATTAGCAAATTATTTGTTTTTTCGAATATGTTTCGTTAAAAAACGTCTCCACGAGCTGTTCTTGGTGCAGATTTGCCTCAGTTACTTTTAAGGTCTCATAAAACACCACCACCACCGTCCACCACCACCGTCCACCACCACCACCACCACCCACCTCCACCACCACCACCCCACCGTCCACCACCATCATCTAGCACCACTGTCCGCCATTACTACCATTACCATCCGTACACCAACATCAGTTTATTTTAGCAGTCTACACACATTAAAAACGAACATTTTTTTTCTTGCAGATTACAGAACTTTGGTCCACCTCTTCTTTTACAAATGTTAGCAGATGTGATTCGCATATTGCAGACATTTTACCTTTAAAAAAACAAACTGAACGTAAACTTACAACTAACTTATAAATGTTAAACTACATTTGTATTTTTAAAATCTGGAGATCAAATTTATAATATTTATCAAATCACAACTATTATTTTGTAATTTTCTCTTACATAATGTATTTATAGCTACTAGTAGTATAGGGGTTTGGTTGGGACTTTGGTGAAAAAAAAAAAACACTCCGTGCTCAAAAGAAGCAATGGAAAGCCTTAGTCGGAGACTTGATTGGTGATTAAGTATTCATTATTAGTTATTATTCTACCGTTATTATTACCATTATCGTTATTATTATTATTATTATTATTATTATTATTATTATTATTATTATTATTATATCAACAATTATAGTTAGATATTATTAAATGCATTTAGTATTAAAAAAGTTAAAGTTTCATAAAATTTATAAAAGATTGGATAACTTGAAATAGATATACATATAATCAAAAACTAGTATTTTTACCCTTTACGCATTGTGACGTGATAAAATATAAATCATAATTGACTTGACTCTTTTTCTAACTAAATTGACGTTGAAACGTAAAGTTATTCGAATTTATTCAGTCGAATGAAAAGGTATTATATGTAACCCGACTTTAAACAAAATTTAAGGCGAAACATAGATCAACTCAAAACATATATAAAAATAAGAAATCGATGGAAAGGACGGTTGTGGGCGGTGTCACCGCCCTGGAGTAGTGGAGTAGCCATAGATATAGAAGGTCGCCCTGATATGTGCATATATATATATGTATATATATATTTGATATGATTTTTCACACAAGTTTAATTTTAAAATGGTTTTTACTTATATTAAACTACAAACACAAAAAGCAAATGCATCTATCTTGCGGTAATATAGTGTTGGTAAGAATCGAGTATCAATCCGTGAACATATTGAGACTACTCAATAACCCTAGTGATTAACTATCAAATTTGGCTTTAGGCAACAAGATTTTAATTTTTTAAAACAATAATTTAAATAAATTAAAAAGTAAAATTTGTGACTTTTAGGGATAATATAGGGAATTAAGACTATCATCCTAATTTATATTACACTCATATAACTATGATGAATTACGTGGTCTGGTTAAAGAAATATGTTTAAGTAGTTATGTTAATGTTAATAAACAAGAACCAACGCGGAGTTATCATAAACCAGCTTCATTGAGTAACTTACAATACAAGCACCGAGCCCCTAGTGATGTAGGTAATAATTTTGCATCCTTTTAACATACAATTTCTGAAGAACATAACTTAATATTAGAAAAAGAGTTGATTAAGTTTTATTTTAACATACCATTAATTTTAAAAAATCATAAAAGTTATTATAGATTTCCCATACTAATAAAACAGAACCCGTAAATGATCAAAAAATTAAGATGATATGATTTGTAATAACCATTTCTAGTTCATTAGACGTGGATTTTGATTATGAAGAACGGTTTTACAAATAAAAGTTAGTTTATGTGTTTTTCAACCTTATATAACATTCATAATTACAAACCATGAGTTGATAACTTTTTGTTCAAATGTAGATGTTATCAATCAAAAGTTTACCCAAAATTATCATAATATTAACATAGCATAAACCATACCATTAGTTTATCATAAATTACATAAGCTTCATCCAATTAGGATGATAATAAGAGCTTAGCTAATAATGAGCTTGAACATACCAACAACAAAGATAGAAGATATGTATAAAATAATCGGTAAAATAGAACAATCAAACTGGTGATCCACAATAGGTGATGTTTGGACAATCATGATCTTGTTCTAAGCGTGGAATGCACCTCCCAAGTCTCCCATAGGCCTTCAAGACTAGATTTCCAAGAGAAAACAAAAGAGTTTTGTCTCTCCAAAAAGTTTCTTAAGCAAATGAGCTGTTATTTATAGGGTTTTTAGAGTGCCGGGCACGACCCAATGTCTCAAAAGACACAACCTCATGCTGGTACAATGTACGTGAAAGTTGATCGGCTATTACGTGCAGAGATGGTTGGGGGGCCCATGTTTCTTGGGGCACAACCCCGTGTTTCTTGGGGCACGACCCCGTGTTGTGGTGGGACTTGCCCCCGTGCTTGCTTTTGGGGGAAAGTACTTTTATCTTGAAAGACTGATAAACGCAGGGGGTGTGCTTTAAGCTGGGCATGAGGGTATGTTTCATGAGACACAACCTCATGCTTGGATTTTAAAGCTCGATTTTTTAATTTCTTCTTCTTTATGCTTCTTTGTACATCTTGGTCTTTTTAAGGCCTGAAAACACAATTGATAAATTTTAAGTTCAAATTCATCACTTTAAGCAAGAGTTTTGGGAATAATTGATGTGTTTTTAATTTGGTTTATATGTATAATTTAGAACAAATCACGTCCCCAATTTTCTGAAGCATCTTCGACTTCATAGCACAAATAAAGAGGGCCTCTTTACAATTAGAGATAGCATTCTGGTTTACTTTAGAAGCTCTTAAAACTTTCCTATACATACCAACATAAGGTTTTAATAATGTATATAATACATAGATGACTTGAAATAAATTATACAAATAACTTATTGTTGTTGTTATGTTTCTTATGGTATTCCGCGCGAATTTCGTTCTTAGTCATCCAGGAAAACTCGCAATTTTTTATGTTAAGGTGCTCCGCACTCACCACCACAGTTTTAATATCAAAAATCTTTGTCAATTTTAATTGACAGCTAAATTTGTAGTTAAACTTTCATTCTCTTCTTTGAAAATGGCTGCTGCATCACCAAATTGTATACCTTTATTTTTAGTCGACGCTTTTTGGTTCTTCCCGGGTGGGCGTGGAATTCCTTGTCCGGGTCGAACTCATCAATGGGGTTGTTAAGATCGAATCCCTTACGATCGTCAGAACTACATTGGCTAACATCTTTGGACAAAAAAATCTTGGTTTGTTATGATGATTGTCCATCAACCACTGTAGAAACCAAGTGCAACTTTGTAGACTTTTTCAAAGTCTCTCAAACGAGTTTTTGAGAAAACATCACGTCCGACTCTTGCAAATACCGTCCATCGTATAGTTGTAAACATCAAAGTCATTTTCTCTACTTTTTCGGTTCGACTTATTTTATTATAAAGGCTACCAAATAAACCGATTTTTCAAAGAATATCATTCTAATGATCAGCCGATATCATTTCAGAGGTACGACTTTTATTACCCACACTAGCTCAAAACAATGCTTGGACGCGGTGCCAAATTGTGTTTTAGTTTGGTTTATACTGTATTTTTCTATTAGCATCTCTCATAAGGCCATGTATTTTTGTTTGTGTTTGTTTATGTTCATAACATTTGCTTGTGTTTGTTTGCGTTCGTTTATGTTCGATAAGTGTTTATGAACACTTTATGAAAATGTTAATTCGTTAATGAACGAATACCAACAAAAAATCTCATTCAATAAGTTTTGATTAACAGTTCACAAAAGAATTCATATCTTTAACGAACAAACATGAACAATGTCATATTCATATTCATTCGGTTCCTTTGCATCCCAGTATGAAAATTAGAAAAACATCACCTTACTGTGGATAAAATTTAAAATATTAAAAGACACACATCGGTGAAAAATTTTAAAAATTTTAAAAATATATTATATTTGACTCATGAGTTTGGGCCTCGCATTGTGGGCGTTTAATTTTGAGTAAAATTTATGTCGAATCATAGGCGTAAACAATCACGTCGTGAAGTTTATTCGAAATTTAGAAAAACATTACGCCGTTGTGAAATAAAATAAAATACTATTATGTTCGACCCGATTAATTTTGAATAAAATTTATACCGAATTTTAAATAAAAACAAGCACATCATAATAACGTATTTGCAGTTTTGTAAAATATTTTATTTTAAAGTTTTATTAAAAAATAAAATATATTAAAGTAATTATCATACTAAATAATAATATGTTTAAATATTTTCATCTGCTTTCTATATACTATTATAAGAATATATATGTGAAAAGTTATTTATACTTTGTTTTTTTGTCCGAAGTACAACTTTTCAGATATGGAGTTAGGGGCTTGAACAGGCTCCACTCAGAAGACAAAAGAAAAAGATATTTGTCTTATTTATCACTTCAACAAAATGATAATAACTAATAAGACTTGAAAGGACATCTCAAGCATACTCCAGAAAGATTATACAGATAAGTAAATAACTAGATGAAACATCTAGTGGTGTGCATCGATTCTAATCATAAGTGCCTAAGTGGGTTCAAACATAGTTGCACGAAAATTTGTTATATAACATTTAAATTTCTTTGTTGTGTAATATTTATACATATCTGATTGTCAAGCGATGATGATTTATAGAAAGTTAAAGTGTGACAAAAACATATTCAGTTTTTAACGACGGGCTTTTATTAAACACGACTTGCAAGTTATTTTAGTCGGGGAAAATAACAAATATAAAAAATGGGTTTGTAAGCCACTTGATCCAAGATACTATAATTTACGATACCTATTGATGATCCATAAGTATCAAAATTGAAGAATATTATCGGATATCTTCTCTTTTCTATCCTTAATCTTCTAAAATGCCACCTTGTTTCTGTATCATCAAATCATCTACCATGTTGTAAAACAAATAGCCTCAAGCAGATTCTTTCCCGATAGCTTAAAGTCGATCGCTTCGCTCCAACCGAAAATCACCTTAGGAAACATGACACTTGGCAATTACAAGTCCATCCTTCCTTGAAAAAAACAACGAAAATCCTGTTAAAGATTTACAAAACATCCTTTATCAACTTCTAGTGCATATAACTAAGGTACCTACAATCCAAAGTAGAGTTATCTAACCAATTATCATCCAAAAGGAAGTATACATTTCTTTTGAGCCATGATTTGGCAAGAACACCTTTACCCACAAGCTTCTATTTTATTTGAGAACACCCATTTTAAATAAGTTCATAATTAAACGCCTCTAATGAGCCAGTACCAATACCCTCATTTCCTTGGAAGCTAAATTTTGAGTTCCATCTAATATAATGAATCTTTCTCCCTTCCCCTTTGACTCCCAAATAACCTTGCTTGAAATCCTTTTAACGATTCAACACTCTGATTTAACACTTGAGAACAGTGACGGAACCAAAACATTCTAACTGGAGGTCCGAATATAATTTTATTTTTTTATTTACAAGCATATGTTGATTACTTTTTTTTTTTTCTAACAATCAATGCGCTACGAAGACGATAACAATTGCCGGTTTCTTTAAATATTAGTTTAACATATATTTAACGAATTTGTTGTGATATTATATTCTTTTCAAAAATAATAAAAACCTTGTTTTTTGTGTGTGTATATATATATAAAAGAATCGAAAAACTTATTAAAAAAAGGCTAGTAGCCCTAAACTGAACAAAGGGATTAAATAAATTAATAAATTAAGCTTTTAAAATAAAATAGTATATTAAATCTTCTTATATTAACTTAATTAAATTAAAAAAGAAATATAAATAATGGTAATAATTAGTTGAAGTTTGACTGATTTATATTACTGCGACCACCCAGAAAAATAAAATTTAAGAAAGAAAATTAGATTTTAATAGCTCAAAATATTAATTATTTGCCAATATTAATTTCAACTAACAATTTGACTAATATTAATTCTAACTTTAATTTTGTTACCAACAACAGTTCAGTCTAACTGTTTGTTAACTCCGTGAGCTTTTTTATGACATATCATGTGATGTGACTCATGACGTAACATATAATATAGCTATAATTAAAAATATAAATATATTACTCAATTCGTTTTTATAAAACTTTATTTTTGGAAGGTACTCAACGTAACATTTTTGTCGTTGCTTGAGTACTTGGAGGCAAACAGACCAAAAAATTAACTGATATATTTATAACTTTTTATTTGATTTATGTAATACGTTATGTCACATGTCACGTCACGAGCAACTTTACATGTCACATCATAAAAAAATAACGGAGTTAACGAATATTCAGACCGGTAGTGGTGTTGGTAAAAAATCGAATGTTAAGATTAATACTGGTTAAATTGTTAATTAGGATTAATATTGACCAGTCAATAGTTTAAATGTAAATCTAATTTTCCATTTAAAAAAATATCAGCAAGTATTAGATTAGGACATTAGGACATTAGGACATCTCCTTCCTTATCTCATATATACACCCTAGCATCTCACGTAAAATACGAATTTAATAAATAATATATGTTGTAGTTTATAAAATGATATTTTCAGATAAAATATGATTGATTTAACTATAAATAAGTACTTCAACTAAAACAACGATAATATCATTTTAAAATTTCATTTTATGAAATTGTTTTTATACATTTTGTTTTTTAAAATATAAATTTATTTTTTAAATCATCCTTGAAATAAAAAAACAGTTTAAAAAGTTAGTATTTTTAAGAAAGTTTTTTGTTTAAGAAAATTTCCATATCTTATAGTGTTTTAAAGTTTGGTTTTTGATAAAAAAAAATCTAATTTTAATTTTTACAAAACCTAACTTTAAATTTAGAAATGTTTTAAATAATATAATTACTATTTATTATTATCATTTATTAGGAGAGATATGTGGAAAAATTAATATGAGAAAGTCTAATATTTCAACATGTGGCAATTTAAAAGTTGAGTAAATTACAAATTATGTACTTTATTAATATATAAAATTACATGTTATATTCTTTATTTTTAATAAATGTCATTTTTTAAAAATATTTACACACATATTGTCTGTTATACTAACCTACATCCAAATTAACAGTTAAGTCAAGTAGATTGTCCGTCACATGAGGGCAATTATGACTTTTACATGATTATAATGAATCAAAAATATTTTTACGTTGCTTCATTATTATCACCTTCATGTAAGCATGGAATCATTTGGACCATTATGCAACAGTTAACCATTATACAAAACTATTTGGACTATTTTTAGTTATTTTGCAACTATAAAATAATAAACCAATATGTATTGACATATTTTGAACCAATATTTATAGTTATCTTTAGTTTTAAACATCTTTAATACATGAACATAATATGAACTGATATGCAAAATCAACACCGTTCGTAATTGGAGTCATTTCCCCATTACATTACATGAAATAACAATTACATTAGATAAACTCAACGAAAATAAAGCAATTACAGTACATTACGAAATTAAATAGAACTCCTAAAAAATATAGGTAATTTTTTTGTTGCACTTATTTGGATATGTAATCCATGAACTTTGAATGACAACAATGTCAAATTGTATTTTAATTCGATTGAATCCGATTGGGGATGAAGACGTCGATGGATTAAGTGATGTTAGATTGTTCTTCTATTTAACTGAATACGAGGGTCGAGGAGGACATTAGATTTGATGATAGCACAAAGTAGCATTAGATTGTAGGTGTTGTCATCGTTCTAACTATAGCATCCACCCTAACATTGGAGTGATATTCTCGCTTTAGGCTTTCGGTTGGGATTTCTCTGTTTCATTCTACGTTTTTAATTTTAGATTTAGTGTTTGTTCCCTTCTGCTTTTTCCAAAGAAAATAGGGGCATAAGAGTTATATGCTATATTAAAGTTTCAATTACTTAATTTTTTATTAATTACAAATTGTCAAAATACATAAATACGAATCATATTTTTTGACACATACTTGACTTAACTTTCAATTTGAATGTGATTTAGTATAAAGGACAATAGGTGTGCAAAGTTTTTAAAAAAAAACACACAGTATAATTATTGAAACTAAATGACATAGGTTGTAATTTCACTTATTAATAAAGAACATAATTTGTAATTTACTTTTAAAAGTTTCTTTTATTATAATAGATAGATTAACTAATTGCGTAGCATCTTTCGCCACTCCTTTTACCATCACCATTTACAATAATATTCAATGGAATTTGACAAATAATATGTCCCTAAAGCTCCAATAACCAAAGAGATAAAAATATAACTGACCTAGAAAAGAAAGCATGGAAGCTTTCCACTTTGATAACCTCTTAGGGAACATTGCAATAATCGAGTTCCATCCTCTAGCTTTCGCCATATTATCCCACTAGAAGCCCCAAAATAAATAAAGGAGAGTGTATCAAGTTCACAACCTGTAAACATAGCTAAAGATTTAACCTCTTTAAAACCAACCGTAACACCCAAAATGTTAAATTTGTGGAGATAAATGATAAATCTTTAGACCTGAAAGTCTAAAACCAAGAAGAAGTAATTAAGGATCTTCATAATAGCCTGAATATTATGCTCTAACTACACTCTTAAAATCAAAACATCATTTATGATAAAGAAATTTCCCTACTATAATAAATAGTAACTAAGAGTGACATGCGTTAAAATCACATTCTTTTCTCACTAAATATTTTTGATTATCTATCATATTATATAATTATATTAATTACTATTAATAAATTTAGAAAGATATATTTTTACTAATGTTATTTCTAAAAAAATAAATTTTTATAAAATAAGAAAAATTTTTAAAACATCAAACCTTTTTAAAATATATAATATTTTAAAATTAGTGATTTTAAAAAGTAAAATTTTTATAAATAAAAAATGATTAAATTAAAATTGGAAGTTAAAATAAGAAAGTTTTTAACAATGAAATTTTTTTATTACATTTGTTTTGAACAAATTTATTTATTTATTATAATTGTATCTTATCTTAAAATAACCATTTGTAATTAATAAATTTTAATTTTATTTTATCTTTTGTTATTCCACTAATCTACTACAAAGATTTAATAAAGCTAGTGAGATAAATATAAACCAGACCGGACACTAAATCATCCGTTTTACTTGTTCATTGGTCGGATTGGTCAGATCATTTAAATCAGATTTAAGAATTAGAAGACGTCATAAATAATATAAAATTTACAATTATATATAGATATATATTATATTAGTTTATAAAATAATATGAAAATACTATGTGTTTTGGTGTGGATCTATAATTTCAAAAAAATATTAAAACTTAAATAACAAAAAATATGAAAACATAGAGTACTAAATTAATTAAAAAATGGGAATATAAAACAAATAAAAAAAATTGAAATTCTGTCTGTCATCCAATCCGGTTTATTGTTCGGACTTGTAGTAACTCAACAACAAAAATAGCCATAATTGGATGGATTTTGTAACATGTTCTTGGTCCAACTGCCTTTGAAAACACTGGTTTCACCATTGAAGCCTCCAACACCCAATTACCTTCATGTTTTACACCACTATTAGTACATCATTTATGTTTTTCATTAATGCGTTCCTTGCTTCCCATTTTCAATCATCATATCAATGGCTAATATCTTCTCATGAAGTTTCCCCTTCAATCCATTAATATTCTGTTTTTTTTTTAATGGACACCAAATATTTTTAAGCCCGGTCACCCGGGTAAACCCAATGGCGAAAGGCCATCCACGCCTGCGAACACTGACAGCGCTAGTGACTTGGCCCGCCCGCCAATCTAGGGGAAACCCATCACCCGAAGGCCCACTGTGGTAAAACCTTTGGCCCACATGAAGTATATTACACCAAGTGAGAATCCAACCCATGATCTCTACTTTGAAAAACCATGGGATGCCTCCTCCCCAACCAATTGATATAGTGCTCATTGATCCATTAATATTTTGTTAATGGAATATTAACAGAATATGTGTTTTTCTTTAGTCTAGGGCCCCTGGCAACCATCCTGTTTTTTCCGTTTTTTCTCGTGTGCATATGAGCGGCATATAAACTCTTCTTATTTTCATTAGTTTTTTCCTGTATTATATGGTGTAGTCCCAGATTTTCACGTTTACGCACTTTTTAATTTAATTTTTTATTGAAATTTATTATTTACATTTTATTTTCTATAACTAAATTAAATACAATAAAAAAAGAAAACAAACTTCATTAATTAAAATAAATATACATAATTAAAAAAAACTAATTGTTTGTTTCGTTTATTTGATACAAATGCTCCAAATGCTTGATAAGATTTGCTCGAAAAAGCTATTATGGGTTGTGCATGATCGTGTACATAAAAGTGTTTCCTGTTCTACTGGTTTATTGTTTGAAGGATCTTCAATTTAATAATAATAATAATAATAATAATAATTATAATAATAATAATAATAATAATAATAATAAACATAAATAAAAATAAAAATAATAAATATATAATAATAATAATAATAATAATAATAATAATAAATTATTATTATTATTATTATTATTATTATGATTATTATTATTATTATTATTACTAATATTATTATTATTATTATTATTATTATTATTACTATTACTATTACTATTATTATTATTATTATTATTATTATTATTATTATTATTATTATTATTATTATTATTATTATTATTATTATTTATCAACTCATTTTATTGTAAATATCTTGAAAATATCTAATCTTGGTGATAGTGGGCATCATAATCATAATCTTAAGTATCTAATAGAGCGTTATCTATTAATACACTTCGAGAAGGTTTTTATTATTAAAAGTGGGAAAACATAAAGGCCACTAAGATAAAACTAGATATTTTGAATTTCAATCAAACTCCCAAATATTAACCCTAAACTCCATAAAGATACTCTATATACGTAAACTAATAATATTTTTATGAAACTTATATTTCAATTGTGGTTGATAATTGATTCACAACTTTTTGATGGCTTTATTTTTCGGGACATTTGCATATTTACACTTGTAAAATAACTTAATTATATATTTAGTCAATTCAAAATTAAAATTGCATATATCCACTCCTTTAATCTTTTTAGTTGTATATTTATTCAAATCACAACTAAAATTGCATATATCTCCTCTTTTAATCTTTTTAATTGCATATTACCCAAATCACAACCAAAATTGCATGTATCCCCTCTTAATGAAAAAAATTTCAGATTCACCTATTTTGATTTAATTTATTAAAAATAAATTATAGAATTTTTTAAATTCATATTCACCCACTTTAGCTTGTTTTTTTATTTTTACATTTTTTAGTTTTTTTTATGTTTTTTAATCATCTTTTGCAATGAGTTTTAGTTGTTTCTTAAACTTTTTCCTTTTTTTTTAAATAATTTTATTCGTTTATGTTGAGTCTATTTTTTATCAAGTTTTTAGAGTAACAATAATAAAATGCAATACAAATATCAAACTTTTAATTTGTTACAGAACAAACAAATTATGACAAAAACAATCACAAACAGTAATGAGTAAAATAGTCATCCTATATTTTATTATTAATAAAATGTCAAAATAAGTTAATTTAATATTATTTTTATTAAAGAAAGGTTTATATACAATATATAATTTTAGTTTTAAGTTGGGTAAATATTCAATAAATTAGATTAAGAAAAAGGATATATGCAATTTTGATTTTGATTTGGGTAAATATACAATTAACAAGATTTATAAAGGTATATATACAATTGCCCCTTATTTTTATTTTGGTATTGAATATTTATGGGCTTGGGAAAGTTTGATCATCAAATTATCCAAAATTATGATAATGATGTTCATTTAAAATAAAAAATTACATGCAGTTGTAATCATACATTCAATGTTCCAACTCAGCTAAAAATCTAAGACAAATCAAATCCAATATGCTTATATGCTTACCTAGTAATCCTCCAAAGAATATATAGTATCATCTTTCAAATATATATGGCGTCACCTTAATCTCAGGTAAGCATATAACATATAAAATATTATTTAGTCCGGTCATGTGACACCATTCGTAACAAGTTGCATTTGCTGATGGATTTATATTTCATTGGATATTTATTATATCGATAAGGATCTTACTTTTTTCAAAAGTGTTGTGAGCTCGAATGGTTTTGCTGATGTTAACTTACATAGAAACAGAAAAAGAATATTTTATGATGCACTCGAAGATATTTTGAACCACCAACTTTATAAACTATGAGATTAATAAATACGCAGTTTAAATATCTAAAAAGATAGTAGCCCACACTATATAGTGCGTTTCTTTACGAAGTTATTAAGTCTCATTATAAATGATAATGTAAATTTTGAATTATGATATATCTAAGTCTATACAAAACTATAATTAAATACTTTAAACGTGCATTATTACATTAATAACTTGATTGGGCACCGGAACTAATGAGGACCATCAAAGGTGGTCAAAATCTTTTTTAAAGAATTTGTATTAAATTACGAATTGTCAATTGTAAGTGTTTCACAATTTAATTAAGATTGTTACTAAAAGAGATATTTAAAATATTTATAGGCGACACGACAAGTAGGGGTGTTTAGTAATCAAATTGGATTTTGAAAAACTCAATATCCAACTGAAAATCAACAATTTGTAATTAGATTTAAATTTTCAATTTCAAATAAGATTCGATTCAAAATCCAATAGTGAATTTTTGATTAGATTTGAATTTTTGAATTATATATATATATATATACATATAGATTCTAAGAAAGCAAGGTTTTTAAAGTCACATGTCATTCTTTTAACATACATTTTTGCCACTTGTTATACTTCTACACATTATCATCTCATTTTTTCCTCCAAAAGAATATTATAGTAATTTAAACATTAAAACTAATTTCTCTCTCTTATTAAAGATTAATTTTATTAATTGCAATATTTCTCTCTCTCATTTAATTTTTTTAAAATCAATGTATCTTTTTAAAGTTAGATTTTATTAAGAAAATAAAAAATCACATTTTTCAAATTAAAATAGAACTAATAATAAATGTTTTTTATATAATATGAAATTTTCAAAAACACTAAACCTTTTTTAAATAAAATATTTTAAATCCGTCTTTTTTTTAAAAAAATATAAAAAAAATGTGAACTTTTCTAAAAACAATCTTATTAAAACAACCAGAATAATTACAAACCAGAGTTTTTAATAAGCAAGATTTTTATAAAAATAAATTCTTTTATAAAAGAATCTTAATACGAATGTTTAAAAATTAAACTATTTAGATAAGAGAGTTAAAAAATAATATAATTGTTTTATTTTCTTGAACTATTACGTATATAAAATTTATATCTTATATTAAAATATCGTACTATAAATCTTTGTGTTTATTACTAACTATAATCCGTTTAATAAATGAGTTTCTAGCCTATCTATCTATATATCTATTTGTATGTTTGTCTATCAATCTATCTATAATAAAAAAAATAAGATAATACGTGATGCAATCGTAAGGCTCATCATACTAACTTTCTCATTTCTCTCTATTATTAAAACTAATGTTGAATACTAATAATATTACTCATGCCATTTTCAAATTAAAAATGTATAATTTAATAAATTGAAAATCTATTTATTTTAAAATTAAAGCACACTTTTTAAAAACAAAAAAGCAGCGAACTTTTAAAAAAAAATCATTTTACTTAAAACAAAATATTTTCAAACGATAAATTTTTTATAAAATAAAAGTTTAAGAAGAATATATTATTGTTTATTTACTTAAAGTAGCTATTTATAAGTAATTATAATCATATTTTATCTTTAAGCATAGATTTATAATTCATAAATTTTTTTACTAATTATTTAATAATTTATATATTCAACCCGTGTAATACACGGGGTACTAACCTAGTAGAGTAATATATAGAAACTAGAAACAAATTTGATAAAATAGGAATAAAACTAAATAAAATCCCCAGTATACTTTTTTTCAAATTCATCAAAATACCCATCCAGATATTTATTGACCAGCAATACAACTCTTCTTGATCATGAACATGAAACATGTCATAGGCAAGACTTCTATGCTTCAAAAAGACATTTTGACAAATCATTAATAGGTAAATTAATGCTCTCAAATTTGCTAGTATATATATAAGGGAGGGTTTCAATGAAAACCATGTTATAATTGAAAACCAAAAAAATCACTTATTCACCATTGATCTTTTTGATCTATGGTTGAGATTAATTAGTGGTATTTTAGTAATTAAATAAAAGATTATGAGTATTTAAATATGTATTAAGGGCAAAATAGGAACAATACAAAATAATTAATTTGGTAACTTACAAGTATAATTAACAAAATTCCTAAATTTACTCCATTTTTCCATTTTTTCTCTCACATCTCTCTTATATTTAATAAAGATAAAGATTTAAATAATCAAATGTTTTGTTTTCTTTATTTTGGATTCTTTATTTTGGATTGAAAAATTAGATCATCATGTTTATTCTAAAAACAAATAAACTAAAGAAAACGATTACTTATGCATTCGTAACACCGTGTTTCGTATGCGTAACAATATGTGTTACGTATGCGTAACATTGTGTGTTACGTATATGTAACACTGTCATACATATGTGTATCATTGTTAACGAACCCATATGAAAATCTAGAATGAGTTACACACATATTTTAAACCAAAATTTTTTCAATGCTAAAAACGATTTCTATAGTACATATACGTAACAGTAGAGTTACATATACGTACCAACACTTACATACATAGTAACAACCAAACCATTGAAAAACTTGAAAATATGTATATATACGTGGGTGTAAATACAAGTCCAACTTATGTATAAGCAACAAACAGAAGTACATATATGTAAACAAAAAACTTACACATGCATATAGTAAAGTTATATAAACATTAAAACAATAGAGTTACATATACAAAAACAACACAGAGGTACATATATGTAACAATAGAGTTCTTTGTGTCCGTCTTTCTCATCAGGTTTAGGTGTTCGTTTTGTTCGTCATGCTTACATATACGTATCCCACATGCTTTGAATCAACCATTGTCTTCTTCAATTCATCTTCTTTTTACCCGGATACTCCTTTTCATCCAATTCATCGTTATTTTCACCCTGTAAATATATATGTAACTGAGATTATTTTTATCATCTCATCTTGATATTACAAGAAAAATCTCTCATCTATCGAATAGATTTACGTACCTTAAATGTTTAATTAGATCAATTGTGCAAAATTTGTGTGGTTTTGCTGTTGTTCTTGACATGTGATTAACCACACAAGAAGTGATGATGATGATGATGATGATGTTGGCAGTTAATACTTCAAAGAACCAAAAGAAGAAAAGACGTGGTGCATTCACTGTTTGCCGACGTCATTGAAGTTGATGGTGGTAGGCAGCGACGATATGGTGGCTGGTGGTGGAAGTCGACGGCGAGGCGATTCAGATGATGGTTCTTGATGGGGAGTAGAAAAGATCTTCAAAATTTGTTTAAATGAATAACAAATTTAAATTGAGAGTGAGAAAAGGAAGGGATTTAGTCAAATGTAATTAAAAATACCATAATTATGTTAATTGTAAGATTACAAAAATACTCTTTTTTAATAAAATAAAAACATATATATTAAAAATCTATGATTGGTTAAAAGTGGTTTTCATTGTTTTCAATTATAAAGGTGGTTTTCATTTGATCCCTCCTATATATATATATATATATTATATATATATATATATATTATATATATATATATATATTATATATATATATATATATATATATATATATATATATAGGGGAAAGATCAAATGAGAACTCTTTTTTTTGTGTGAGAACTTTAATAACCAATGTGAGCCACTAGTTTTCAATGGCAAAATGGTAAATAATATAAACATAATACAAAAAATTATAAAACAAAAAATAAGATGAAAATGAAAAAAATAAATACACAAAAACGTTTCTGTCGTTTCCCTCTCTCATAAAAAAAATAATTTTTTTTAAAACATAAAAAAAACTAGTTTTTTTTTTCCGAAATTCGTTTTACACATGTGTAAAACCAGATTTACACATGTGTCAAACCAGATTTACACATGTGTATAATAGGATTTACACATGTGTAAATAACAGGTAGGTGATTTTTTTTTTAAAATATATCAATATGGTAGGCGTTGGAAAGATAAAAAAATACTGAATTTTATGGTGCAATTTTTTTGAAAAAATAATGTCGTGAAAAAAAGTTATGAACGTTTTAAAAAAAAAGGTGGAAATGACATGTGAGTTGCATGTGACTTAATTTTTGTAGCTGAGATTGGTTCCTAAAGTTCTCATAAAATAGGGTGGTTCTCAAGATAACCCTACCTTATATATATATATATATATATATATATATATATATATATATATATATATATATTAAAAAAAATCATCTACTTGTTATTTACACATGTGTAAATCCTGTTATACACATGTGTAATTCTGGTTTGACACATGTGTAAATCTGGTTTTACACATGTGTAAAACGAATTTCGAAAACAAACGAGTTATTTATTTTTAAAATTTTTTTATGAAAGAGGGAAACGAGAGAAACATTTTTATGTATTTATTTTTTTTTATTTTCATCTTATTTTTTGTTTTATAATTTTTTATATTATGTTTATATTATTTATCATTTTGCCATTGAAAACTAGTGGCTCACATTGGTTCCTAGAGTTCTCGCAAAAAAAGGGAGTTCTCATTTGATCCTTCCCCTATATATATATATATATATATATATATATATATATATATATATATATATATATATATATATATATGAGTTGGTTAAAATAAAAAAATGAATTTAACTAAAAAGCCTAAAAAAATATCTTAGCCATCTATTTAATTAATCAATGATTAAGATCAATTTTTAATTAGTCATAAAAGTGGTCCTAAGGGTAGTATGTGAAATGCACTTTTGTTGGCTTTTTTTCAAATTCCACCACTTTATTTAAACGTTCATAAATTTTTTATACGATATTATTTTTTAAAATTAATCGCACCATAAAATCAAGCGTTTTATCTTCTTTAATTTGAGTATAGTATTGCAATATTTTTATAAATAAAAAAATTGTTATTACGAAAATGTGCTGTTTTATGATAAAAACAACACATTATGTACTGTTTTGTCGTAAGATAACACTTTTATGCTGTTTAACGTTAAGACAACACATTATGTGCTGTTTTAGGGTTAAAAAACATGTTATGTTCTAGTTTAGGGTAAAATATAATGTTTTGGGTTGTTTAATATTAAAACTTCACTTGAAATTAATCAAAAATTGTATTATTTTACGATAAGATGGTGCATTCTGTGTTGTTTCATGATAAGAAAACACCTTATATATTGTTTTAGGTTATATATTGTTTTACGGTAAGTGATCATGTTTTGTTTTGTTTAGTGTAAAAAGATTATATAAAACAACATAAATTTATGTGTTGTTTACCGGTAAAAAAATATAGAACTGTTTGTGCTGTATTCCGTCAAAACATGCGTCAAACAACGCAGTTGTGTGCTGCTTGTGTCAAACAACACAGTTCTGTGCTGTTTTGCGTCAAACAGCACAGTTCTTTGCTGCTTTCTCGTCAAAAAGCATAGTCTGTGTTGCTTCGCGTCAAACAGCACAGTTTTGTGATGTTTGGCATGGGTTTCGAATAAAAAAAATGAATGTAATAATAAACTACCTTTGTTCTAAGTTGATTTTAAATTAAAATTAGTTTTACATTTGATCAGAACACACAGATCTAGAAGAAGAAATTGATTTTATATTAAAATTGGATTGAGTTTTGATTGAATGAAATCAAAAACCTAAAGAAGAGATGAATAAAATCAATTGAGATTAGAAATAGATTGAAGAAAATAAAATAAACTAATTTTGGTGCTGTTTATATGTTGTTGATTATTAAAGACAATATTACCCTTTTTATTCTATTTAAATTTTGCCATTTGTCAATCCCATATATATATATATATATATATATATATATATATATATATATATATATATATATATATATATATATATATATATATTCCTCGCCTTGGCTTTCATTTCCTTGTTAATGTCACCCTTGTCTAAACCACTAAATTTTTATTCGCGTGCTTCTTGGTTCATCCGAATAACCGAAAGGTTTACAACCTTATAGAGGCACCATATGCCATAATGCTCAGTCATATTTAAAAATATTGATATTGGTAATCGAATATTGAAAAACTCAAAGAACTGAGTATATAGAGTGATAAACCCAGGAGGGCAGTCGTGAACAAAGGCGATAGAAGGAGCTAACATCGGTCGTATGGAGGGATCGATCTTGTAACAAGGAAAACTTGTCCTTAGTCATCTTTGATGTTCACATATTCATGTTGTAATTATTAGACATTGAGCAAGAACAGAGAATGAGAGATTGAAAAAAAAAGTGAAAAGAGGAAACTAACTTGTAGATTCACTTGAAATAAAAATGGAAGATGGAAAGAGCAAAAGTTAATCATGATGTTTTTAGAAGAAGAAAAAACACACGATGATGAAACCCGCCTGGAGAACATATTGCATGATGACAGCCACCAAGGAAAAGGTCTCATCAACAGATTATCACCCTACCTCTTACTCAATTAAGTAAAAACAACTCCCACGGAATCCAAATAACAAGAAAGCAAAATAAAATTAAGTCAGGATATGGCCAAACATAGGGTCATGGCCACACCTAACTAGGGGCTGGTGAAGTAAGTGCGTTTAGGGACCATGCCCGGCCAAAGAGCACAAGCCTTGTCACAAGCCGAGCTTGGCCACAAGCCCTACCTCTATTCAAACTTCACCCTGTCACGTAACATAGCCTAACACTATAAGATGGGCCATGGAGTAATAAAAAAAGTATGTGTGAGACCTGAGAATTAGCCTTGATGAAATGATACACCCCTTTTATCATAATAAAGGAATTGAGGATTTTTAGGAGAACCAAGTTCAAGAGATCTCTGAGTATTAATAATATACTTAATAGCAGCTTCAAGGAAGAATTCCCATCCAATTCTCCTTCAATACTATTTATCCCTTCCACAAAGAAAACACTTCATGATTTAACACATGCCATCACCTTGGCGGAAACTTTTTCTCCCAACCAGCTAATATAGCTTCTAACCCTTTTTAATAACAAATGAGTTCATATGTAAATATCTCCTTTAAGCCATGCCCATAGCAACTCCTCTGTAAATATTCCACTACTACTCCCTTCTCGACATATATATATATATATTTCTATCAACTATCTGTTATACAGTATATCTATCTATCTATCTATGTGTTTTTATGTTATAAATAAGCTTATCTCATATAAATTACTGACTTGAGCGTCGGAGTGCTCTCGAAACTAGTCCCTGCGAGCCCTCTGACATATATCTTTTTTGTGTGTTACAACTAGATACGAAGCTCAGAATGGATCGAGGGTGCTAGATTCTAGTTTATCCGATAATGATACCCGACTTAGAGCATTCACAACTCATTTTTCATTTTTATTCATATAATTATACTAAAAATCACTATTTTTTCTCTCTCCATTTCAACTTTATCATTACTTTTTCTCTCTTATCCACTCACAAGTCACAACCACTTAAAATATATTAAAAACATTATAGGGTTTTGAACAGTATTTTCCAAAAATACTGATTGAACAGTATATTTCCCATATTATTCACTTACAACCATTTATAACCATACCATATAATATAACGAATACACTCACATAAGTTTAGGGAACGAGTTGTGGATGCTCTCAGATTTGATTTTTGTAATAGTATCCATCTCTCAGTCACCTTACTACATGGACCATTCATGTAATTAACTCCAAATAGGGGAATATTGGTCATTTAAATAAATAAAACCAAGAATCTAACTATCGTTGGCTATAGGGACCATTTTGATATTTGCTTGTAAATAATTGGAAATATAGTTGTAAGTTTAGAAACGTGTGGACTGATCAGTGATATAATTTGTGTAATTAACTCGTACTTTAAATTCATACATTATAATTTATATAATACTAATTACCAATTTAGTTGGGCTTAATAGGTTGTACCTTATGTTTTGTAGATTGTAAGTTACTTTGTTTTTCCTTTATCTTTTTTACTTTTAGCCCTATAGTTTTTATTTTTTACATTTAACACTAATATTTTTTTCACTTTCAACTTAAGTCTCATTTACTTTAAATCTTTTACTAAATTTTCATTTTATGTTTCGGTCTAAACTTTTCGAGTTAACATACTGCAACATGCGTATGTAGTTTAATATTTTTACATCGTTTTTTCTATTTAATGGCCACATTGTATTTTACGTTTCTTTCTAATTTATACACATTAACACTTTGTAATGCACATGCATGGTTCAACGTTTTACCTCTATTTTTTTCGGTTTTAATTTTTTTGTTTCACGAGTCTTTCTGGTGTTGATGGTCGCTAGCAACAGCGTGACATTAGTGCTACTTGGCACGGGTTTACGGCCCATTGCAACGCGTGGGGCTAAATACTAGTTTATATTTAAATTTTAAAATGTTTTTGTAACACTAAATTAAGTTTACCTAACTCTTTGATTAGTATTACTCATTGTAATTATTTTAGTTTCCTAGTTAATCAACACTATTTTTAATAATAATTATGTAAAAGCAAAGCAACATATGCATTAGGGCTCTTCAAGCGCTCGCCGCTCGTTCGGGATTTGCTCAAAAAATATTCGTTATAATTTTTGCTTGATTGTAAACGAGCCAATCGGCTCGGATTGGGTTGTAAACTAGCCAAGTGTCACACCCTCGCCAAGGCGAAAACCCGAGTGAGTGACGAATGAAGTATCTTAAGAACACATGGTACGAGAAAATGCTAAACTTAATGCATTCAAAAGATATAGGTTCTACATCATTGTCTTAGGTTACAAAATAAAGATTACACATATGGACTTAAATAATAAATCTATATTAAGCAATCTTCCATTGTAGCCTAGATGCGCAAAAGATTGACTTCCAAGCTAGCACACTTAATTATCACCTGAAAAACACGCTAAAATAGGTCAACTAAAAGTTGGTGAGCTCGTAGAGTTGGATCTTGATAAACAGTTGTTATAGTAAGCGGTAGTACGTAAAATTGAATCAAGCATTATATATGAATGTAAATACGAGACATAAAGCCATGAGCCCACAACCAAAACTACAGCTATGAGAAAACTAAAAACCCCTCCAATACTTATCACGAGTATTGGCTGTTGTTGTTGCAGAAATAAACATTTAATATGAGTGACCGTTGATTGACGCGTTCAACGAGTCTAGAGAATGGGGGTGCCTACCCCGATAGTACTATCAATATGTTCCAGCGTCTCTATCCAAGAGTTAATTGGTTGCGTTGTGAGAATGAGGAATTTAGGATGTGATAATAATAAGGTAAACTCATGCAATATTCAAGTAATAGACATAACATATAAAGCAATGATTCAAGTGTTGTTGTTGTTGTAAACGTGTTTCTCCCCCTAAAAGCATTTAAAGGGAAAAAGGGGCTACGAGAACTCACTGTTGTTGTTGAGTGGTTTAGAGATTCGTTGGTCTGGAGTGTGATGATGCTAAACCAGTGTGCTTCCTACATATATATATATATACATAGGATTCGTCGGTGAGTTTAGTTCGTCAATGTGTAATTTGTCTTAGATTAAACCGTTGAGTTTATTTGTAAAGTTCGTCACGTAGTATATTATGTTAGAGGTTGTGTATACTTGTTTAGTATTGTGTGTGTGTGTTATACTTATGGTAGTGAGAGGTTTCTATCCATCTAATATCTAGGTTATTACCTATAGGTCATATTTTTATACGTCTACTTGCAACGTGCATTGATGCATTATAATGGCCAACTATAACTCTTAAGTAAATGTTCACTGCTGCATATTTTCTGGACAGTTGTTTGTATCTTGGTCGGATGGGGGTCCAAAACTAACTATTAACAGGTGTGCTTATATGCGTTGGAAATCTAAGACATTAAGCTAACTTTTGATACAAAAATCACGTTTGTTGGTTAAGCATTGACAAGTTTATGGCCTTGTAAAGTCGGGTCAATATTCTGTCAGAAAAAGTTACTTTTGACACTTCATTTTATTTTACACTTTTGGGAGACCAAATCTCCATGAAAACTTACGAGACCAGTTGGGTTTGAAAGCTAACTTGTTGAAAATAATTCTAGGCTCAAGAAACACCTCATTTGGTTTATTTTTGACCAAGTTACAGCCTCTTAAAGTCGGGTTAATGAATCTGTCAGGTTGCTGTCCATGTTAGTTTCACAGCCTTGTTGTTATGTCTTCTAAGTTTTTAACTAAAGATTGAGTATCACACATGTTAAAGCACTAAAACTAAATGTGAAAAGTATCTATTTCATGTTTCAAATCATGGTTTAAGTGTGTGCTTAGGGTGACTTTAGTTCCGCAACGTATGAGTAGTCCTAAAAACCCTATTATGACCGGTTACATGTTCTTTCCTGGACCTTGTTTTCTAACCATTAACCACTAATATATCATTTAAAAGGTTTAGTTTAAGCGGTTTTAAGTTCATACCCGTTAGTAAGTGTTGGTGCAAGAAGAAACGCGTGTTAGAGGTCCAAACCGTGCACTTGAACTCTTCCTCCTTCTCACTATCGCAGCAGTAGTAGTAGGACTCCTTGAACTATTTTACTATCTGATAAGTGGGGTTTTGGTGTGTGAAACAAAGTGATATTAAGGTTTATTATATAGGAAACTTTAGAAAGAGATGCCATCATTAGATGCTTGGCATCTTTGAATAAGAAGGGATGGTGATGGTCAAGACCTTCCTGGCAGCATGGGCTGCATTGTCTTGAGCCATAGGATGTAGCAAAACAGTCCCTTTTTGTACTAGTTTTCAGCCATCATATGGCCAGAGATTAAGTTCATGATGTTAAGATTCTTATTCCCATAGTTAAGAGCAGAGTCTCTTGGTAATTATCTTTGTAAATGATGAGTTTTAATGCAGCTTTAAAAAGCTTTCTGCAGCAAAAATCGAGTACCAGGCAGTAGCATTTCAATCAGCATTTCCCATTTCCTTTTGTACCTTTTTTCAGTATTTTATTGTAAGAGTTGATGTCCAATCCATGATTTCTTAGTTTGTCTTTTAATTGAAAGGTATGGGAGGTTGAAACTAGGAGAATTGGTGGTGATTTGATGAGATTTTCAGTAGCTTCCATCGAGTAGCAGGAGGGCCTGGTGCGTGGTGCAGGCTCTTTTTGACAACCATGAGATGATGTTTTAGTTGTTCTTTTACCCACTAGTTTATAGTTTAGTCTTCCTTGTATCTAGTATTGTGTATTGGGAGTCTTAAGAGTCTTTTGGGGTTGTTTTTGGCCTCAATAAATCGAGTATCCTGATGGCATGAATATGGTTTTATATTCGTTCTTTAATTTGCCAATTTATGTTAATGGATTTGGTGATTCATGCTTGATGATTTTCTTATGTAATTATATATTTGAGGTTTTCGAATGACGAGTGAGATTTTTAGGTTACTAGAACCATCAAACTTATGTATAAGTGTCAAAGTCAGGTTTATAGTTTCGTTCATGAAATACTAATAGACGTCATGTTGCATTAAACTTGATATGTTGACGTGCTAAGAATTTTGTTTATTGATTAAAAATTCATGCAAAAGTGGTAGCTTCATGCATGATTGCATGCTCAAATAATATGTCAGAGGTTATTGTTTGCTATCATCATGAATTATCACGAAATTGCATTGATGCACTAAACTTCACAATATTTAAATATGTACTTAATCTAATCCCCAATTAAGTCTAAGGCACAATAGTTAATAACCCGAAATTTAAGTGAAAATATTGGTTGACGAGAGTTAGAGTTTTTGAGCTTAACGTATAGGGCTATAAAGTTACCTGAAAATTCACGATTGTTACACCAAGTACGAGCAAAGGTCTGCTCGGCTCGGTTTGACTTGAATTATTTTTATTTTATTTTATGTATATAATTTCTACATAGCATTCTAGTAGATTTGATCTACTATATACAAATACACACTTATATTTATATGTATTAGATTAATCAACTTAATAAAAAACTTAACTCTAAGCATTAAAGTAAAATCCTAAGTCGGTATAAGAAAAAATTGACATTGTTCTTACTCTTAGTCGATCATCTTCCGCTCTCACGTATCATTTACCGTAATATGTTCATCGCCTCATCAGTTACAGCCTTAACCTTATCTCCAGTGACAATGTATTATCATTCATGAAAATATTATTTTATGAAATATGGCTACTTTTAAAGTTATTAAAACCTATGACCCAATATTATCACCGTCTCTCATTCTAATATTAATTGGATGGCACACTAGATAGTTGGGTTGTACAAATTGTTCGCGACTCGTTTCCACCCGCTTGACGTTCGATCAAAAAATTAACGCTCGAAAAATGCTTGTTCAATTTTCTGCTCAATTGTAAACTAGCTGATTGGCTCAGTTCAATTTTGAAAACGAGCCAAGCCCGAGCAAAGATCTGCTCGATTTGGCTTGGCTTGTGAATAGCCCTAATATGCATTGTTAACTAACTCGATAAATAATAATCATTTCGCCTTGGCATAAGCCAATTTTTCAACTAGTAGCGAGGTCATTTTGTTTATCTAGTGATTTTCATAAATTGAGTATGTGTTAGATGATATGCCAGTGAAATAGAGTGAAAATATTATATGTAATCGGTGATTCGTAAAGAACATAATTTTTATCTTGATTTTATGAGATTGAAATCTAATGCTAGAGTAAATATAGATACGCAACCAAAGGTTTATAATAATAGAAGTAAATTTTTTTTGAAATGATTATAAATGTATGACACACGCAAGAAAATGCTAATTTCGTAAACTTCTCTTTAAAACTATTTGGTTCTCTACCAAGGTTTACATTAACCGAAATTATTGAGTACGAATTATTATATCAAAAGACTAATTTAAAAGATCATTGTAATTATAATTTATCTACATAAAATAATTATAATTTGAGATCTTACCATAAAAAATGGAATGTTTCGTCCCCCTTCACATGTTAGTAGATATGGAACTACAACATGAGCTGAGGATACCTTGTTTTAATGTTATCATACATAATGAGTGGTGAAACTCTGCACACTGCAGCTAGGGTATTAATATCTGTACGGCTCGATTTTGAGTAAAATTTACATTAAAATATAGATAAAAATAAGCATATTGTATCGATATATAAAAGAAAAAACATGCTGAAATATTGAAAAAAAAAAATAAGTATGTGATCAGCTTTGACAACTTGCTCATTTTTTCATTGTTGACTTATACATTATTACACAATCTTGGTTTTGAGTAAAATTTACATCAAAATATATATAAAAATAAGCATATTGTATCGATACATTCAAAATATTATAAAACATCATATTTATAAGTTATAAGAAAAAAAACATAAATTATGAGCGAACCATTTGTCGTTACTTGGTTGATCTAAAAAAAGAAGAAAACAAACAAGCAAAAAACGAAGGGGCCATATTATAACTTTGAAACTTTAGAAAGTGATGAAAAAATCACGGTGACATAAGCACCTATCAAAAATAATAACGAGTGGTGAAACCCGTGCGTTGTAGCGGGGATGTTGAAAAATTGTGAGGCTCGATTTTAATAACTTGAACAATAGTATACACAATGTGAGAAAAATTCACGTCAAATGATAAAAATAAGTATATGATCAGTTTTGACGACTAGTACGGTTTTGTTTTGATGACTTATACATTATTACTACAATTCACCAAAATGTAGATAAAACTAAACATGTCGTAAACAATACAGTGGGAGTTTTATAGAATATCATATTTTAAAATTTTTAAGAAAAGAAACAGTAAAGAACGTGAGTGGATCATTTTTCATACCTTGACCGGTCAATAAATAAAAATTATGGGGTCATAACTTTGTGATTTTTGAAGAACCAATTTTATAACTTTAGAAAGTGATAACGATAAGATGGTAACATTGCCTTCTTTTTTATTTTTAACTTCGTAACTCTTTTAATATTTTACTTAAGTCTTTTTATGAACTTTTTGTGTATATTTGAATACTATAGTTTTAGAATGACTAGATTAAGAGGTTAACATGACAATAGACCGTTTGTGTTTGGCTAATTGTTTTGATCAAACCAGAAGGGTTTTATTTGGATTATGTGAATATCCAAATTACCCTAAGAAGGGTTTGTGGGTTATTTTGACATGTTTGGTATGAGGAGATTTACATTTTGGTTAATTATTTTTCTTTATGTTTCAAGTTTTGGGTAGTTCAACAACACATAGAGAACATTGTGTCATGTGACATCTACTTTCTTTTATCTCGTATACAATGCACAACAAGTCATTTTCTTTGTCTTCTTTACATATCCAAAAAGTGACACCAATTCATCCAACATTTCCAAAACGTAACACCTAAAAATTCCAACGTCAAATAATCCAAATAACCAGTCGGATGCGCCATTTGGTTGACATGAATTGTGAACTCTCCGGCGCATATGAAACACAAACAAACATAAGCTAATCAATATTCTCAAAGATATGAAATAATTCAATACAAACTATGATGTGAAAAATAACATATTTATTCTTTTTCGGCATCAAAGCATATACGTTCTTGATCTCGAGGTTTGACTTACCATTATCAAGTTTCATGTCTTCTGAACCTGATCAATTTGTCTTCTTATTAGCAGCACCCATGGCAAAGAACTCCGTGATAACTTCAAGTGGCATGCCTTTTGTTTCGGGCACTCTAAAGTAAACAAAAAACCAAGAAATGGTACAAACAATCGCGTAGATTCCAAAAGCACCGGCTAGCCCGATGGTGGTGAGCAAGACTGGAAGTGTGTAAGTGACGATAATGTCTCCAACCCAAAATGTAAGTGCGCAAATGGCAATACAAAGACCTCTAACACGAGTAGGGAAGATCTCAGAGCAAAGGGTGTTGGGGATCGGCCCGAAGCCCATCACAAAGGTGCAGAAATAAACTACAACACTTACGGTGGAAATGACTGCATGAACAACGGACCCCATTGAGATAACATTGCTTAAAACTAGCACAATGAGTGATGTCAGGAGAATAGGTAGTGTAGCTAGAAGTAACATCCTGCACGAAATCAATAAAAAATGTTTTGTTTATGTAATATTGATGAGTATATATGAATAACAGAATTTACCTTCGACCGGCTAAATCTATAAGTTTCATGGCAACACCAATGCTAGGAAGCATCAAAAACGTTGTGAGGCCGCTGATCAGAAAAGAAGCTGATTCTGTACCAATGCCCAAATTAGCTAGAAGAAGACCTACCCCAGCTTGTTCAAGAATTTGAGGAGTGTAATACAAAACCCCGTTAATACCAGAAAACTGTTTTGATTCATTAACAATAATGCGTTAATAATTGCATTCGAAAATGAAATGTGTGTATCAAACATAGAGGTGGAAGGATGAGTATGTTGGGTCAAATGGTTGAAACATTGCATATTTAGTACATGTCAAAGTGAGTAACAGACACCCTTTTAGTATGATATTTTCTTTTGAAATCTTTCATAAAGTTGTTATTGTCTTAGTTATGATAAAGAAAGCTTTTCATTAGAATAATTGAACGTTTGAATAAAACGATTAAGGAGATTGTGTGGGAAGAAACAAACTTCGGCAGACTTTTGACTCATTTGACAAGTTTTCCTTTTAGTTATCTTTTTTATTTGACCCGTTATGATGAAACACCATATAAACTGACTTGTAAACAAAATCATTAACCTGTTGAAGTATTTGGATACCAACACCAACAATCAATGCTTGTTTAATTCCAGGCTCTGATAGGTCAGACCAACTTGTCCCTTGTTTAGCAGATGGGGGCGGCTTGATCACACCCGATTGGATTGGGTTTTGACCCGTTGTATCATCTAAACAAAGAACTGATCTACTCACTAGAGCCGAGGCTCGAACTGCATCACCATCACCGGTACCAGGACCAAGGAGTGAAGCAATAGACCCACGTCTAGACTCAGCACTGCCTTCTTGGTGCAAGTATATCCTCTTAAGGCCGCCAGCAGTTTTCCCGTCTTCGGTCTTTCTGTAGGCCAACTGCCAACCGCCACCAATCCCCATGGCATTAGTGGTCTCACTAGGTTGCCTAGCATTTGGCGATATTAACGGACTTTTTAGATTATTATCATCAGTTTCATCACCAGATAAATTCCCCTTATCGTGATTGCTCTCGACGTCCCAATTTTCAGGTTTAGGTTGTTGTTCTCCATGAAACATGCTTCCAAAAGTGGGAAATATCATACTTCTCATACTTCCCATTTCATTTTGTTTCTCATGGACACTACCGAATAGAGTCACCATTGGGTCCATCATTTGTGCAGCCACGCTTCCTTGTCGTGAAGCCAGGAATAAAGAACTTTGGCCCCTAACCGGCTTAGCCACCAATGATTGCCCCTCTTCCGCACCATACAACTTTATCTCATCTTTCTCTTGAACATGATCTTCACTAAGCTCATTATCAGCATTGATAACATATTCTTCTACCGACGTTTCACCTCCCACTTCTAGACCTTCAACTAGCAATGCCATTTCACCTGAAAAACGTTCCACATTGATTTATAAATCGTTGCTCAATCCAAACATTTACTGATATATTTCTCATTGTGTTTCTACATATAGTTAATTAATAATACATAATATCATGCCAGGTTTTTAGTATTCTATAAACCAGGCGCATTTTAAAAAGGGCCCACCTGAGACATCTTCTATGCCACGAAGCGCCTGCAGGACGAGTTTAGCTTCAGCCATCTTACCTTTACTCACCAGCCAACGCGGAGATTCAGGCAAGAAAAAAACAGCCAATAGAAAGTATGCAATGGAAGGTAAAGAAAGAACCCCGAGCATCAATCTCCAGCTGGCATTGGAGTTTAGCGACATAAAGAACACCATCGTGTACGCTAAACACATTCCAATACTACCCGTAAACTGTGGAAACGTGTTCAGTAGTCCCCTAATGTCTGAAGGGGCAGTTTCAGAAATATAAAGTGGCACGAGTGTCACAGCCAAACCTATCCCGAATCCATCAAGAAGTCTTGCTACTAGCAAAACATAGACATTTGGAGACCAAAACATTACTAGACCACTAACAAAGTAAAACAATGAAGATATCACAAGCATCGGGCGCCTTCCAATGGCGTCTGATACAGATCCTGAGAATGTGGTGATAACAGTTGCACCGATTAGTGACATAGCCACGATTAGCCCTTCAATTGTCGGTTGTGTTTCTAAATGGAATTCTTTCTTGATGTAAAGAACAGCCCCTGCACGGTTAAATTATTATTTATATCATTCATGAATTCAAGAACAAAATTTTGAGATCATTCGTTATATACCAGCGATTGTGGCGTTATCCCATCCTTGTAACATGTTGCCCATTGCTGCAGCAATGGCTACATACACAGCTCCCTTTGTCGACATTTTAACGTATGAACATCAACAAGATTTCTTGAAAGCGATGTCGTTGTACCTTGATGATTCCACAAAGCAATGCGAATCGAAAAAAAAAGTTATCCGCAAAACTATGAGCATAATGATGATCAATATATCAAAGTGATGAACCTAATAACCTCCTCATACACAAGATAAGTGTTTCATAGTGAAGCACATGCATGATCATAACAAAACAAACAAAATTATAAATTTTGGTACGAAAACCTAGTGGTTTTTTTTATGATTTGCCATTAAAAAGAGAGAGAGATTGGGGGAGAAAGAAGAGGAATGATGTTCTTGTCCCTGGTAATAACATATACCAGTTCTTGAGGGTATGCATTGGTGGATGATGATTCCATGGAGGTTGATGGGTCCAATCTTTTTAATTTTATATGAAGATCCTAAATTTACTGATACATCTCCCATAAGCATGGAAATTTCGACATATCTCAAGGGATATCTAAATTTGAATTAAAATTAAATGACTAAATAAATCTTTAAATTAAAAAAATTCATGATTCATGTGTAATTTGTGAAAAAAACCATATATTAAAGTCAAAGTCCGGCTCTAGATTAGGGAACTTATATTGTTTTGGTCCATATTTAACGAGTCTCATGATTCCAAACAGCTCAAAAGTTATGCTCGTTCTAAGTTCAACCCTAGACCGTTTGTCTTTATTCATTCCTCTAGATACGAGTCTGCCAATTTTTGAATCAGCTCCATATCAAATAGGATATGATGCCGTCTGTTTGGGTTATGACATGTCGAGTCTGATAATATAGGTCAAGTTGGACATTCAAACAGTTCATTACAACTTCAATAAATAGTTAAAGATTTAAAACATGAAAACTGTATATGAGAACATAAACTTTCAACATCATACACATTGGCAATATCTTTAGGTTGAGTTTCTCTTAACTTGAAAACATTCCAGCTCACTAGTAGTTCAGTTGCAGCAGTATCTAACCAACAAAAGATGGTCGAATGCGGTTAATTAACCTACCAGCAATAACTTCACTACAACGGTTATAAACATATAAAACCATTTTATAAACTGAGATCAATACATAATAAAAAAAATTACTTAATTATTTTAATATAACTTGATCAGTAGTAGTATGGCATAATGTACAGTATAATAACATAGAAAATAAAAGTTACATGAACATAATAAAAGAAGAAACACAGACCATATAATTGATTTAAAACTCATTTAGTTGAAGTTTGTGCTTATATTAGAAATGACCCAAAGAGATGGATGGATTTTCAATATAATTAATTTTCTAAAAGTTTATAGTTACAACTAACAATGGATCCATAGTGAATGTTCAATATTGGATCCGGACCAAGTCCGGCCCAACTACTGTGTCCCAACGAACACAACATTCGGCCCAGATATTGTTATTTTGGGCCCAGCATAATTGGAACAGATGGTGTCCTTAATCTACGCCCAGTTAAGTAACTTAGGCCGCTTCCTTGTCGGCCCATAAGTTTAGGCCCATGTGTCCCTATGCAAAGAGACTTAATTCCCCATTGGCATATGTTTATACATTATACTTACAATGAATATCTACTTTTTGTATATGTATACAACTTGATCATCAGAGTGTCCACTTGGGCTTTAGACCATAGGCCTTCTAAGGGGTTGTTCATGCTCTTTACTGCCGTGTCTGGGGTTAGGAAGACAAGAAACAACACAAAATCACGACCAAGGCTATTTCAAACCAGAACGTCATAGGACGAAACAAGTGAATCTTCATCATACTTCTTGTGGATCTTAAGGACACATCACTCATTTGTTGGATCTTGAACTTCCATTAGAAAAAGCGATTTAGGCAGGCGCATAGTGATGACCATGGCGCTTTCATTTTGTTAGACCTTGAAAACTTGAAAAACCGCGTCCAAGACTTCTTGTGTTTGACAGAGGACATCTTCGAATCCTTCTTTTCATAGACTTCACTCATGTACCCAACAACAGCCTAGAGACCATAAAGTAAATAAAGTACCGAATTATGCATGGTATTTAAAGCTAATCGACTGTAAATAGAGATGAAAATGATGATTCACCTGAGCGCCTTGTTCGATCACATTATGTGGTGGTAACTCTAAAGGATTCCCTTCAACTTTCAACACACGTAACTTCGTTAACATCCTAAACGAGTCTGGAAGGGCGCGTATTTGGTTATTGCACATATCTAACTCCTCCAGAAGCTCAAGGTTCCCAATGGATCTTGGTAGCGATTCCAGATCAGCGAAGTTGTTGCTGATATCGAGCTTAACGAGAGTAGTAGCAAAACATAAGCTCTCAGGCACTGATTCAAGCTCATTAAAACTTACATCAAGTTGTTTGATGTTTTTTAATGATGACATGGTGGTTGGCAGCCTGCTGATGTTGTTGTACCGAACAGATAGCTTCTGTAACGACTCGATTCTTCCTACAGCTTCTGGTAAAGCTTTAAGCTTGTTATAGTCTGCAAGAAGCTCTTTGAGTGACAAACAATGATCAATAGCATGTGGGAGTTCTTCAAGATCATTAGTTTCAATATTCAGCTTTTGTAAACTAAAAAGTGAACCGATCGAATCAGGAAGAAATATCAGGGTGTTTGAACTCAAATCAAGTTCTTGAAGGCGGGTCAATCTACCGACAGTCGCAGGTAGAGAAGTCAACACATTTCCATGTACATCAAGATGGAGTAAGTTAACAAGATCCCCTATAGATTCTGGGAGTTCCATAAGTTTATTCGATTGGAGTTTTAGTTTAGTTAACGATGAAAGGTTTCCAATCGAAGATGGCAAGGCAACAAGGCCATTTTCAGATAGATCAAGTGAGATCAAACTGGATAACTTCCCTATCGAATCGGGAAGCCATTCAATTTGATCCATAAGTTTATTACCAAGATCAAGATCTTTGGTTCCTTTCTTTGAACACGCTTCGATCAGACTAGCAAGCTTTATAAGACTCAATTTTTCGCCATCCAGACCTACAAAATGCAACCATTTTTGTTTAAAAACATCATTTCAGCCAAAATATTATACACCCATCAAGATACAATTGAACATCAAGGTACCAAAATGAAATTCATAATAATCTCACCAGAAGTAACAAAAGGTTTCAGAGTAGAATCCACAATCTGTAGTCTAGAAAATTCATTTGATCGAAAGCCCGCCCTAAGCGAACTGCCATAAAATGCGGATTTCGAATTCTTTACATAGCTATCATCCCTAGTGACCAAATGAGAGCTTTTTACAGGTTCTTTATCAAAAGACAATCTTGAAGTTGATGCTGTAGACACACTCATACCACTTGAGGTACTGTGATCAAGATTTGCACCCGAAAAGGAAGCTGGATTCGTAGAAGGCGAAGAACTACTCGAATTCGATGCAACCGACTACGTATTATTATTATCATCGCTGCGCACGTTATTACTAACATTCGATGGAGCGCAACATTTAGAAGCTTTTTGGATCATGTCATCAAACACTTGATGGTAGTTTTCAAGCTCTAACAACTTAACAGCTTCCCTCTTCTGCTCTTTACTTTGGAACTGAACAAACTGCTTGTGCATCTCTACCAACACATTGAAGAGTTCTTCAGGGATGTATTTTCGCCTCTTTTGCAGCGAAATGACCTCAAGCTTCAATTGTTCTTCGTTGTCTACGTTTCTGATCAGAGCAAGTGCAGCTTCGACGTCATCAATTGCGGGTCTTGGAGGAAGAGATCTATGAATTCTCATTATCTCCTCCACCACTTCATCTGCAGATTTTACATCCATATCCTAAACATTAAACAATAACTGTTAATATTAACAGTAAAGTAGAATCATCAGCATTAACATCTTTTACTCAAAACATTAAAAACTTGAAGTTGAACAGAAATTTAGAATTCTGACCTTTGAATCTTTGTTGCTTTTGAGTCTCAAGATTGATCTTCAAACAGTGATCAAGTGTGTGTGTGAGTGCTACAGAAGTCGTGTATTTAAAAGGAGACTCATGGTGTCCACCGTTTTCAGTTACGTTCATTCGAAGTTAACTATGTTCCCTTCAAAACGATGTAGTCTTGTCATTAAAAGATCTATCATCATAGTCATACCAATCTTTATGGTTTACAACTTCTTTATATCCCATTATATTAGATGCATTTTCTTAGGTGAGAGTTTTTTTCTTTATTTTTTTTTAGAATAAATTACATGGATTGTCCATATGTTATGTTAAAATTTGGAATTGATACTTAAAGTTTAAAATCTTTGAATATAGTTCCTAAAATTTTTTTCTTTATCATATATGATCCATAGGTATGTTAGTTAAAAATTAGTAATGTTAAATGTCGTAAAAATTAGCATTTTACTTGTATTATCCATCTATTTAATTGACCTTTTAAACTATAGTATTATTTTTATTAAATAAAATTTTATATTTTTGTTTTTCAAAGTTTTTTATTTTTTATATTATTTTTATAATTTCTTTATTAATTATTAATAAGATTATTACTTAATAAAATACGTTTTAAATACACAAATAAAAAACTTTTTAAACATGTTTTCTAAATGTTCGGTTTTTAAACCGTTCGTTTTCTATACGTCATTTTAAAACTATCTGCTTATTTAAACTTTTTTAACTGGTTGGTTTTCTAAAGTTATTTTTTTAAAACTATTCATTTTTTAAAACCTCTTTTTTAAACTAATTCTTAGTATTTTTAAAAACAATTCAGTCTTAAAAAAATTTATAAGCCAAACATTTAAAAGTAGACAACTTTTAAAATATTTTTTATTTGTGTATTAAATAATAAACATATTTATAATAAAATACTACTGTTCTAATAAAAGAGTAATTGGTGTTGTCATATGATATATTTCTAGAGCTATTATTGCCACATGGCAGCTTGCTGTGTCATTTTTCCTTCAATTTCCCGCTCATTCTAAAACCCAATAATTGTACACGCGGATCCTCTTTAATACCCATTAACCCGACCCGTTATCAACAATACAATCCAAAGAAAAACCCTAATTCTTACAGATTTTCAAGAAACACATTCTTCTCTCCAAATAGCCTCTGATCCAAACCTTCTCCTCTCCAAATCGGTTGTCGATCTTCATCAGCATCATAATGAATCGGTAATTTCTTCCTGTTTCGTCATCATTCCTGTTCTTTTTCGTCGATTTTTTGCATCTAATCTCCCTCTGCGATGATCGATATTGTGTGTGTTGATAAAAGGGTCGACTAGGGTATTTCTTTTTCTTGATCGATGATTGTTATGTGGTAATTTGTAGGTTATTTGCATCAAATCTAACTGTGCGATGATGGATCTTCTGATTGTCTTTTAACTTTATTTAATATACATCTTTTTCATACCTAATGTTTCAAATTGCACGTCATCTTTTTCTGATTTTGGTTATGTACATCAATATGTTTTTCTGCAAAATAAGAATAACAATGATTGATCTTTGATAGTTTGTTTTTTTTTATCATATCTTCGAAAAAATTATATGTTGATTCTTCTGTATTGATTTCATCTACATCATACTTATCTGCATCTAATCTCCCTGTGCGATGATAGATCTTTTGAATGTCTTTTATGGTCGACTATTATATGTTGATGCTTCTGTTTAGTTTATGCAGATTTGTATGATACTTTGATTGTCTGTTGACACGATATTATCTTAATAAAAACGTAATTTGATGCTTCTGATTTTGGTTATTTACAACAATATGTTTTGCTGCAAAATAAGAATAACAATGGTTGATCATTGTCTTTTTGTTAGATAAAACAATGTATATTGATTTTGGTTATGTACATCAGTATGTTGGATTCATTTTGTCCTTTGGTTAGATTACAATAACTATGCTGCTTTGGGTAATACACGATAGTCTTTAGATGCTTATGTTAAAGCTTCTTTTCTATGCTTTTGCTAAGTAATTTTAATATTGTATACTATGATTTAATATTTTAAATGTTGATCTGACCCATCATATCGATAGATTCGGATTGGGTGTTTTCAATCATACCAACAAGTCCTTCTTCCGCGTTCTTCATGATCCTTCTTCTGAGATTCTTGTGAGTATCATTAAAATATTCAGAAATACCATCCTGCATATTATACTCTTACATATTGATTTCTGTACGATAATGTTAACCTATTTATTATTTTTTATTTTCACAGCGGCTGCATAATTGTTTTTTTGATATTTTAGATGCTAATGATATTGCAATCAAACCACTTAATATTCAAACATCAACTGGGCTTTCATGGAAAGTAGGACCGGAGATTGTAAATGGATACTTCTCATTTACAAAGGGCTGGAAAAATATTGCTGATCAGTTATTTCTAACAGAGGGTTGCATATTAGTGTTTGATTATACCCGGAAGCAAACCTTCAACATGACATTCTATCATCGTAATCAAAGTTGTACCATGGGTGCTTCCTTCTTCTATGTTCATCGTGATCCGCTCCCTGACTATTTGGTATATCATTTCATTTTATACTTTTACGTAATAACTTTTCCGGCCTATGATATGTTTATTGAAAAATTGATACTGTTTATCCGTGTTAAGGAATTTCCTCATACCTTCTCCAAAGTCAACTTTGGAAAACAGGCTCCCCAGCAGCCTGTTATTCTATTTGCGATCGAGACTCAAGCACGGTCGGTCACTGTTGAAGCTGTTAACAGGAAGCTCCGATTTGCTGATGGTTGGATGAGGGTTGTTAAAGAAATCCCCCTAAAACAAGGTCATTTAGTTATTTTCACTTGTGTCGACACAAACACAATGAAAGTAACTGTTTACAACCCAAATGGATTACAACTTTTGCTCCCTAATTTCAATGAACCTATGGATGTTGATGTAAAACCTAATGTACAAGCTTCGCAAACTGGAACACCTGATCAAAATGATGTGCATGGAAAGTATTCTTTTACTAAAAAGGTTACACGTCCACTATCCTTTATTTGTTGTTTATTTAATTTACCCAAAAATAATCTTTGTTATCTTTCATTATTTTTTCTTCAGCGTAATCCCAAAAACCTTGAGATTCAACCTAATGAGTACGAAGAGTATGTTTTTTCTGAAAAGGTTACACGTCGCCTTGTAAGTACAAGACCCGCTTCTCAAACACTATAATTTATACTTTATTTATTTAATTAAGCCAAAAAGACTCAGTTTCAAACTCGTATGCGGTTTCCCGTTTGTTCATAAATTCTGAGATAGAAGAGATTATGTCATTCCAACAAAGGTTTATTCATTTACTTTTTCATTCAGATTTCCATTTATGAGAACACTATCTAATATGTAATCATACATTTTTATATGTTAGCTATGTTGAAAAGAGTAAAGGTGACCGTTGGTGTACCAGCCTCATCTATGTTGGTCAACCTTAAAGATGATTTCTTAAACAAGACTGAATTCAACAGCATCGCTGAGGTCAATGACATAGTTCACGTTCGCTTCATTTATTAAATTACTTAATTTTTGTTACTTTTTCTTATTTAAACAAACAAAAACCATTTTAATAAATAATACAAGAAGCAAACTGTGATTTTCCAATTCACCTTATTTTTTCTACAAATATGCAGGTCAAATTTGTTGTGGTTGTTGGACAAGTTAAAATGATAATACCCGATGTTGAATGGTTCTATCAGGCTTGCAAGTTTTGCATGAAAAAAGTTGTCCGTGATGATAGTCAGGATACTGTAGTGGCTATTTCTAGCTCTGTCAGTGTTCCTATACTTTATAAGTGCCCAAGCGATCCCTGCAACAAGCGATCCCTGCAAAGACCGTCTTATTGATGTTGTACGTAGGTGAAGTCAGTTGTCTATATTACAATACTTTTATTGACATTTTTCTAAAGCTATAGTATTTATTATCCATTTTTCCTTATTATTTTTTCCCTGCAGATTCAAAATTCCAATTAGAGTTCAGGACTCAACCGGTATTGTTTCTTTAACCATTTTTTATCGTGAGGCGAAGAAATATCTAAAACAAAATGCAAGCAATTTGTTTGAAGATTACATTCAGGTATATATACAAAATTTTCTTAAACATTTTTTTAAATATTTTCATGATCCATGTCTTATATTATGATATACTAATCTACTAATATATTATGTTTTGATTTTCATTTTAGGGTGTTGGTATGAGTGTGTATCCAGATGTTTTTAACACCCTTCTTGACAAGAAATTTGCTTCTAAAATTGACATCACAAGCTATAATGTTGAAAACAATTATAAATTCTTTGGAGTTTCAAAGATGACTGATGACCCTCTTCTTATATCTGAGCTTGAGAAGAAATATAATTTGGAACAGGTATGTTGATGTTTTAGTTACTGTTACTTTTTATTTTGTGATATTAAAGTTTCCACTTATATAATAACGCAATCTATGTTAAATCTAGGGACCTGCTTCTGACTCTCTTAATCTGTCGGAACAAGATTACAAGTCACAAGATACTAATAACTACAAGGTTTGCATTTTATAACTATGGTTACATCCTAAATACTTTAAAAGTCTTAAATTTTAATAAACTGACCTGCTCCTCCTGCCTGTTTACTTTCTTGCATTTGTTATTAGGAATCTTTTTCTTTTACCGGTGATAATACTACTCCTGTGTTTTACCTGAATTCTAGAGTCTCCAATGGAAAGGGTGAGGTTGACAAGAATGGTATTCGTGACTACACGCCAAGTTCGTTAAAGCGTAATCTCATTGAAGTCTATGATGTTGATGAAATTGGAAGCTCTTCAGATCCTAAATTATTCAAACATTCCGCTGAAGATGTGAAGGCCGAGAATCAATCTCTTCTAATCACTCCAAAGATTTAAAAATAATCTACCTTAGACTATTATCATATCTTTCACAAACAACCTTCATTTTTGTCGTTTTGGTTTTGTATGCATTAATATTTTCATTCGTATGTTTTTTCTAGACAATATGTTTTCGACGGGTTATTTTAATTATCCAGTTTATTTATAATATTATGATGTTTCTTATGTTTATTATTACAAGGTACAATTATTATGCATATTGAATCAATCAACGTTTAATTAAATAAAATTGATTCCTTTTACCTCAAATAATCACACTATTTCTAATGATGTTAAAAGTTAATAAACATCATATATGGGAATAATACAATATATTGAAAATATTATATTAATTCTAAATATATTAGTTTAGTCATACCGAATTAAGTACACATAATTGGTTTCCGAAATTATTATATTTCGCATATTTACTTCCCAGAATAAAAAATTGAATCTAACTTTACAAAATTAAACAAAATATAATAAGTTCTTTCAAACTACTATTTAAATGATTTATTGTTTAACATAGCACAGTTATTACATACAAATTATTATGAAAACTTATATAAAGTGCATGCGAATTTAATATATAGATAACGAATAATTTCTATCAAAGTAATACATAATACTTTAAAAATCCTTCAATATACTTTTCACTAGCTTAATAACCCGTGTATTACACGGGTTGAATATATAAAATATTAAATAAAATAAAATTTTGTTAATTATAAAACGATATTTTAAGATAAAATACGGTTTAAATTATGTATAAGGACTATAGGTAACAAAATAATGATATCAAGTTTTTAAACTTTTTTTGTTTAAAAAAACTAAATATTTTGTTTCAAAACAAAAAGTTTTATAAAATTTATTTATAATTATTTTTTATTTATAAAAAATTTACTTTTTAAAAAATATTGATTTTTAAAATATTTTATATTTTTAAAAAAGTTTGATGTTTAAAAAAAATTATTTTATAAAAATTTGTTTCTTTATAAATAATATTGATTAAAAGATTCCTTTCTTAATTTATTAAAAAATATTTTTAGTCTATAATTAAATTAAATAATATTATTAGTAATTATAGTAACTATTAAGTAGGAGAGAGAAACGGAAAAATTATGATGAGGATGAATGTGATGCTGCCACGTGTCCACATTAGTTACTCTTTTATTATAATATAAAGATATAAAGATATGTCTACCATTTCTATTTTCAACTTTCCAAATATAGTGTCAATTTGTCTATAAAAATCGCATGCTTTCCTCTAATATTAATTTGAGTAATTCAAAGATTGTTATTGATATATTATTATTTAAAAGGTTTTTTTGTTCAAAATGATTAATTAAACTTTATTATATCCTGATGAATATACAATTTATATATTTGTTTTCTTATTTCATATAAATTATTTATAATTACAAATAACCAAATGAGAACAATTTATTTACTTATCATATTCTAAGATTCTTTTATCATATTGAGATTTTTATTTTGTAAATAAAGTAAAGATTAACACAAATAAATTATAATTATTTAACATTTAGTATACATCGTTTTTTAAAACACCTTTTTTTTTATTTATGTAAATGTATTTTACTTTGAATTCATATCAATTTATCATTCATTAGCTATAGTAACCTGTGTATTAAAAGGGATGGATAACTACGAAGTTTGTTAAATCTAACTTTACCTTCAATTGTTGTGTATTCATTTCAAGATCTTGCTGTTGATAACTTGATAATATTTGAAACATTGACTATTAAAAATAATAAGAGTAAAAAGTTAGTTAACACTACGAATTATAAATATAAATAAATACAAATATAAAAATATAAATGAACCACCAAGAATAGATCGTAACCACCAAGAATTTCAAAAGATACCCCAAAGCTTCTTATTTGTTATTGTGCAATTTTTGAGCAAAATACACATATTCATATAAGTAACCACCAAGAATAGATCGTAACAAATTCCTTCCGAATTTAAATTTAAATAAAATATATTTTCATAAATACTGATTATACAAATAACAACTTTCCTAATTCATATTAGTAACAAATTCTTTCCGAATTTAAATTTAAATTAACTTTATAAATAAGTTAAAAAATAAACTCACCTATATAACATATCATACCATCTCATAATCATTAGTTTATCAACCAACATCTTTTGAAATCGATTTCGTGGAGACCTTTTATCAAGAATCAATCGGGTACGTATTACTCTTCTTCGATCTAATTTTTTTTTATGTTGTAAATCTTGGTTTATGGTGATGTTCTAGGATCGTATTGAATAATTTGTCTATAAAATTTGAACTTTACAATCATAATTAGTGATCAAATATTTTCCGGAATTTAATATCCAACAATAAAAATTTTGAAACTCTCATAACCCTAGTCCGTAACTTATATGATTATTTACAACCTAAAAGTATTCAAACTAATATTATTACATGTAATGTTATGATATTATGATATTTGTCGATACATTCTTCTATCAATTCCGTTTGTTTTACACTTTCATTCTCCTTATAGATACACGTTTTGATGGACACTTTTACAAGTGATTTTATCATAACCGAGATTTTATCAAGAATGCCCGCCAAATCAGTCGCTCGCTCCAAAAGTGTTTGCAAGGAATGGTTGTTTGCTTTGTCGTCATCAGCTTTTACAAACATGCGTGCTCGGCGTATGACAACATCATCCGATCCACAAATGCTTAATGTTTCCGGTTCAACCGTATCCATCGGTCCCCTTACTCCACGTCCACCGCGTCCAACAGCTTCTCTACCTATTTCTGTCCCTTTCGTCGTGAATCCCCAAGACCTCTTGATACTTTCTAACATTCATGGCATTATATGCGTTGGTGTAAAATCTACACGTGAATTATTCCTTTGGAACCCAATATCAAATCTTTACAAAAATATAACGACACACGATGGTAATGGTTTTTATAAAGACATTAACGATACGGTTGGGATGTACATCGATTGTGATGATGATTACAAGCTCTTACACATAAAGCGTCGCAAACAAAAAAATATATCCTTTTATTTACTCTAGAAACAAAAATACATGGACACGGATTAACTTCTTAATGGACAATCAATACAGTACAAATTCGTTTGATTGGTCATCTCGTACCTTTTGTAAGGATTCTTTGTTCTTCATCGTCACGGAACCATGGAATGGTGGTTTTCAAGTCGTTATTTCATTCGATGTGGACAACGAGACTTTTAAGGAGATACGTTTTCCTCCGCATCCTAAAAAGATTTTTTGCGAAGGACATTTAATGGTTGTTAAAGATGAACTATTCATGTTTCTTAGTTGTGGATCTCCTACTTTTAGTGTTCACCTTTTCAAACAACAAGATGAATTTTGGTTAAGTATTTACAACTGTCCTCGAGTTCGTCCTTATTCTTTGACTCATTTGTCTGCTTTTCATGATGTCATGAGTAGAAGGAACTTATTAGTTACAACGGAATGGGGAGAGGCTTATGAGATTGAAATAAAACTTGGATGCTTTGATACATACCTCCCAATGAATGCTTTCGGTGATTTTAGGGGAGCCGTTTTCTTTGAGAGTATTATGTCCCCATACGTTTAGATTAAATTTGTAATTTTTTGTCTAATGTTTAATTGAATATTTGACGTTTTTACCTCGTATATGAATTATTGGATCGAAGTCATTTTGTTATTACTTTACAATTCTTATCCATATACCTTTGGTTGTTTTGTTATTTGTCACTAATTAAAATTATACAATACAATTAATTTAATCTTCAAACATAAAAAAATGGTTATGTAGTACAACCATAATCATGAGAATATTAACGTAATCAACGTATTGCTTAACAAGTATAATAATAAAAAAATAACACTTGACCATTCATCAAAATAAATATTATTTAAGGTAATTAATTACTACATCTTAATTACATAATTCATTTTATTTTTAACATGATTGAATCATATTATTTAATCTAATTGCATAATTTATTCTTATATTTACTCCTATAGATCATACTAATATTATCAAAATTTCAATTATTTAAATACTATAATTTTAATCACTAATCATAAATTAAATTATTTTATTACAGGTGAGATATTATCATGGATTATAACGAAGCTGCGAAAAGACGTAAGCTTAGAAAAATTTATTTGGACCGTAAAAGAAATAAAACCACTACGACGTGCTTAAATCCTCGGATATCTGATACCAATTTAGGATTAATATACAACACAAGAGGTAAACGCTTTATTTTTGTATATGAAAAATAATGGAAACCCTAATCACGTCTCAACTAAATATGTGATTAAATTCACTTATTTTTTATATTTCACCTTGCAAGCGGTACCGTTCAAAAAAATAACTATATAATACCATCTCCTTATACATGGAATTTTCATCAACATAAAGAAAACATCATCGTTGGCTCCTCTTCATTGTCTACGATAAAGTTTCCTCAAGTTTTCTCTCCATCAATACATATTAGCTCTCCTTTATCTGATATTACTAATGGTATGTATTTTTTAACAAATATAAAATGAATAAAACTAACAGGTACCTTTTACTATTGAAACAGGTATTCATATATTAAACAAATGTTGCAAAGAATTACATGTGTTCCTTGTAAAACTCCGTATATTTAAATACTGATATTTATTTTTATCATCATTCATAATATTTTATTCAGGTGAAAGTTTATTTATGAATAATAATGAGGCTGCCAACAGACGTAAACTTAGAAAAATATATATGGATGCTAAAAGAAATAAAACAATTGGAACGTCCTTGGATCGCCAATTTTCTGATGCCAATTTAAATATAATTTATACCACAAAAGGTAACCACTATATTCATTATTTATTTTACATGTTACCAACACAACACCATAGCATTCGATATGTTACTTACTTATGTATTTATTTATATTTCATTATACAGGTGCTCGTGTTCAAAATGAAAAGCATATAATACCATCGCCTCATAGGTTTAATTTTAATCAACACGGAGGAAGTATCAAAGGTGCAACATCTTCAGCGCCTAATAATAATATCCATGAAGATTAAATCCATCGATACATATTAGATCTCCATTATCAGATGTTACGAATGGTAATAAGTTATTATCACAACCACTTCCGTAAAAACCCAAAACATGTTAACATTACATATTATATTATTTTTAATCTTACTTTTAATTGATGACAGGCACACATACATACGACCTTCATTCTTTTACAAACCATTCATTTAGGACGTTAAATATGAAATCTTCCGTTGAGAATTTATATTCTACCAACGGCCCTTCTCAACGTTCGACTCTAAGTAGCTTAGAAACTGGAAAACATAAGTTAAAGAGGAGATTTAAAGATGTATCGCCTATACCAATGGTTGATTTGACGTTAGATCAAGACGTTTCGGTAAACGAAATTCCTCGTAACATGTTCATAGGCATCTCGAAAGGTATTTTGTATTAATTTTTTTTACTACCAACAGTTGTTTCATTATAATACCTTACAATTTTGCACATAATCTGAATTTACAGATTACATAGATCATGGAGATCAAAACGTCATATGTTCAACATGCATGCAAAATTATGGAAACATGAAAGTTTAAGGGGAAAGCAAAATCATGCAAAACATACATACTTTCTGTGTTGCAAGTATGGAAAAGTTCAACTTCTAGATTCAAAGGTACCTAATGATGAATATAGGAATTTGTTTACGGGTACTAATGATAAAAGCAAGTTTTTTCTAAAAAACGTTCGTCGATACAACTCAATGTTTTCATTTACATCAATGGGCGGGAAAATTGAGTCAAAAATCAACAAAGGTTCTCGTCCATTTGTATTAAGGATAAGTGGCCAGAATTATCATAGTATTGGTAGTCTTCTACCACCATCCGGATCAAGGCCAAAGTTCTCTCAGCTTTACATCTACGATACTAAAAATGAGATATCAAACAGACAAGAATTATTAGGGTACGTTATCATTTATGTATATTATATACATACAAATCTTTACTTTATAAGCATTATATATTTCATTTTTTTTACATAAATTAAAATATTTATGTAATTTTAACTTTTTATATAACTAACAGTAACTCAAAGAAAGATGCTGATTCTAATTTTCAACACCAAGATCTTGAGCTTATCCATCAGTTGAAGGCTATGTTGGATTCTGTAAACGTCTTGGTGAAATCTTATAGAATGGTCAGAGATTGTTTTCAAAATCATCCACATATGGAACTTCATCTACGGTTAATTGGTAAAAGAAATAAAGATGGTAGAACATATAACTTACCAAGTGCATCCGAGGTGGCGGCTCTAATTGTTGGAGACATTGGTGAATCAATAGAGCCAAGAGATATTATAGTCAAGACTCAATCCGGTTATTTGCAATGTATAAGTGTTACAGTATCCGTTGCTATTCCCGTTCGGAGATGATGGATATAGACCGGATATTCTTCACAGAAAGGTCACCAAAAAACATAAAAATAAGCGTGAAACATTGACAATGCGTGAGTTTTTTGCATATAGAATCCAAGATCATGTTAACAACTTCTCCCTAATTCTAAATTCCAGGAGACTTTTCCAACAATTTTTAGTGGATTCATATACTATTATCGAAAGCGAGAGATTAGTTTTCATACGTTCTCAGCAAAAGGTCCTTAGATCTGATTCATATGAAAACGTACTTCAACATGCCGGAAATGAAAACACAAAATTTGGAAATACTGGTTAGCGTGTGATTCTTCCATCTTCCTTCACAAGTGGTGCAAGATACATGATGCAGAATTATTTAGATGCAATGTCTATTTGCAAATGGTTTGGTTATCCTGACTTTTTCATAACTTTTACCTGTAATCCTAAATGGCCGGAAATTAAAAGATTTCTAAGAGAGAGCACAATTAATCCAGAAGACAGACCGGACATCTTATCTAGATTATTTAAGATCAAACTTCATTCACTCATAAAAGATCTAAAGGTCAATGCACTCCTAGGAAAGGTTCAAGCAGGTACGTATAATATTATTATATGTTTATCATTTAAGTATATATGAAGCATATTTTTTAAGTAACTTATTCATGAAAATGAAAGTTTACCAAAAAAAATTTTTATAGGAAAATAAGCTACGTGCAATATCACTCAAAATGATTCCACGACTTTATCAAAATAACATTTATATCGTAATTTTTGAACATAGTTTTTTTAATGTTTTAACGCTTCAGTGTACATCACTAACGAAGTAGAAATCCCTATTAATATCATATCAATAATAACTATTCTTTAAGATTTGAACTTCGTAATTATATTAAAATAAAAACTCTTTTAAACTAAATAAATTTTAAAGATTTTATAATACATATTGACTTTATTTTTTAAATATACAATTCATATTTTTCATTTATTACTAATTAAATATTCTCGTGTAATTATTACAGTTGTCTACACGGTTGAGTTTCAAAAGCGTGGGTTGCCTCATGCCCATATTTGTTTGTTTATGCATCCTGATCACAAGCTTCCGAGTGTTGACCACATTGATCCTTTGATTTCCGCCGAGATTCCAGACAAAAATTCTGATTCGGAATTATATTCTCTTGTCAGCGAGTTCATGGTTCACGGTCCTTGTGGACAACATAATCTTAAATGTCTATGTATGGTTGATGGTAAGTGTTTAAAAAAGTTCCCTAAAAGTTTTAGGGAAAAAACTTCAATTGACGCAGATGGTTTCCCTACATATAGACGAAGAGATTCAGGATATTTTGTTACAAAATCTGGTGTCAAGTTAGACAATAGATATGTTGTTCCATATAACAAAATTCTATTGAAATGATATCAAGGACATCAACGTTGAATGGTGTAATCAAGCTGGATCTATTAAATATTTATTCAAGTATATTAACAAGGGACATGATCGAACAACTGTTTCTCTTGTGAACAATGAATCAAATGATACTGATGACAATACAAAGGATGAGATTAAAGAGTACTATGACTGTCGATATTTGTCTGCATGTGAAGCTTCTTGGCGTATATACACATTTGATATTCATTATAGGACTCCTTCTGTTATGAGACTTTCTTTTCATCTCCCTGGTCAACAACAAGTTATATACGGTACGGATGATGACATTGAAGATGTTCTTAACAAGCCGTCTGTGGCGTCCACAATGTTCTTGGAGTGGATGAACTGTAACGCTTATAATACGGAGGCAAGGGAACTTAACTATGTTGAGTTCCCTAGTATGGAATTCTGATGCAAAATGTTGGGAACCAAGAAAAAGAGGATTTTCCCTTGGTAGAATTCACTCCATCTCACCTTCAGTCGGCGAAGCATATTTTTTAAGGATTCTACTTAACAAAGTTAAAGGGCCCCGCTCATTCAAGGAAATACGTACAGTTAACGGTGAAGAATTTCCTACATTTAGAGATGCATGCTATGCTTTGGGACTGTTAGATGATGATAAGGAATATATTGAGGCAATTGATGAGGCAAGTCATTCAGCATCTGGTTATTATTTAAGAAGTTTATTTATAACGATGCTTATGTCTAATAGTCTATCTAGACCTGATTACGTATGGGATAATACATAGAAGTACTTAGCAGATGACATACTATACAAACAACGTCTACTATTAAAGGCTCCAGGTTATGTATCTTTAAATATATTTTTCTTTTTTCCCTATTTTTTTTAAATATATATTTTATTCATAATTTAAAAAAATTAAAATTTTTTTACTTATAGGTTTGTCTCTTTCTGAAGACCAGATTAAGAACCTCACTTTGTTTGAAATTGAGTCTGTTCTACAACGTAATAATTGTACTCTTCGACAGTATACATCAATGCCTTATCCTGATAACAATTCTATACAGACTTCAAACAACCTCCTGATTAGTGAAGAGATGGCTTATGATAAAGACAGTCAGAAAAATGAGTTTGATATGCTTTTTGATTCACTAACGGAAGAGCAACGCAACATTTTTCATGATATCATGAAAGCTGTTGATGAAAAAAAAAAGGAGGTGTTTTTTTTGTTTATGGATATGGCGGTACTCGGAAAACATTCTTGTGGAAAACTTTGTCTTCTTTTATAAGATCAAAGGCTAATATAGTTATAAATGTGGCCTCCAATGGAATTGCATCTTTATTACTTTCAGGAGGTAGAACGGCTCACTCACGTTTTATGATTCCATTAAATCTAAATGAGGATTCTATTTGTCATGTTAAGCCAAACAGCGACGTTGCCCATTTGTTAAGAATAACAAATTTGATTATCTGGGATGCGGCACCCATGATTCATAAACATGCTTTTGAGGCTCTTGACAGAACCTTAAAAGATCTCCTCAACTCTGCTGATCATGACAATGTTAGCGAATTACCCTTCGGGGGTAAAGTTGTAGTCTTTGGTGGAGATTTCCGACAGATTCTTCTGGTTGTTCCCAATGGAAGTAGGCAGGATATTGTAAACGCATCCTTAAGTTCTTCGTATATTTGGCAGGAGTGTAAAATACATAGACTAACCAAAAATATGTGTTTAACAATTGGAAGTGGAGCATCATACATTGAGGAGACAAACAGATTTGCAAACTCGCTGTTACAATTTGGTGAAGGTACTCTTGGAGGTGAAAATGATGGGGAGACGGATATAGAAATTCCTGATGATCTTCTTATATTAGATTCAGTTGACCTTGTTTCAGATTTAATTAACTTTGTGTATCCTTCTATCCTCAGAAATTTTAATAACCCAAATTTCTTTCAAGAAAGGGCCATTCTTGCTCCAAAGAATGAAGTTGTTCACGAAATAAATGATCGTCTCCTATCTATATTCCCAGGTGAAGAAAGAGAATATCTAAGCTCAGATAGTATAAGCCAAAAAGAGTATGTTAATGATACGTTTGATGAGAATCTATGCTCACCGGATTTTCTAAATGGACTCAAGGTATCGGGATTACCCAATCATTCTTTAGTGTTAAAAGTGGGTGTCCCGATAATGCTTCTAAGAAACATTGATCAAAAAAATGGTTTGTGTAACGACACCAGACTTAAAGTGACATCACTCTACAATCGAGTTATTGAGGCGGAGGTTATATCAGGAAGTAATATTGGTAGCCGCACGTTTATTTCGAGGCTCAATTTGACACCTTCGGACAAAAGAATTCCATTCATGTTTAAAAGAAGACAGTTTCCTATAACAGTTTGTTTTGCAATGACAATCAACAAAAGTCAAGGGCAATCACTGTCTAGAGTTGGTTTATACCTAAAAGACCCTGTTTTTACACACGGTCAACTATATGTGGCATTATCAAGGGTCAAGAGTCGGAATGGACTTAAATTGTTAATCGTAGATCAAGACAATAAGCCTACTAATATGACTATGAATGTTGTTTACAAGGAAGTATTTACACATCTATGATTAATCAGGTTTTACATGTACTTTTATAAGTGTTTTTAAATGTATTACTTTATGTTATTCTTAAAAAATCAAAACTAAACTTTTTTAGTTATAGTTCTTAAATATATCCGACCCGCGTAACACACGGGTTACTAAAGCTAGTAAAATATAAATCCCTACCAGTAAAATAGTTATTTTAATAAATTTAGCATCATTAACTGAACTAACAGAGTAGTGACCATTGATGAAAGATAACTATAATATTATGGACTATATTAGTAATTTTAAAATTTTAAGGACCAAATCCAAAATTTTAACCAAACCAGAGGACCATCCGTGTAATTTACTCTTTTTTTAACGGACTCGTATCCTATTCTAAATTAAATCTACATCTTTGACACTTGGTTATATTAGTTGTTGTTCCTAGGTGATAGTTACCTGGAAGTTATATATATATATATATATATATATATATATATATATATATATATATATATATATATAGGAAAAGGAAAACGATTACCTATAGGACAAATATACAGCACAAATATGTTATTACTCGAACAACAAAAACCACAGTTATGGATAGATGAGGTATTAACATGGGAACAGAATGTAGTAAGATTATGGGAAACAAATAAGAAAGACAGTATGGATATATATATATATATAGACTCTAATAAAGTAAGGTTTTTAAAGTCACATGGCATTATCTTAAACCATCAATTTGACACGTGGCACACTCTTACACCATCTTTATTTTCAATTCCCGCTTGATAATACTTTAATTTATTTCAGTTTTAATATATTAAATACTTACCATACTAATAGATATTTTACTTAAATATATTACCATACTCACATACCGATTAAAATTAAAATTTATAGCTTTCATTTAACCATTCATATTATGTCTTAAAAATTCCATTTAACCATATATTAGTTCAAAATTGCTTTCTAAAATAAACTCATTTAATTTAGTGGATTTTTTATGAAACTTTTGACTCACCAAAATCGAATTCAACTGTATAATTAATTGATCCAATTATAATATATTTATCAAATTATCAAAGTATCAAATATTTAAGGACTACATAGTATGTAATATTACTTTGATACGTGTATTAAAAAACTTTTCTTATTTTTAGAAAATGAGCAAATTTTAACTATTCGTGTTTATTACTAACTATAATCCGTTTAGTAAATTGGTTTCTAGCCTATCTATTTATCTATATATCTATCTATGTATAATAAAGAAAAATTAAAATAAGACTTGATACAATTATAAGTTTTATCATACTAACTTTCTCATTTCTCTTTATTATTATTAATAATATTGAATACTAATAATATTACTCATATCATTTTCAAATTAAAAATTATATAATTTAATAAATTAAAACCTTTTTTTAATTAATAACACACTTTTTAAAAATAAAAGTTTTATAAAATACAGAATACAACAAACTTTTTTTTAAATAAATTTATTTATCTTAAAACAAAATATTTAAAACCAACATTTTTTTATAAAATAAAAATTAAGAAAAATATATTATTATTTATTTACTTAAAATAGTTATTTATATGCAATTATAATAATATTTTATCTTCAAACATGGTTTTATAATTCATAAATTTTTATTATTAATTATTTAGTATTTTATTTATTCAAGCCGTATAATACACGGGTGCTAACCTAGTATATATATATATATATATATATATATATATATATATTAGGTTGGGTTGGACAAATAAGTATATATTATAAAAGTACATGCATTAACTATAAATCTTTAAATATTTCATAACATTTGATGTTTTATTTATAGATCTATCATTTTTATTTAATATTAATAAATTACCTTAATTTTACTTGTAGTTTCTGGATAATGTCACATACTTGGTCATGTTCATAGGCTGATGATACACAATTTAATGGTATGGTCATACTTGAGAATATCAAGATCTTCAAAAACATATTTATTTGAATTCTATTACTATGTTTTGTTAAATGATAAAGAAAAATAATCATAGAATGAAGTATTAATAAACAATTTAAAAATGTATAATGGTGGAATGTTATTATGGCATTGTTAATATATATTTAACTAAAATATAAATATTGAAGCTTCTTTTTATTATTTATCGAAACTTACAATTACAATCAACAACTAGTTACGAAATTGAGTACATTATAAATATTTATGTTTCTTTATTTATTAAGAATCTAAGATATTTAGAAAGGTATAAATTTTTGAAATTTGTAATCAAAATTATTAAATAGACGGTATAAACTTAAATAAAGAAGGTATTAATTAGTTTGTTATGAGGGGAAAAATAAAAAAAGAGTAGGCTAAGAAGATGCCACATGTATAAAATTATTTTGATTTATTAGAAGTAGAATTATAAGATGGAGAACGAATGTTAAGCATTGTTTATTGCGATAACTCATTAACTTAACTAGTGGCTCTCAGTATGTCACGTTGCCACTATAAGTTAGAGTTACAGAGTTAAAACTAGAAGTTCATAATGAACGTTAAAAAATATTTTTAATAAATTATATCAAGACTATACTCGAATAAAAAAAGTGATGTTTTATTAAAAAGAGAGATAAATTTTGAATATAAAGGGAAAATTGTTACATCAATGGTCTAGCGCGCTCTAAAAGTTAGTTACACTACATAATCATGGTGTAATGTTCGTTCCATTAGTTTTAACGGTTTATTACAATAAAGGTAGATTAAAAATCGCTCATTCCCCTATATATATACATATACATATATATAGGGTAAGGTTCAAATAAGAACCCTATATTATTGCGAGAACTTGCGAAAACCCATCAAGATTATTATTATTTTTGTTGTAATACCATTATTACACATATACAAGATTATGATATTTTATACATATGTGTAAATTCGTAAGTGTAAAAAAATTTATATTAGTGTAAGTGTTGCTTACATCTTTAAATATATGTGTTTTTTTTAACAAAACTTACACCAATTTAAACTTTTTTATACTTGTAAATTTATACATATAAATAAAAGATCATAATCTTCTATATGTGTAATAATACTATTTACACAAAAATAATAATGATATTCATTGATTTTGATAGGTTTTCGTAAGTTCGCGCAATAAAAGAGGGTTCTCATTTGAACTTTTGCATATATATATATATATATATATATATATATATATATATATATATATATAGGGTAAGTTTATCTTGAGAACCACCATTTTTTATGAGAACTTTAGAAACTAATATGAGCCACACATTTCTTATCACATACAAGTCACATGTCATTTTTCTCTTTTTTTTTAAATGTTCATAACTTTTTTTCACGACATTATTTTTTTAGTTAAAAATTCACCATTAATTTTAGTATTTTTTTTTAATCTTTTCAAAGTCTACCATATTGAAATATATTTTTTAAAAAAATCATCCACTCGTTATTTACATATGTGTAAATGTGGTTATACAAATTTGTAATACCGATGTTGATAAAGATTAAAAACAATGGCAAAAGCACCACCAAGTACATATTTTATTTTGGTGAAGCACCAATAACTTGGTGCACACAAAATTAAACCATGTTGGCTCTTTCCTCGTGCATTTTAGCTCGATGTTATTAATCTGGCAACAAATGTTGTTTTTGTAAGTAAGAACAAATGAATGGAATAGATCTTTTGAATTTAAGAAAAACTATACTTGTGTTTATATGTTTATTTTTTAAAAAACGCTTAACTTACATATTTTTATGACTACAGTAGTAGAACACTCAATCATGTGAAGAGTACATTTTGTACACACCATTATAGGTTAGGTGACATGCCATTTGATAACTAAATTTGCTTGACTCGAACTCGTGACCAATTGACCATCAAAATAGAAAATAGAATTTAATCTCTTTAATAGCATAACCAAGTGATAAACCAAGGTAATTAACCTATTCTTTTTCATTTTTTTATGATTTGGCCAGTGAAAATTTCAAACTTTGCATTTATTATGTTAATTCAACACCTATTAGTATTCAATCTTACATATAGTTTATTTTTTATTATACTAATCACTTTTCTCTTACGTACATTAGTGAGCTAACATGTTAAAATACTTTATCTAAAACCTTACGATCATGTTAATAAATCAAGACTTATTGTTTTTAGCACTAACCTCATCCGATTGCATCATAACATAACATTAAATATTTGATTCCAAAATCTGAAAAGTGTATGCTAAACAACTTCAAGTCTATAAATTTCAAGTTCAAGGATGCATTAAAGTCATTTCAACCAAATAATAAGATCCCGCGGTGATTGCTCTACGTGCCATGGGCGTTGTAGGAACAACCACAATGATAGACACAGGCAAAGAAGGTTGTGAAAGATTAAAAACAAAATGTTCTATTAGGTTGTGAAGGTGGTTATTGCGGTGCATATAACATAATCACAATTTGAGTATGTTATCGTCACAAATTCAAGACCCGAACTAAAAATTTCGATATTGCTATATTTATTTTTATATAAGTAGATACATTTTCAAAGCCAAAATTTAGTTACTTGAAGAATGAATGAGGTCTATCTTATCACGTATTTATATATCTTGTAATATGTCACTTGACTTGTATGGTTGTAGGATTGGGGTTTGGTGAACTTGCTATTGGCTTTTCAACATGTTGCTTTTGCTCGATTGTTGATGTTGTTAAAGACACCTATGTTGTGATGTTGGTTTTTACATTAGTATCTTCATAAAAAATCAAATATAAATAGGTGTCTTCAACGACAGCAACTCCGAGCACAAGAAATTTTTTTATTTTAGGAGGTTTTGGATGCTTTATTTCTTCATAAAAGATCCAATATAATACCATGTTGATTTACATATAATAGGGGTGTGTATTATTCAAATATATCGTGTGAAAAACTTATATTCGATTAGATTTGATTCAGAAATCACCGGTTCAGAATTCAATTTTAATTTTAGATACGAATTCAATTCGAATTTGAAAAATTTTTATGTCACATTCGAAACAAATTTCTAACTTGTGATTGCCAATTTGATTTGAAATTAAAATTATAAATATACATATGATTTTATATATACACACATATGATAGACTTATTTATTTTGTATTTTAGATTTTAGATATTTGATTTGTTTCATATACATATAGTTATTCAGTTTAAATTTTTAATATTTTAATTTCATTTTCAATTTCCTAATCATGATTTCATTTTTAGTCGTTCTGCTTATTTATTTGTTTGAATATTTTAAATTCCTCTCTTAAATTAGATATTAGTACTTTTAAATATAAAAAATAAAATAAATTTGTTTGGGTAAATTCGATTTGATTCTAATCTGCCATTTAAATTTGAATCGAATTGAATCAAACTCAAACTTGGTTTTGAATTTGAATTCTAATTCGAATCCAAAAAATCAAAGTTCAAATAATTTGATTCAAGTAGTTCAAGAATTCAAAATTTAATTCGTTAACCGAGTTAGTGGTAACGTTTTGACGTTGATACAAGCTAATCCTTTATCTATTGTCGTTTTGACGTTGATACGAACATTGAATGAAATAGATAGACTTCAAGTTAATCCTTTATCTTCTGTCGTATGAACATCTTGTGATCTTTAAATCTTTAATTACCGTTAATGTTTTGTTACAATTTTCATAATAACACTCAAATACGTTTTTGACGATAGTCTAAATAAATTCTATTTGTGGTACACATATATTATAGATTCAAAATAGATGTGAGTTAGTGGTTTGTTTCTTTAAAACAAATAACCTACACATCTTTCAATTATATTTTTAAATTTACATTGTTTCCTTAAACGACTAACCATGATGCCGCTAGAGTCTAGACTACATGTTACATTGATTGGTTGTTTGTTTGTTTATAGAAGTTTTTTTAATGGCCAGATGTTATTTTATCATTCTACTCTATCCAATCCACACCACAACTAACTATATCAAAATATGTTGATCTTAAATGAGCACCTTTATTTAAATGTTTTTGTCATCAAACTCAATCCTATCCGATCATAGGTTCAAGTTTCACTGTGAGCAAAATGCTCAGAGTAGAGTCAGGGTTATTATTTCCTCCTGATGGGGGTTGGGGGTGCGATCTCGGTTGAAAAACGGATAAGTGGGCCCGATTAAAATAATATATATCTTTTGAAGTAGTGTCGTACAGTTGCTGTTCAAGAAAAACTGCGTTGCATTTGATGTTGTTGATGACACGTGGTGTAGCATGGGAAGTTAATCCGTGTGTATAAAGCTGGCGGTGATGCTCACGCTAAAACCATCGTCTTTCCATCTTTTTTTTTCTGACTTTAAAGTTTATTTAGGATGGCAACCACATCTTTTATGGATCCAACTGCATACGCCTAAATTGTGTATTTATGGCCACCAACCGACTCCACATTTCTTCTTTTTCATTGCCTACTCATTTGACTAACATTAATCAAGTACTGATATGGAAGTGACGATTAAATTAAATATGAAAAAGAGCAACAACTTAAATAAATCTTATTGTTAAAGAAAATAACTAAATAATCAATGTGCAGATGATACCCATGCTCTCCATGTAAAAGTTAACTTTCTACCCACTTATTTCTCAACTCCATTGACCAAGCAATTGTATATGGATGACCCATTTTACTGGCCCGTTTGACCCGTGATTAAACCGATTACTCCAACAGTATGACATAATGTACAATATAATAACATAGAAAATAAAAGTTACATGTAATAAAAGTTACATGAACATAATAAAATAAGAAACAGAGACCACATTATTGATTTAAAACTCATTTAGTGGATGTTTGTGCTTATGTTAGAAATGACCCAAAGAGATGGATGGATTTTCGATATAGTTGATTTTCAATAAATTTAGAGTTACAACCAACAATGGATCCATAGTGAATGTTCAATATTGGATCCGGACCAAGTCTGGCCCAACAACTGTGTCCCAGCGCACACAGCATTTGGCCCAGATATTGTTATTTTGGGCCCAGCGTAACTAGAATAGATGGTGCCCTTAATATACGTCCAGTTAAGTAACTTAGGCCGCTTCCTTGTCGGCCCATAAGTTTAGGCCCATGTGTCCCTATGCAAAGAGACTTAATTTCCTATTGACATATGTCTATAGATTATACTTACAATGAATATCTATCTTTTGTATATGTATATGACTTGATTATCAGAGTGTGTTCTTGGGCTTTAGACCATAGGCCTTCTAAGGGGTTGTTCATGCTCTTTACAGCCCTGTCCTGGGTTAGGAAGACAAGAAACAACACAACATCACGACCAAGATTATTTCAAACCAGAACGTCGCAGGACGAAACAAGTGAATCTTCATCATACTTCTTGTGGATCTCAAGGACGCATCACTTATTTCTTGGATCTTTAACTTCCATTAGAAAAAGCGGTTTAGGCAGGCACATAGTGATGACCATGGCGCTTTCGTTTGTTAGACCTTGAAAACTTGAAAAACCGCGTCCAAGACTTCTTGTGTTTGACAGATGACATCTTCGAATCCTTCTTTTCATAGACTTCACTCATGTACCCAACAACAGCCTAGAGACCATAAAGTAAATAAACTATCGAATTATGCATAGTATTTATAGCTAATCGACTGTAAATAGAGATGAAAGTGATGATTCACCTGAGCGCCTTGTTCGATCACATTACGTGGTGGTAACTCCAAAGGATTCCCTTCAACTTTCAACACACGTAACTTCGTTAACATCCTAAACGAGTCTGGAAGGGCGCGTATTTGGTTATTGCACATATCTAACTCCTCCAGAAGCTCAAGGTTCCCAATGGATCTTGGTAGCGATTCCAGATCAGCGAAGTTGTTGCTGATATCGAGCTTAACAAGAGTAGTAGCAAAACATAAGCTCTCTGGCACTGATTCAAGCTCATTAAAACTTACATCAAGTTGTTTGATGTTTTTTAATGATGACATGGTTGTTGGCAGCCTGCTGATGTTGTTGTATCGAACAGATAGCTTCTGTAACGACTCGATTCTTCCTACAGCTTCTGGTAAAGCTTTAAGCTTGTTATAGTCTGCAAGAAGCTCTTTGAGTGACAAACAATGACCAATAGCATGTGGGAGTTCTTCAAGATCATTAGTTTCAATATTCAGCTTTTGTAAACTAACAAGTGAACCGATCGAATCAGGAAGAAATAACAGGTTGTTTGAACTCAAATCAAGTTCTTGAAGGCGGGTCAATCTACCGACAGTCGCAGGTAGAGAAGTCAACACATTTCCATGTACATCAAGATGGAGTAAGTTAACAAGATCCCCTATAGATTCTGGGAGTTCCATAAGTTTATTCGAATGGAGTTTTAGTTTAGTTAACGATGAAAGGTTTCCAATCGAAGATGGCAAGGCCACAAGGCCATTTTCAGATAGATCGAATGAGATCAAACTAGATAACTTCCCTATCGAATCTGGAAGCCATTCAATTTGATCCATAAGTTTATTACCAAGATCAAGATCTTTGGTTCCTTTCTTTGAACACACTTCGATCAAACTAGCAAGCTTTATAAGACTCAATTTTTCGCCATCCAGACCTACAAAATGCAACCATTTTTGTAGAAAAACATCATTTCAGCCAAAATATTATACACCCATCAAGATATAATTGAACATCAAGGTACACAAATGAAATTCATAATAATCTCACCAGAAGTAACAGAAGGTTTCAGAGTAGAATCCACAATCTGTAGCCTAGAAAATTCATTTGATCGAAAGCCCGCCCCAATCGAACCGCCATAAAATGCGGATTTCGAATTCTTTACATAGCTATCATCCCTAGTGACCAAATAAGAGCTTTTTACAGGTTCTTTATCAAATGACAATCTTGAAGTGGATGCTGTAGACACACTCATACCACTTGAGGCACTGCGATCAAGATTTGCACCCGAAAAGGAAGCTGGATTCGTAGAAGGCGAAGAACTACTCGAATTCGATGCAACCGACTGCGTATTATTATTATTATCATCGCTGCACGCGTTATTACTAACATTCGATGGAGCGCAACATTTAGAAGCTTTTTGGATCATGTCATCAAACACTTGATGGTAGTTTTCAAGCTCTAACAACTTAACAGCTTCCCTCTTCTGCACTTTACTTTGGAACTGAACAAACTGCTTCTGCATCTCTATCAACACATTGAAGAGTTCTTCAGGGATGTATTTTCGCCTCTTTTGCAGCGAAATGACCTCAAGCTTTAACTGTTCTTCGTTGTCTGCGTTTCTGATCAGAGCAAGTGCAGCTTCGACGTCATCAATTGCGGGTCTTGGAGGAAGAGATCTATGAATTCTCATTATCTCCTCCACCACTTCATCTGCAGATTTTACATCCATATCCTAAACATTAAAAAATAACTGTTAATATTAACAGTAAAGCAGAATCATCAGCATTAACATCTTTTACTCAAAACATCAAAAACTTGAAGTTGAAACAGAAATTTAGAATTCTCACCTTTGAATCTTTGTTGCTTTTGATTCTCAAGAATTGATCTTTAAACAGTGAGTGTGTGTGTGTGTGTGTGAGAGAGTGCTACAGAAGTCGTGTATTTAAAATGAGACTCATGGGTGTCCACCGTTTTCAGTTACGTTTATTCGAAGCTAACTATGCTCCCTTCAAAACGATGTAGTCTTGTCATAAAAAGATCTATCATCATAGTCATACCAATCTTTATGGTTTACAACTTCTTTATATCCCATTATATTAGATGCATTTTCCTAGGTGAGAGTTTTTTTCTTTATTTTTTTTAGGGTAAATTACATGAATTGTCCATGTGGTTATATTAAAATTTGGAATTAAAACTTAAAGTTTAAAATCTTTAAATATAGTTCCTAACATTTCTTTTTTTTTCATATATGATCCATAGGTATGTTAGTTAAAAGTTAGTAATGTTAAATGTCGTAAAAATTAGCATTTTACTTGCATTATCCATCTATTTAATTGACCTTTTAAACTATAGCATTATTTTTATTAAATAAAATTTTATATTTTTGTTTTTCAAAGTTTTTTATTTTTTATATTATTTTTATAATTTCTTTATTAATTATTAATAAGATTATTACTTAATAAAATACGTTTTAAATACACACATAAAAAACTTTTTAAACATGTTTTCTAAATGTTTGGTTTTTAAACAGTTCGTTTTCTATACGTCATATTAAAACTATCTGATTATTTAAACTTTTTTAACTGGTTGGTTTTCTAAAGTTATTTTTTTAAAACCATTCATTTATTTAAAAAAATTTATAAACCAAACATTTAAAAGTAGACAGCTTTTAAAATATTTTTTATTTGTGTATTAAATAATAAACATATTTATAATAAAATAAAATATAAATCCCTACAAGTAAAATAGTTAATTTGATAAATTTAACATCACTAACTGAACTAACAGAGTATTGACCATTGATGAAAGATAACTATAATATTATGGACTATATTCTTAATTTTACAATTTGAAGGACCAAATACAAAATTTTAACCAAACCACAGGACCATCCGTGTAATTTACTCTTTTTTTAACGGTACTCGTATCCTACTCTAAATTAAATCTACATCTTTGACACTTGGTTATATTAGTTGTTTTTCCTAGGTGATAGTTACCTGGAAGTATATATATATATATATATATATATATATATATATATATATATATATATATATATATATATATATATATATATATATATATTAGGTTGGGTTGGACAAATAGGTATATATTATAAAAATACATGCATTAACTATAAATCTTTAAATATTTCATAACATTTGATGTTTTATTTATAGATCTATCATCTTTATCTAATATTAATAGTTTACCTTAATTTTACTTGTAGTTTCTGGATAATGTCACATACTTGGTCATGTTCATATGCTGATTATACACAATTTAATGGTATAGTCATACTTGAAAATATCAAGATCTTCAAAAACATATTTATTTGAATTCCATTACTATGTTTGTTAAATGATAAAGAAAAATAATCATACAATGAAGTATTAATAAACAATTTAAAAATGTATAATGATGGAATGTTATTATGGCATTGTTAATATATATTTATCTAAAATATAAATATTGAAGCTTCTTTTTATCATTTATCGAAACTTACAATTACAATCAACAATTAGTTACGAATTTGAGTAAATTATAAATATTTATGTTTCTTTATTTATTAAGAATCTAAGATATGTAGAAAGGTATAAATTTTTGAAATTTGTAATTAAAATTATTAAATATAGATGGTATAAACTTAAACAAAGAAGGTATTAATTAGTTTGTGTATAAAATCATTTTGATTTATTAGAAGTATAATTATAAGATGGAGAACGAATGTTAACCATTGTTTATTACGATAACTCATTAACCTAACTAGTGGCTCTCAGTAGGTCACGTTGCCACTATAAGTTAGAGTTATAGAGTTAAAACTAAAAGTTCATAATGAACGTTAAAAAATATTTTTAAAAAATTATAGCAAGACTATAATCGAATTAAAAAAGTGATGTTTTTTTAAAAAGATAAATAAATTTTGAATATAAAGGGAAAATTGTTACATCAATGGTTTAGCGCGGTGTAAAAGTTAGTTACAATCAATGGTCTAGTGCGCTGTAAAAGTTAGTTACACTACATAATCATTGTGTAAATGTTCGTTGCATTAGTGTTAACGGTTTGACGTTGATACGAGCTAATCCTTTATCTACTGTCGTTTTGACGTTTTGACGTTGATACGAACATTGAATGAAATAGATAGACTTCAAGTTAATCCTTTATCTTCTGTCGTGTGAACATCTTGTGATCTTTAAATCTTTAATTACCGTTAATGTTTTGTTACAATTTTCATAATAACACTCAAATACTTTTTCGAAGATAGTCTAAATAAATTCTATCTGTGGTACACATATATTATAGATTCAAAATAGATGTGAGTTAGTGGTTTGGTTCTTTAAAACAACTAACCTACACATCTTTCAATCATATTTTGAAATTTACATCTTTAACCATGATGCCGTCAGAGTCTAGACTACATGCTACATTGATTGGTTGTTTGTTTGTTTATAGAAGTTTTTTTAACGGCGAGATGTTATTTTATCATTCTACTCTATATAATCCACACCACAACTAACTATATCAAAATATGTTGATCTTAAATGAGCACCTTTATTTAAATGTTTAGTCATCAAACTCAATCCTATCCGATCATAGGTTCAAGTTTCACTGTGAGCAAAATGCTCAGAGTAGAGTCAGGGTTATTATTTCCTCCTGATGGGAGTTGGGGGTGCGATCTCGGTTGAAAAACGGATAAGTGGGCCCGGTTAAAATAATATATATTTTTTGAAGTAGAGTCGCACAGTTGCCGTTCAAGAAAAACTGCGTTGCATTTGATGTTGTTGATGACACGTGGTGTAGCATGGGAAGTTAATCCGTGTGTATAAAGCTGGCGGTGATGCTCACGCTAAAACCGTCGTCTTTCCATCTTTTTTTTTCTGACTTTAAAGTTTATTTAGGATGGCAACCACATCTTTTATGGATCCAACTGTATACGCCTAAATTGTGTATTTATGGCCACCGACCGACTCCACATTTCTTCTTTTTCATTGCCTACTCATTTGACTAACATTAATCAAGATATTAAATAGCATCACCTATATAATAATAATAATATTCTAATATATGCATTTATTGAATGATGGGTTTTTCATTCTTATTTGTCTATATATGATACATAACTAAACTTAAGTACGAACTAGGAAATTATAAAGCCCATATAAGCACATTTACATTAAGCTTGTTAGATAAAATTAGAGAGGCAATAAGAACATTATGGTGCTGTTTGTTTTTTCTGCAGGAAAACGTCTGCAGTGTGCGGACCACATCTGCGGACATCTGCAGCAGAAGAGGTGGACCAAACGTCTGCAGTCTGCAAGAAAAAGACTGTTTGTTTTTTTAACATCTGCAGAATGCTAAAATATTCTATAATTAAAGCAAACCTATTTTTTAAACTTTAAAAAGTACTTTAACATTAATATATAAATAAAAGTCATACACGTCTTAGGTTTGAATTCAATTTCTATTGAATTTTAAGCTAACGTAGGTTGAGCTTTTACTTTTGTCACTGATTAGCACGATATCGGTAATATCTCATGTGTTTTACGATAACCCTTTCTCATGGTAAAGTAATCGATCTGCAAATAATAGATAATAAAGAACACAATGTATAAAAAAATTATTATTTTACTTTAAAATAAAAAGATTACATGACAACAAATCAGTATTCTACATGATAATACAAATCGATTTGAATAGAGATGTATCAAAAAAACAAAAGAAATTACAAATTATTTGATTAATCAATTAATTAGAAATAATTAATAAGAAATTTGTGAGAAGCCATTGGAGGAGAGCTTGAGATGTGAACCAGAGTCTTTCTTCTTCATCGTCTTCTTAAACTGCTTCGATGCTGCTTTCAACACCTTCTTCCACCCCTATTCATCAAAATTCACCAAAATTTCATCAAATTACCACATTTTTTAAACAAAATCACACAATTAAACCAACAAACAACAATCAAAACCCTCACCTTCATCTGAATCGAAGAACAAGAAACCGAATCGACGGCAGGAGAGCTCAGCGACGATGGGTGTGAGGGCTCGGCGGAGACGATGGGTGTGAGGGCTCGGCGGCAGGAGAGCGGCGGCGCGGCGGCGGTTGGGTGGAGGTCGGCCGGTGGTGAGAGGAGATGTGGGGAAGAGTTGCACACAAGTGAAGGTGGTTTCAGGGTTGGGGGCAGTTAAGGAGAAGTGAGAAGAGGTTGAGAAGAATTAAAAAGTGATAAGTTCACATCTTCTTCACGCAGACGTCAGGAAGACGTTTTTTAATGAAACGTCTTTCAAAAATCAAACAGTCTACGTACTCAAAACCTCTTCCCGCGTCTGCGTACGCGCAGATGAAGAGGTGGGGAAGAGCTTTAAAAAAAAAAAAAAAACACTACCTATGTGTTTACATAACTATATAATCATATTGTTTCATAGTAAAAGCAATAAATGTAACTACTTTAGCGGGTGTCGTAGTTCTTTATCTATTTTGTGTCACATGTTTTAGTCTGTGTTTATTACAAAACCATAATTATTACAAGAACTATGAAATTAATCAAGATTTTTATGTAGTATTAGGTCACCATCAACCGTTCCATTTTTTCATACGTGACACATCAGCGTTACATCAGTTTTTTTTTTAATTTTTCTCGGTTATTCTTACTTTTTTTCTATTTTACATGTGTCATCTCAGTTTTTCCCCTTTCACCTTTACAAAAATTCCAAAAGGTGGATTGTGCGCCGGTGAATCTTGCCATTCCTGTGAATATACACCCGGTTGTGGCACCACGTACTTGGGGGCGTGATATTCCCGGCCTCCCTGGTTTTTCCCGTGCAATTGTGGCCTCCACCACGGCTCCACTTCATCCCCCCTCAAAACTAAATAAAACTTTTACAATTGCGTAGATTAAATGATATCTCTAATAAATAGTTTCTCTACTTTCTCCTCAGCTACGATATCGTGTTGTTAGAGCTCATCGACGGGAGGAGGAGCGTGAAGGCGTTTGACGGCGAAGGAGACGGTGACAGTAACCGATCGTGGTGGATACCTATGATAGAACAATCATGCAAGTGGTTGATGATGATGAAGTGAAGAAGAGTTGAAATGAGTTGTATATGTGATCATTTAATTTAATTTCCTGTTAATTTACCTTATTTCTAAAATTGACGAGACTAGTAAAACTCAACGCTCTAGATTTCAAAAAGGAAAATGCCACTAATAAGGAACTATAGATGCATATGCAAGGAGAGTTTAAATGAGTTGTATTCGATCTGTTGGATTTGCTTTCTGCCATGGATGCCAAAAAAGATAGGTGATGATTTTTACACTCGATCTCATTTTGAAATAAAATCAAGAAATTTTATTATAGATTAATTTTAAAATATAGAATCATTGTTTTGAATTTCATACATTAATATGAGTTTGTGGTAAGTTAGATAAATAGGTATAAAGATACACAACCTTAATGTATTTTACAGGTCATATAAAGAGACTATTTTAGTATATTAGGCAATCATGGCTGTAGTTGCATCATTGAGGGTTGAAAACGTTCGTATCTAGAGCCTCACAAAACGGCCTCAGTATCTTTTTGTACTTTTTTTATTTACATTGTTGTTATTCCTAAGTCCTATTTTTGCTTTTGATTATGTTGTTGTAACTTGTAATGTGATTTCGAAAGAAAACTCAAGTTGATTGGAAGTCTTCAGTTATTCTTTTTGATTTCTAATAATTTGATTTGTTCTATTTGCTATCATTTGATGATCTAATTGCTCAACCCAAAATTAAGACTCTTTTAAGGCTAAAGATACACTCATTCATATGCTCGGACATCAAATACAACGATAATTGGCAGCGCATCTGAAGTTGAATTTGATCTAATTGGGAGCCATTTGATTTTTGAACTTTGTGGTGTTTAGTCAAAGTATTATGTTTGTTTTAGCTTATATATTTGTTTTGCTTTTAAACTTATATACCTTGAATAGCAACCATTAAACTCAAAATGTTTCATCGATGTTCTGTAGCTAGCTCATTTTAGAGACAAGAAAACGTATTGATGAATAATAAAACAAAATATGAAATAGAAATTCTATTCTTAGCCAAAACATAAATGTCAGTTAGTAATCTTGCCATTAGAACACCCAAGCTCTATGTTCATGCAAATATAAACAAAAAAGAAGACGCTAATGGAGTGAATAATATGTGTATGTGCATTCTGGGAAACTCATGCCTTTGTGCTTACATTTGCAGCCTAATGTGGTCTGAGTTTGTTTCTTACTCATCTTAAATGCCACTGTTGGTTTCTTTTCTTTTTATATCTAGGTTTGATCATGATCTCTGATAGATAAATTCAAGTGTTGTTCAATGTTAAGCTCCCAAAAATTTAGCTATATATATGTACTATATAGCTTTTGATTGTTGTTTTAGTGTATGCATTTTGAGCTTTTGACAGAGCGATTAATCATTCTATTTACATGGACTCTTGAGAGGAAACTTCAAGTAATTCTCCTAATTGAGGTTGACTTTTTGTTTTCTTTTTTTCTCCATGTTTTACAAGTTGACCTTGAAAGGGATTTTTTAAAATTAGAAAGTAGCTTAAACTAATAGTTTAATTACTTAACAAATTTCTGTTGTTTTTGTTTTATTGTCAGTAGTAAAAGAACCCAACGGTTCAGCTTGGTTTAAAAGCTGGGAAGAGACGAGTTCTTGATGACATTACACTAATCTTTACACATAAACACATATGTGGACACACATATATATATATATATATAGATGATATCAAGGCTAATGATGACTTTACACCAGAACATTGATTAGTTCTTTCTTTATTAGTTTCTAATAGGATTGAACTACATATACACAAGTTATGCAATGTGCCCATTTTATGCATATCTGTTTTTTGTAAGTGTTTATATTTTGTGCATTTTAATTTTGGATTAGTATTTTATATGATATTGATGATTAGTCTCATTTATGTGCGAGATTAGGTAGTTAATTACAATTCTTTTATTGCTCTATAATATTTAATCTAACACCCTTCGCTTTAATAGCAGTTCAGTGATCAATGTAACTTTGCGATTACACGTGGAAGTTCAATAGAGATTACTGAGCAACCTGAGGTAAATTCTTTTATTACTTGAGATTCCTTTCTACTAACTTTCCCGCTTTAAGTTTTCTTTTTGTTTGTTAATAATCGATACATGAAATTAGAGCGGGTGATTAATTACTAATAGGTTAACTCAGGCAGTGCATTATCAAGGGTCAATACGTAAAATAAAAAAAAAATAGCTAAAAATAAAACGGGTCAAACTGATCATAGTTGCTGCTTTTTGTAAATGGATACAAAGTATAGAATCGTTTTATTCAAGGAATTCTATTATAATTGTAACGAGCCAGATGAAACAAGGGGTCTATCTCAATTTCAGAGTGAAGTGGTTCAATTAGCTGCGGTTCTTAATGGCGACCATTTCTTGAGCAGTTTTCCAGATGAAATGGGCAAGAAAATGAGTGTGAAAGAAGCTCACACATACGTGAAAGGTGCGGTTTCAAGGTTCATAACAGCTAGCAAAGAAGCTATCAAATTGGGTGCAGATGAATCTGCCATTGTTGACATGAGATCCTCGCTCACCACGCGAACCATGACTCACAACTAACCATGGGCACCTATTATAGAATTAGAACATATCAATGAAGTAAACCAAAATGGTTTGTAGATTTCCCATGTAAACTTTTGCACCATTTGACAGTTTGGCTACTTCTATTGTATCAGTACACAAATCTAGACTTTAATACAGGCTATACAAGGCAAAATTTGGCTAGAAAGATTGTATCAAAAATTTGGCTATGGATAAATACTAACATATAAATCCAAATAAACTGAATGATTGCATCAACTTTTCATAATAATGTATGAAAAGATGAAAATTTTTCTTTAAATGGTATTAGTGTAAAGAAGAAAACATCCTTTCCTACATCAATTATTAAGATTAGTTTTGTCCGTTGTAATCATAGCCGGTGAGATTTACTTCTCTGCAGTGACTCAGTGAGGCATGTAGAGGAGTGTAGAATTTGCAGAATATGATATATAGGGTAAAGTATGAATAAAAAGTCAGATTTCCAAATATTAATTTATTTGCTTAAGGCTTAGATAATGAAAAAATATCGTCGACAGCAGGATTCGAACCTGCGCAGGCAAAGCCCAACAGATTTCGAGTCTGTCTCCTTAACCACTCGGACATATCGACTTTTGTGTTTTCCATTAAATTTAGTTTATTTAACAAGGGAAGACAGAAGGCATTTGTAAGTGATTCAATGAGATTAGCACACGACAAACTGAATCTTTGGATATTATATGGCGATTATTTAAGCTGAATTGAGTTATCTGAATAAATATATGTAGCTAGATAGCTTGAACCGGTTGAAAATAGTCAAACATGTATCTTTAATTCTTATGTTATTATGTTTTTTTCTAAACAGCGATAGTCATCCAAGATGTTTACCTATAGAAGGTTTGAACCCTATCTTATGTTAGTATGGTAAAAAGTTAGATTATCAATGCAATAACATAGTTATTTTACTCACTTTAACACACTAACTATACATTAAAATATTGGATAACAATATTTGTGAGTTACCACCACCTGACTTAACAAGTAGTAGTTATAACTTTCAGGGGATTGCATCATTAGAAGATGCTAAACTCATCTACAGGCTATAAGAAGGCAAAGTTTCGCTACAAACTTTTAACTGTAAGTGAAGCATGGGTCCGGACCACGGTAGGATTGACCCTTCAGGCCTGATCCCACAATTACTAATAACAACTTTCACGGCATGATCATAATTGTTGTATCAATAGAAGATGGTAGATCCACATATAGGCTGTAAGAAGGCAAAAGCTTCACTACAAAGTTTGAATTGTGTAAACAATTTAACTGTAATGAATAAGGGAGCAATACAACAAGAGGACTTGCTACACTGAAAGATCTGTAATGAGCTCTTATAGCTGGTCTATCACAACACAGATACTGGAAAGAAACCAACATTGCAGAGTATCATAATTTCGAATAAATTGTTGAGTCAGTTTCGTATAGCGTAAAAGATTATACTTGATATCAAGAACGAGAAGCAACTGCGTACATATACCGAAGTAAGTGTGACTAGTAGGAGGAGGATCAAAAGGAGCAATGGTAGATGGCGATATTGATTCCAAGAAGTTATGTGAAGGGATTATAACACAAGTGTTAACCTGATGAAGAGGGTGATCCTAAAGAAGATGAAACCAGTCATTTTCGAAGGGTTGATTGATTGTTGAAAAATTGGCAAGTTGTAAGGATGAAAATGAAAATAAAATTGATAGGTCAACAGCAGGGTTCGAACATGCGCCGACGAAACCCAACAGATTTCAAGTCTGTCTCCTTAACCACTCGGACATATCGACTCCGATGATTAGAATTCATATTTTTATTTATTTAAAATGTTTTTCTTTTTTCAACACAACATTCGCTTTTTGTATTGTTTAACAAAGTAGTTGTTTTTTCTCCGCGCTACGCGGTTGGCGTCCAGTCAATTTTTCACATGCAACGTTACGTTATTTTAATCGTTATCTGTCTAACTCGTCTAAAATCATAAAATTGAAGTTTGATGGTGAAATCAAATATACTAAAGTTTAGTAACCAAAATCGAAAAAAAGAAAACTTCACTATAAATAGTTTAATGACCAAACTTTAAGTTCATAAACTTAAGTGGTCAAAATGAAAAAAAAAAATAGATCGGTGGCCGAACTATAAGTTCCTAAACTTTAGTGACCAAAGTCAAGCACTATGCAGCAGGGGTCCAGTTAATTTTCCCCCACGGAGGCTGTGTAATCTGTCACCATATAATCAAAGTTTGGTGACGAAACTCAAAAGTACTAAATTTAGTGACCAAACTCAAAAAAGTAAAATTTCACTATAAACAGTTTTGTGCCTAAACTCTAAAGTTCTAAACTTTAGTAGCCATAGTCAAATAATCAAAAGCTAGGGTTAAAAAAAATACTAAAAACTGATGTGGTTAAAATCTAAAAATCAAAACTTTACTATTCATTTAGCTTGGTAATTAATTATAGTGTAACATAATGCAAAAAAATGGTTAAAAACATAAGAAATATATTGTTGTGGCCAACATTAGAAATTTAATAGTCCACTATTCATTTGCTTTCTATTTTAATATTAGCTTAATAACCCGTGTATTACACGGGTTGAATATATAAAATATTAAATAAAATAAAATTTTGTTAATTATAAAACGATATTTTAAGATAAAATACGGTTGAAATTATGTATAAAGACTATAGGTAACAAAATAATGATATCAAGTTTTTAAACTTTTTTTGTTTAAAAAAACTAAATATTTTGTTTCAAAACAAAAAGTTTTATAAAATTTATTTATAATTATTTTTTATTTATAAAAATTTTACTTTTTAAAAATATTGATTTTTAAAATATTTTATTTTTTTTAAAAAGTTTGATGTTTTTGAAAAAAAGATTATTTTATAAAATTTATTTCTTTATAAATAATATTGATTAAAAGATTCCTTTCTTAATTTATTAATAAATATTTTTAGTCTATAAATAAATTAAATAATATTATTAGTAATTATAGAAACTATTAAGTAGGAAAGAGAAGCGAAAAAATTATAATGAGGATGAATGTGGTGTTGACACGTGTCCCCATTAGTTACTCTTTTATTATCTTACTACTCTAATAAATGAGTAACTTGAGATGCCACATGGCAGCACCATAATCATTCTCACTAAAATTTTCTCACCTCTCTATCCTTTTAAATAATTACCTTAATTACTAATAATATTATTTAACCTCCTTTCATATTTAATAAATTTAAAAAGAGATCTATTTATTAATGTTATTCTTAAATAAACAAATTTTTTATAAAATAATAAATTTTTCTAAACCATAAATTTTTTTTAAAAATAGAAAATGTTTTATAATTGGTATTTTTAAAAATTCAATTTTTAAAAACCAAAAATAATTAAATTTGGGAGTTATAATAAGGAAATTTTTAAAAATGACATTTTTATACGGTTTGTTTTAGAAGAAAATGTTTATTTTTTTTGTGGAAAAATGGTTAAAAATAAAATTTTAAAAAGTTGATATTATTGTTTTATTAGTAATAGTCATTTCTTATACGTAATTTCAATCATATCATATTTTAGAATATCATTTTATAATTAATAAATATTATTATATTAATATTTTATTTATCTAACCCGTGTAATACACGGGTTTACTAAAGCTAGTATCTATAAAATATAATAAAATAGTAACTAGGATGCCACATGTCACTCTACGGTTACTTCTCAAAAAAATTTTCCCGCCTAAACTATTATATTATTTTAGTTAAGTTTTTTATTTTAAGAAACTAAATTAATAATTGATTTTGTTTTTAATTTAATTTTTTTATATTATCAACTAATTTTTTTTTCAAATATCTTTATTGAATTTTAATAAGTGTGTATGTATGAATTTTTTTTTCAAATATCTTTATTGAATAAATTTATTTGTTCGTTATCTCGGTTCTAATTTTACAACTGAAAGAGTAATCGAGATAACGAACAAATAAATTTTTTCAATAAAGATATTTGAAAAAAAATTTCATACATACACACTTATTAAAATTCAATAAAGATATTTGAAAAAAAAAATTCATACATAAATAGATTTTTTTAATCTGCACAATAGGTGGATATTCATGTAGTTTGTGATCATTTCAAAAATTTCACTATCGGGTCACAAAATATATACGAAGTTTGACTTGACATATTAAAATGTCTAAAATGGTCCTTATTAAAAACGTAAATAAAGAAACTTATGGATACTAATTCAAAGTTGTTGATTCCAAGCAAAGTTGGCAAAATGGTCAAACGGGTAGTGCTAGGTACGGGTTGGGTTTGCTAGAAACCATTTTTGCTTAATTTCTAAAAACTTACTATAAATAAATTGTGTTAAAAACACCATTACTCTATATCTTTATATTATAACTAGGCTAGATACCCGTGTAATACACGGGTTGAAAATATAAAAATTATATAATTCATAAATGTATAAATATTTCGTATGATTAAATTACGTATTACATAAATAATAAAAAATAAAAAGTTGCATTTTCAAGTTATATATATTCAAATACTTCTTTGGATAATATACATACAGTTGATCCGTGTGAAATAAAAAACCAATCGTCTTAAATTAAAATTAACCCAAAATATATAAATATATCAATAAATGTTTTTTTTAAACTTTTATTCAATTAAATATTATTTTACGATAAAAGTATGTACAATTCAAAATAACATATGATTACACAATTTAGTTGATAATATAAAAAAATTAAATAAAAAACAAAATCAATTATTAATTTAGTTTCTTAAAATAACAAACTTAACTAAAATAATATAATAGTTTAAGCGGAAAATTTTTTTTAAGAAGTAACAGAAGAGTGACATGTGGCATCCTAGTTACTCTTTCATATATAAATACACAAATTACACATATATCTATGTATCAATTCAAATATATTCACATCATAATAATGACATTTTATTAGTCATATTAGGATTTTAAATTGATACCCAAATAAATGTAATTGCTCCTTGTAATATTTATAGCATCAGCCTTAGGGCTTGTTTGATATATCTTACCCGGTCAGAAGGTGGCGACCGGGTAAGAGCTTGTTCCAAAACTGACCGGGTAAGTAGAAAAATAGGCATGGGTCAGTGGTGTCGGACCGGGTCAGACGCGAAAGAGTGCAAATCAAACACGTTGACTAGCCAAAATGTCTAACCGGGTCAGTGGGTCAGACATTTTGACCGGGTCAGACATTTTAACCGGGTCAGAAGTAAATCAAATAGCCCCTTAGCCACCTTGTGCAAGCACACAAGAATATGAGGTTTTTGCTACATGTAGTTTTCAATCAGTTCATGATTAAAGTGAACCAGTTTCGCACCAAACTCTGTATAAAACGGAAGATAAGTGAAGCATCACATACTAAATTTTCTAGTCTTTCGTCATTTCTTGCATTATGTTATCCTTTCGTAGTTGTCCTTAGATTTGTGGTTAGTGATGATAATGTTGGTTATTTCATTGTTCATTTTCTTTCTTGTTTGTAAGGCAATTTGTTTTAATTGCTTTGAAGAGTTCTCTATTCTTGTGTAACAAAGACAAATTCGTTAACAAAGACTCAATATATAGGTACCTGATCGACTGATCAAGAAAGCTAATTAAATTGTAGCTTGTGGTTGGATAACTTAAGAAGGCGGATGTAGCAATATTGGGTGGTAGAGCTACTGTTAATGCTGCAAACGAATCGTAAATATTTCAACGATCTATTAATAAACAGTTCAACGGGAAATTCATTTATGTTTGATAACTTAATAAAGTAAATAACAAATACAAACAAAAAATTTTGTATATTTAATTAAACGAACGAAAATGAACAGATGTTGTGCTTGTTCATTTATGTTTATTCGTTTATGCTCACTTGCGTTTGTTCATTTGCAGGTTTTTATGCTCGCTTGACGTTCGTTCGGAATTTGTTCGAAAAATGCTCGTTCGAATTTTTGATCGGTTGTAAACAAGCCGATCGGCTCGGATCGGTTTGTAAACGATCCAAGCACGAGCGAAGGTCCGCTCGGCTAGCTTCGGCTTGAATTTATATATGTATATATATATAGTTTATACATACCACTCTAGTAGATTTGGCCCACTATATATAAATTTATAATTATATTTACGCATACCTAATCAATCAACATAATAAAGAATTTTAAACTAAGCATAGAATTGAAATCCTAAGTCGCTAAGAGACAAGTTTTGTCAATCATCTCCCGCTCTCACCGTCATCGTTCTCTACAATATGCTCTCCACCTCATCAACTACAGTCTTAGCATTATCGTCAGCCACAACGTATTGTTATCCATGAAAATGTTATGTTATGAACAATGTTTTCAGAACCGGATCGGATGTCGAACCGGACGCCCTACTGGTTTGATGGTCAGACCGGTTGGACCGGATTTAAGAACCGGATGACGTCATAATTATATATATAGTATATTATATATATAGTTATATTATATAGGGGAGGGATCCCTTGAAAATCATGTTATAAATGAAAACCATGAAAACTATGGGTTATATATATGTAAGTACGTATTACAAAGTGTACAACTAATAGTTACGTATATGTAGGGGTTATGTATATGTAAGTACGTGTTACAAAGTGTACAACTACGAGTTACGTACATTTAACTCATACAAGGTACGTATACGTAAGTCGTTTCGTTATCATTGTCGTTTCTTGGAGTTTAAAATAAAATATATATAATGATCTCCAAAATAAAATTGAAGTTTAATCAAATATACTTTAAACAATTAAAATGTTAAATCAATTATCAATTATGTAATTGGGTAGTGGTGATTTTCACGATTTTCAATTATAAGCATGGTTTTCATTTGATCCCTCCCCATATTATATATATAATTAAATATAAGTAATTTATATATGTATTTTATAGTTATATATAAAATTTTGCTATATTTTTATATCCAACACACTAATTTATAGTTCAACATCCCGTTTTTACCCATTAAAATTAAAAAAAAATGAAAATCCGGTTCGAACCGGTCCGGTTTTCCGGTCCGACGATTCATGACGAACCGGCCGGTCGAACCGCTTCAAAACAAGTCGATGCGAACCAGACCGGCCACCCATCCGATTCCCGGTTGGACCGGCTGGTCCGATCCGGTCTCAAAAACGTTGGTTATGAAATGTGATACTTTTTAAGTCATTAACACATGTTCACCGCAATATAAATCGTATAACACACAAGATAGCTACGATTTTTTCTGTGCTCGTTTGTGTTTGCTCGATGCTCGCTCAAAAAATTAACGCTTGAAAAATGTTTGTTCAATTTTCCGCTCGGTTGTAAACGAGTCGATCAGCTCGGTTCGGTTTGGAAACAAGCCAAGCACGAGCAAAGGTCTCCTCGGTTCGGCTCGGCTCGTGAACAACCCTAGTTTGTACATGTGATCAAATTCCACCATTGTTATTATTTTTTTTATGTGAAAATCATAGTTTTATGAACAACTTCAGTCTGTCACAATGATCAAAGCAGAAGCTATTAGGCATGTAATTTTTAGATATAGTGTTTTAACAAGTGCATGCATTTCTGTTACAAAAAATATGTTCAGCTAAGATGATGAAGAAGCCGCCGCATAATGTTGGTTAAGAAGAGCGGTGATCTCTAGTTCGGCCAAAGAAGAAGATGCCGCACTAAGTTGACGAAGAAAAAAAGATCTCTCGTGTAGCCACGATGAAGAAGAAGAAGTTGCAAAAAATCAAAGAAGAACTACCTGCAATAGCTACCTCGTTGTGAGTTTGGGATTTTTGTAAACTCATATGTAAACGACCTTTTGAATATCAATGAAATTATTAGTTGTTTTCGTTGATTATCAATTGTGCATTTCACCCCATTGAAAGGGTGGGTTGTTACAATGTGTTCGTGAAAAGTTCATGAACATGTTCATTTTCCTTAACGTAATGAACATGAATAAAAAATCTAGTTCACTAAGTGTTAAGGAATAGTTAATGAACAAGTTTATTTTCTATATGAAAGAACAATGACCAGGTTTTGTTTGTATTCTTTCAATTCATATGCTGCCCTAGTCGTCAACTGGTTGATCAAAGAGGCTAATTTAGTGGTTGTATGGTGGTGATTGGCCGTCGGTAGTACTCGGATAGAAACAAATGGCACGATCAAAAGCTTGTGCTATCAAGGGTTTTCATGAAAGTAGATGGAGGGTTTGAAGCATAACAAACAACGGATGACATCATGGTTCTAATGTTGAGTTTGTTGCAATTGACAAAGAACCAAATTAAGTTGACCGGAAAAAAGAGATTAGATCTAAAAAAATGAAAAATCAAACATGGTAAAAGGCTTAATTGGGTCTAGGGTTTTAAAACGGATCGGTTGGATCCATCTGATTACCATTCACCCCGTTTCATTCCACTAAAACTCTTAAAAGATTGACCATCTTGAATATATCTCTAACAATAGTACTTTCATTAACAAACTAGATGCTTCCACACAATGAAAAACTAACACTCGAATGACGATCTTCATGTCACCAACACTGAATACACATCCATCGTTTCACACAACCAAGCAAATCGATGTTGCCGCCAACCTTGTTCATGCTATCACCACATCAACCGACACAACCCCCTCTACTAACACCAACTCATCAACACAAAATGATCCCCCACCACCACACTACCATCTCCACCACCACCACCACTAAGACCGTCTTCATCACCTAACCCGTCTACACTAACACCGACCCATGCCACATCACTAAAACCCATCACTGTCGTAGGTGTAACATGAGAGATTAACCTACCATCAAGGATAAAACGAACATTGTTACTCGAGCAGTACGCACCATCTTCACACATTATCTTGAAGCCATTCATCCAACTGAAATCCATTGAGGTTCCCCACCCCTCTAACCTCGGTTTAAAAAAGCACACTTAAGGCGCGCCTAGGCACAAAGCAACCTCGGGCACATGGCTTTAGGCTTTCAATTACTTGAGAAGTCGAAGGGTACATAAAAGTGCTTGCTTTGGCACATCAACATGCTTTTTTCGCTTTAGCACTTATGTATCGAAAGATGAAATCAAGAAGAAATTAGCTTAAATATGCAGCTATAAGAAGAAATCAAAGCTTGCTTGTGATTGTAGATGAAGATATGCGATGGAGATGAAGGTGATAGGCTTAAAATTTGAAGCTTTAATAGCAAAGAACTGGATTGACTTTGATAAAGAAGAAGATATCATTTTAGGGTTAGGCTTTGAACAAATCGTCGTCTAGTTATATTTGTCATTATTTTACTAAATTACATATTGCATCCCTAATGTTTAAATTTTTGTATCGTATTTGACCTAAACCTTAGTCTAGCATTTCTATATTAATTGTAAGAAAAATAAAAATTATAGTAAATATTATATATGTAATTAATTTGAAAACATTTTATTAATATACCGCGCTTCGCGTACGAAAAATCATGCGGTTTTAGGCTTCGTGCCTCGACTTTAGACCATGTTGCATTAGTGCGCTTCTCACTTTTTATAACCAAGCCTCTAACCAAGCTCGCAGGTAAAGGATGAACCATGGATTGAATATGCGGCATAGAGAAGAGTAATGCCAACACACAGTCATGATTACCTATATGTTGTTTGAAGACTTGAATGCGGACCACTGTATTGTTTTCGTTAGGCCCTTACGAAGCGGAATAGATACGTGCCCTTAACTGGGGCGGGTCCACATCAGCCTTAGCCACCATGTTTCTACTCCATGCACGCACACAAGAATCGGTCTCTAACACCCTCCCACACACTCATACATCTCCCTACTCTAATAAAAAAATATTTAAAAGAGACACATATCAAAACCATATTTCCCCTCAATAATTTTTTTCTCACTTCTCTCTCCTATTTAATAATCACATTAATTACTAATAATATTATTTATTTTTTTTTAGATTAAAATAGTTTTTAATAAATTAAGTAAAAGATATTTTTACTAATGTTATTTCTAAGGAAATAATTATTCATAAAATTAGAAAACTTTTAGAACATCAAAGTTTTTAAAAAATACAAAATATTTTATATTTGGTGTTTTAAAAGTTAATATTTTTATAAACAAAAAATAATTATTGAGAGTTATAAGAAAAAAGTTTTAAGTATGACATTTTTTAAAAAGTTTGTTTTGAAATAAAAATTTTATTTTATTTATTATAAGAAACATTTCAATCATATCTTATTTTAGAATATCGATTTATAATTAATAAATTTTTATTCTATTTAATATTTTTTTATTCAACCCGTGTAATACACGGGTTTACTAAAGCTAGTAAATATATATATGCATACATATACCAGAAATATACATGGATAAATATGTATACATATATTCCATCCATGATCTCGATTCTCAAGTATGTCAACTACAAATAAAAATAATATTCAGGCCATACCTAATGCAAGATTCAACACCAACCACATCCTATTACAATACAAAAGGGGAAATGGGATCTATCTCCATGGCATACTAGACAAACCTTGTGGATTGCTACCGAGGTGGTGGTCGGCGGTGGTGGTGTGATCAAGAGGGTACCCAAGTCCTCCACCTGATGATTCACTCTGGGCAGCATTTAAAACTTCTGCTTCGCTTTCTACTGTTCTTGTTTGTTTCTGACTTGCAGGAACAAAGCTACCTACAATCAGCTGCAAATAAACCAAGGTCCCATGGTTTCAATGATTGTTCGATGATATAACATATAGACACACCTTTATTAAATCAATCAAATGTAAATTAGGATTTTAGGACTTTTATCATAACCTTAGAGATCACAAGACATGCCTTTTGCATTGGGTAATCGGTCAAAACAACCGATAGCATTTTATCTGTCTTTTTGAAAATTAAGTATTAAGTATATTTTATATATTACATATGATTACAAAGACCATATTGTTATTATAATATAATAATCAAGGTTTTTTTAACTATAGAGGTGTTTGTAACCTATGACTCATTTGACCAGTTTCCTCATAAATTAAACCTTCTAACCCAAGTAATCAGACCATTTGACCCATAGGAGATAAGACATAACTCATGTCAAGCCTCTTTAGAGCTACTTATAAAAATTTAAGTTGGGACAAAATTGCCACCAATAAATTACTATGAGTGTTTAGGGGAAAGATAAAAGAGGGAAAACAAACCTGAACAGGTGATGCAGCCGTTAACAGGCCCGCCACATTACCGCCTAAAACACGACCATCTGGACCGGACAGAGCTACACTTAACCCACCCGTTCTACTACGTTGACCACCAACCTCAGCCACCATAAATGAACCAGAAAGGGACAGGATCTCAAAACACCCCTGCATTAACTATTATTAGAAAATCGTATGAAACATGTCTGTGGGTCAACCCGACCCACACTGCACTGTAAACAACTGGTTTCAACCTAACACGTTAGTGCATCTGCTTAAAGTAAACATGGTTTTTTAAAAGACCAGAAACGGCAAGACAAACCTCATAGGTGACAGTTCCACCAGATGTTGCTGATTGCCTAAGCGTCACGTTTGATACGGCACCATTAGCTGACATAACACACAGAGCTCTAGTGCTATTCTGTGAGAACCACATTAATTTTGACAGCATATCCTGTATTGGAAAGAAAATTAAGAATTTGGTAATCATTTTGCACATTCAAAAGATAACTAATGCTAGATTAGTAGGCTGTCGTTGTTTTGAAGTAATAAATCTTTCAATGCTATAGTAACGGATATCATTTTCTCCTGTAAGTGAGAAACAGGTGTGAGACACTGAATTTAAAACCGTCGGTGAATATACGCACAATAAACATTAATTCCCAAATTTGATATCTCAAGATACTTGTTAGCTTTTTTTCAGCAAGAATTTATCTTTGATGGTTAAATGTTGATATTTTTCTGTTTACATGTACTTTGTAAACTACTTAACATATACATGTTTTACCTAAGACCTTGTGAACAGCTTTGATACCACACGGTCAGATTTCATGACGATGGCTACATAGGCGGGATAAAATTAAAAAAAATTTTGTTAAAAGGCCGTCGTTCAAATATTAATTTAAATTTTTTCTTATAGTTTGATTTTGCAAAACAAACACAACCCTGAACGCCTCCTACATGTGACATAAATGACTCCAAGAAACTAATATACTTCCATAGAATAAACAAGAAAAATGAACATTTTACAAGCCATTTTGTCTGTTTTTTTCATATTGTCAAGCAAGTCAAGCAACCAACTAATATGCCTTTACAGAGTATACAAGTAAATGCTGTTTCATATTTGGTTTCTCTTACAAGATTTAGTAATAGTTTTTAGTACATTTGATGGATACTTTTTTGGCAACAAATAAATTATTTATCATCTTTTGTTATCAATCTCGAAGAGAAGAAAGATTAATTTATAAAAAGCTTAAAAATTAAATACAAATAAAATAATGAACCACACTGAAGAAAAACAAAAGGGTAAAAATTGCACCTCTCCAGCTTTAACATCAAGAATATGCGGCATGAACCCTCCTCCTGGTGAACCTGCAAGTTGTTTATTCCACATAAGATAATCCTAACTATTAGTAACATTCTAATAAAAAGTATTATCCCATTTTCGTAGTGTTATGATGGCAATTGACAACTACATATGCATTCACTGTCACTTCTATTGTCCTGTGGTAGCAGAAGAAAACAGAAGAAAAGAAAACCAATGACAAAAAATTGAATCAAAGGGCAACAACAACTTCAACCCACAAAATAATCGAACAAATAAAAATATTACTTAAAGGCTTAAGTTTAGGTAAGTTTTTTTTTTCATATTTGGCAAACATTCCTATCAAGTATCAATCCAATCCAAAGGAGAGCTAAATTTAATCAATCCATTAAAGATTGCATGAATCATGGTCATTTGATAGAAACTAGAATCCATATACTACACCAATCTCACTTAATTCAAGAGAGTTGAAGCAAAAAAAAAATAAATAATATATATAATTTAAATAAAAGTCAGCTAAAATTTGAGCATAATGTACTTCTTTCCCACAAGAAACGACTGATGCTTCTGACTTCTTAAACTCGATAAAAATAAGCACCTACTCGAGCTAAGAGACTCAATTTCTAACTCGGTGGATTTTTAAGGGTAGATTTCATGGCTACAAAATATCTCAATCCCATGTTCATTGTTAAACCAAAGATTAGGTTTTTAAGTTAAAAGATGAACACCTTCATGCTTTACAATCATTTCTTTAAAGTATGCAACAGACATTATAATAAAACAATTAAATAAAAAAACAAACTGACACCCAAAGATATAATATTAATCTTTTTGAACTAATCGATTAAACAATCATCGATCATAACAAAAAGCTAACAAGCATACGCACGTTGCCTAGTTTTCATGAACAATATAAAAAACTGAAACTGCGTTAAAAGACCATGAAACAGATCAATGAAACCAACATATAGCAATAACAATAACAACAATAATAATAATATACCAGAAGCAGCAGGCTGTTGCTTATTCAACGAACCAGGTGGTCTACCCCTGGGCTTCTTCACTGAAGACAATGCCTGAGACGAAAAACCACCGGCTTCAACAGCCGCTTGAGCAGGCGAAACCACCGTCGCCGGAGAGATTGAAGCATCGGCGGCATACTTCCTCGGCCGCCCTCTCTTCCGCTTAACCGCTACGCCACCGCTTGCAGTCACCACCGCCATGGAATCATCTTCACCGGCGTGTATACCTCCGCCGGTGGTGCCGTAAGGGTTGCTGTAAGTAGGCGTCGGTGAGGGAGACGCTGTAGGTCGGTTTATGGAGGTGTACATAAGTGATCGATCAGTGGTGTATGCTAATTGCATGTTGTTCGACATTGTCGAAGCTTCGTATGCCATAATTCTCTTGTCTGCTGAAGAAATTCAAAGCCAAACGCCTTTTCAACAGAATTTACTCATAAACCCTAAAAATTCACCATGAAAATTTGATGGGCAGTTGATGTTGAACAGAATCAAATTCTAACCTTAACGCGAACTCATACAGTCCCCTTTGGATTCTTCCCAGTTTTTCAAAATTATTAGAGATTTCCGATTTTCAGTAGGATTTTGAAGAAATATTTGGGGAAATATGCTAAATACTCGCACAATAGTATTTTGACCGTATTCTTTTTTTATTTAAAGGGATTTTTACATATTTACTCTTATTAATAGCATAAATTACATATTTTTTCAAAATATAAAATCATTTACATATTTTTTCTTTTTAATCCATATCTATTATATATTTATCCATTTCATTAAAATTAACCTATCAAATGATTATTTTATTTTGTTTTTACTAAGAAATTTTTACATATTGATTTTTTTTATTTATAATTGATAAAACATTGCCAATTGTATTTTGTATCTGGAGATATAACGTTGATTATCGGTAATTATTGTTTTGAAATAAAATTTTAAACTTTTATATTTGCAATTTGTAATTTTATTGTTTTCCTTTTTGTAGAAGACTCGAAGTGGATTAAATATATGATTGATGTTCTTAGGAATAAAACTATATAAAAATAACTTAGTAAAAATATAGATAGAATATTCATTCAATAACTAATTTTAATAAGATGGGTAAATATGTAATACATATGTTTTAGAAAGAAGAAATATGTAATTAATTTTTAAGTTTGGGTAAATATGTAATTAATAAGTTTAAAAAGGGGAAATATGTAAATACCCCTTATTTAAACTAGGTGGCATCCGTGTGCTCTTTGCGGTTGGTGTAAAATGGTCACAACACTGAACAACAGTATAAATCCATATGAGAAGGCTCAGAATGATGTGTCATGATTGTAAAAGGTCAACTGGCACACCAAAACAACTCTCTCACGATATGTGTTTTTATATTATCATTACCCTCACACCGTCAGTATCCATCACTATTAGCTCGGAAACAATAGTTCTTTAGCACTGCAAACATTTGTTTACCATGCCAACACAATGAACTCATCTGCTCTTTGATCATTATTGCCAAGAATGATGGTTTCAAGTGAATTTAAAAACAACCCTAGTAATTACAAAACTAATTGAATTGTCAATCCATTACCAGGGTTGCCAAGAACAGGAAGCAACCAAACAATATTCAGTAAGAGAAAAGCCTACAGGGTACAAAAGCCAAGCAGATCAAAAGCTAATGGTAATAATAAAATCAATAGCAAAAGGTAACAATCAACCCCAAAAAAGATTTATCAGGTGTGGGAACTGAATTTAGATCTCATTTTACTCGTCTAAAGAGCCCTTAGATGAATCGGGCTTCATCATCATCGACCAAACCCTCACGTTAATCAAGTAAAGTAACCCCCATTAGAATCATCATCATCACCTAACACGTAAACCTCAATTTCATTTATTGAATCAACCAAAAAGTCTCAAATGAGAAAAAGTCCAACATCATAGACAAAATATGAATTAGTAGGGTCTCAGGTGAGGAAAACCCCAACATCATAGACAAAGAATGAACCAGAAAAGTAAAGACTAGGATTCAAGGTCAAAAACCTCGTTTACAGTTTTGAACACAATTCAAACCTAGAAACATCAACATAAAGTCATAAATGAGCCCTAGGTCATGGCCATCGACAAATGCAAGAAGTATAAGGTGTTGGCACGGTAGAGAACGCTAGAGCGTTCAATAAGAGAAAGCCACCATTCGCGACAGGCGCCACCACCCACACATGTTGGCCACAACGACGAGCGGCAACCAGATCTGAAAACCTAAAAGGGTAGCAGGCAGATTGTGAGGCAGAGAAACAACATAGGTGGTCGTGCTGGCTCCATCTCAACCCAAAACGAAATGCAGAGTGACAACTGGCAGTGACACCATTTCCACTCGTCATGTTATGACCACCATCACTATCGCCACACATTAATAGTAACAGGGAGGGCAACGGTTACCACAACAGCCGCCGTCGACAAAACCGAATAGCCACCATCGGTGACGACTACACTGTTAAAGGGTCGCAGGCCGCAGTAGCCGAGGTCGGCTTTATCGACGATGAGAACCATCAACACCAAGACTACCATTGCCAACATAGTGGCAGCCACCCACACACGCTCTCTCTCTCTCTCTCTCTCTCTTTCTCTCTCTAAACACTGGTTCAAAGGAGACTGTGATAACATGCATTTAAAGAACTACACACCGGGGCCAAAATCAAAGCATCATAAAATAATAGTGGTCCATACCCAAAAAACAAACAATTGCCTTATATAGGTTGTTATTCCTCACATTCCATATGAGGATGATGGCTTGGATCGTGTTTCTTTTGAACTTGCTGCAACTAATTTGCTTATGAAGCTTCAAAATATCTCGTGTGGTAATGGCATAAATAAGAGGAATTTTTCACCATTGGCTAATCATCCGCCACACCCAATTTACAACCTAACAAGATAGGAATAGATGCTTCGAGTTTTCTTCATGATCTCCACAAAGCTCGCATATAAGAGATTGAAGATGTATGGTTCTTTTGGCTAAGGCTGTCAAAGTAAGGATACGGTCCATTTCCTATCTCCAACTGAATATATTTATTTTCTTAGGAACCCAATTATTCCTAGAGAAAATAAATTCATTAGATAGAAAAACTTTGTGTAAATTTCATTCTTGATATCCTTAACCTAGAAGCCACCGTTATTGAAATCCTAACTCCATAGAAAAGGAACCTATTTTTACCGACTGAAGTAACGCAAAGAGTTGTTGGAACTCAGAAAGCTCAATTGGTGTCATGTTGCTAATCTTCCACCTCTAGTTCCAAGATACAACATCATTACTTTTTGTGTAGCAATCATCCACTGGTTAGTTTTTTACCACCTCAAGATGAAATCAATGTGGAAACTTTTGGCTTAGTGATCGGTCAATAAGCCACTAGTCCTTCCAAAATGCGATTTGACTCCCTCTACCAATAGTGACCCGAATCAAACAACTCATGTCAATATTAATTTGACAACCTCTTCCAACTCATGTCTTCTATATATATATAGTTTCATTACTCTTTAATCATTCCAGTACAAATGCTCGCTCACTTCTTTCCATAGCTAATAAGAATATAGTAAGAACAAATATGCATCCGAATATTATAGTTTACTCTTTTTGCCTACCCTTCCAACAGAATTTGTCATGTTCGTTCAATTAAGAAATCTTATCTTAAGTTTCTAAACCTTTTCAACAACACCACTATTTTTATGTATAATAATTCAAAAAAGATCATGTGCACAATTTCGTGGTGCTCATTATCCATCGAAATTTCGATTACAACCTAGAACAGAAGTCAAACAATCGCTACGAGTGTTTAAAAGACATTCATGTTTCACGACTAAATGAACTTACTAGACCGTTATCTCATAAATAAGTTCAATCAACGCTATCACAGAGGAAAAACTATCTTATATCAATGAGAAACTCAAAATATACCTTTCTTGATGAATACTTCAAGCCCATTACTTGAAGGCTTGGACCTAAAATTAAAATCATCACGAATAGGCAAAACAAATCCAAACCCTAATTCTTGTTCATCCAATAGGCAACCTAAAAAACAAAGACAAGGGTAAGTTGAAAATTACCATAACCCTCAACCGTTGAATCCAACGAAAACCCGAATAACCCCTAATTCACTGCCTCAGTTATTTTCTTCCCGTAGACGTAGGGTACTTTTAAATCTGGCTCCAAAGGTCACCGAGTTAGATAAACTCGTAACAAAATGGATCACATACACATGTCACACATCTAAAGAATCCCAATTATCACCAATCTCAACTGATGATATAACAAACCTTCGATTGCATGAACGGTAGGGCCCTCTAGCGTAACAAACACTTTGGGACCATTCCTATCATTATACATGACGATTATGCATGCATCATATAATACTATAAATATAAGGTAAGGGGATCGAATTACTAATTCACAAATGCTTTCAAAAATCTCTATACCACCTTATCTTTTAAACCTTATACTTATTCTCACACCGAAGGGTTGCTATAGGAAGACTTCCCACCTTGTGACACCTTCATCTGTGTTGCTTTATTGTACATAGGTTGAGAATTGAAGGATTTGGTCCAGAGAATCGAAGTTCAACTGGAATCATCACTACTTGATGATTTCTCGCATTTACACTTCCCTTTGTTGAGACAATGTGATTGGATTAGATGCGAGAAATTAGTGTATGTGGTGAAGAAAGAAAGCCAAGAGTCTGTCAATTAGATAATGAAGAACAATGGCAAAAGCATGTGTGTATGCATCTATTGTGATTGTATCTATGGAGTGTAGGGATATGGTGAATGAGAAAACCATGGGGAAGTCTCTTTGGTTGCGCCCTGTGAAGAATGGTTTTTATCTCCTTATTTGTATTGTGCTTGAGAGATATATGGTGAAGAATAAAAAGGGATTGTAAGAAAGTTTTTTTTCTTGTTCGGTGTTGGTTTTGGAAATGATGTTGTTTTGTCTTTGATGTGAGGGCTTGTTTTTTTTTTTCTAAATCATAAGAAACATATAAAAATAAACTTTTGTGATGAAAATAAAGAATTTAAAAGTTTTATGTAGCTTTTTCTGTAGTATAGCTAAATAAGTTACATCTTATATCTATTATTACATACTTAGGGCTCGTAATAAAAAATTTTTTATATAAGCTAAAAGCATGTATCTTTTTTTACATATTTTAAAAAGATTTATACAAAATGTTTAGAAAATATCTTTCAAGATTTTGAATATCTTTATAGAAATAGAGTGCTTATAGAATGAAATTAGAATTTAAATATTTTTGTAAAACAAGCAAATACTCTTATAAAGATTGTTACCTAGATGCTTGTTGAAAGGTTTTTTTTTAAGAAGTAATTCAAATTTAAATTAAGTCAAGAAAATATGGTTTGATCAAACTAACAAGTGAGATACTTAAGTGAAAAGAGGACTAGAGACAGAAATCCATTTTGTGATGCCAAGAAATAAACAAAACTAGTTTTGGTTCCTCTTTCATTCTTTACTAGTGGAAATGCCCGCGCGTTGCGGCGGTATGGCTGTTGCCTGATTTTTTGGGAATTCGATTTTAGTCAGTATCGGCTCGGTGCGTTATGATGTAAATTAAAAACTCAAAATATAATTATTGAAAAAATTGAATGAAAGAAAATAATTACGTATATCACAAAAGTGTTTAAGACAACTATATTATCCCAATAAGATTAGTGAAAGCATGGGTGGTATTTATGGTCGGAAATCACTTATTACCAAGATTTTAGGGGTTTCGTTTTATTAATAGAGGTTAAAGTTTTATGATCATCGGAGGCAACTTTCGGTGGTGATTTGCATAGACCGGAGAAAGTTAATGGAGAAATTATCACAACAAATTACCATCTTTATTGTTATTGAGCTTTTAACAACCGGCAAGGAAAAAAGAAAGAGGGATTACCGCTCAATCGTAGTGGATAAACGAAATTGAAAGTAAATGACGGTTTTGTTTGGTCACGAGTATATGCTTTAGCATTTGTATTATAAGCATCATATATTATATTTTATTGTAAAGGTATAAATGAAATAAAATGGTTAATAACTTTTTATATGAGTGTCTTAATCCATATGTAAAATTATCATTTAATGCTGCTATCACTTTTATTATAAAAGATATAGATAAATATTAAAATTATAAAACTCACAATATGCCTCTAGAAAAATATTAGTATTATAGTTATTATAAACATGAACATACATATATAAGTTATATACTTAAATATTTAAATAAAATAATACTTAATTTAAATAATATTTAGTTATAAAAATATAATTAGTAAATATAAATTTAAATATCAATTTATAGTATCATAAATGAAATAAAATTTAATGAAGTGAATTAAATAATATCATATTATTAAATAATGTATCAATAATTTTTATTAAATACATGAAAGAGACAATGGTAAAAATAGCAAGGTATATAAAATTTAATTGATAAATTTATCATATTGCCCGTAAAGTATCTTAAAATCTTAATCAATTATCTATTCTACCCCTCTTAAATGTCTTATACTTCTTTGTACATGTTGATTCAAAACTTGTATGTTTGATAAAATTACATCTCTATCTAAATAGATTTATTATAAAGTAGTATAGATATAAGTATTTAAATAAAATAATACTTAATTTAAATAGTATTTAGTTAAAAAAATATGATCAATGATTACAAATTTAAATATGAATTTATATTATTATAAATAAAATAAAACTTTAGTTTTAAAAGTATGATTAGTAATTATAAATTTAAAAGTCAATTTATATTATTATAAATAAAATAAAACTTAATGAAGTGAATCAAATAATATCATATTATTAAATAATGTATTAATAATGCGTATAAAATAAAAACAATAGTTAGAAGAAGTTAATTAAATGGGGGCAAAAGTGGAATTATTGCATAAACCACTTGTACTCTATGCTTAAAATGTTATATATGTGTCTTAAATTTTAAATAAAATTACCATGTTATCTTTCTAATATGTATTATATAGTAGTATAGATAATACTTAATTTTAACAATATATAGTTTTAAATATATAAATAGTAAATGTGAATTTAATTATTATTTTAAAAGCATTATTAATAAGATAATACTTAATTTAGTGAATTAAATAATACATTAATTAGAAGAAGTATATTTAATAAGGGTAATTTAGGAACTATTGCATAACACATTTGTATATTGTGCTTAAAAAATTGTCTTAGATGTCTTACACTATGAATAAAATTACAATTATATACTCCCTATATGCTTTATATAGTAGTATAGATATAGATAATTATTCTTACTTGATTATAAATGATATTTTATGATTATTCTTACTTGATTATAAATGATATTTTCATTGCTTAAGATCTAATGAAAGGCTTAAAACCACTATTGTACTTATTACATAGCAAACTTATTCTTGAGAGAAAAAATGGACGAGGAGATCCACGATCGATGCATAGTTCACTGTGGCATTAATATTGTTCGGTTACTAAACTAATTTTTCATTCTCTCTCTTCCTAACAATTTTAACAATATTTCATTTTAGGTGCTGTTTGTTTTTTCCGTAACAAAACGTCTGCGATCTGCGTACCACATCTGTAGACATCTGCAGAAGAAGAGTTGGATCAAACGTCTGCAGTATGCGAGAAAAAGATTGTTTGTTTTTAACATCTGCACACTGTAGGGGGCGGCGGCGGTCGAGAAGTGGACGTGGGGGGTGGGACGGCGGTGGCTACGGGCGGTGGCTACGGGCGGTGGCGGGCGGGCCGGCGGTGGCTGCGGGCGGTGGCGGCGTGCGGTGGCCGGTGAGCTGGCGGTGAGGGAAAGGAGGAAGGTAGAATGAGAAGAGGTTAGAAGACCTGTGAAGTCAATGGTTCATGTCTGCCTCATGCAGACCTGAGGAAGACATTTTTAATAAAAAGTCTTCCGGAAATCAAATAGTTTGCGCTCTCAAAACGTCTTCCCGCGTCTGCGTGCGCAAGACTAAAAAAACTAAAGATAGTCTCTTAATTATTCTTCCACTTGTATATTTCATATACTTGAGAGATTAAGATTTAAAGGTTTGGGAGAAAAATGTTGATGATGTTACTGTAATATTCATTTGTCAACATTTGTGTGTGAAACTAATAATCACTATCAAAGTTAGTGAGACGTTAAGAGGTGGTTACTAACCAGATTAATAAGATGTTGAAGCGTATCACTACCTAGGCTAGTAAGATGAGTATTTGTGATTCCTTCAAAGTTGAACATGAGGAAGACGAAATGTTATATTTACCTTATGTAATACCCTTAATTTAAGAAATAACCCCGCAAGCAAATCAAGGTCCATGGGCAGCATCCTTGATAGTGGGATCTAAAACACGGCAGCCCGTGATAGGGTCCAAGCAAAGCCCCTGGGATCAAGGGAGATTGGGTCGGGAGCGGATCGCTGCTAATCCTCATAATGGTTCGTAAAGGACCTAGTTAAGTAACCTCTCTTTATTTGACACGTGTCCAATGACCAATCGTCGAGTCTTGGCACATGTCTGATGACTCGACACCATTGCGAAACGCTACCAGATTCAGTAATGGTCCGCGTGCATCTAAGATGGATCATGCAGTCACGGAGGTTAGTGGTATTGTAGCAGACCACCACCTGGACCCATAACAGTCCGTGACGAGGCCTGAGTCCAGCCTATAAATTGAGGTTCAAACCCAGGCATCTCACTCACATTTCCTTCAAATCTTTCACCTATAAATCGTCGTTATATACCATCATTACCCATTTTTATGTTGCATATTTCGGTTTCATCTCATGTATCTATATATTGTACACATATGTTGAAGGACAATATATGAAAATATGATAAATCACTTTCCCCTCTCTTTGGCTCTCTTGTTTTCTACACAAACATATTCATTGATTCTCACATTTTAGAGGTACAACTTCATTGTGAATCGATATATACAGACGGTTATTTCGTCATGCCACAACATATCACTTAGTTGTGCTGAAATCGATTCAAACCCACCGTGAAGCGCGTAAGAATTCCCCTGGTTATTATTAGTTACTTTTAGACTCAAAAAGAATTACCAATTTGTTTCCTCCAGCAACCAAAACTCTCTTGATAATTATCATTCAATAAAACTAAGTTATACATTAAAAAGATGTAACATAGATTATTTAATTACAAAACAACTAACAGTTGTGATGACTTATGTGTGATGCTATGAAAAACTAGAAACTTGAATGGAACAACAATCTCTATTGTCATTTTGTGTGTGTCATTCTCAATGAACTACCTATAGAACGACAAACGCTTTTATGTTTATCTACTTAAGTTGTTACAATATAAAGGAGTATTTTATCCTCCTTTATTATTTGTCTTCTTATTCACTTTCTTAATCCTTAAGATGCAGGCCCTCTTGCGACATGCACATACATCCATCGACCCATTGGCATATGTCAATAAGTTTGTTTTACACGAGTCTTTGTCATCCGTGGTGTGGGCAAACCCTTGAGTATTTAATGAAACGCGTTAAATAATAATAAAAAACTTAGCATTCAAACAGATGCTTAACAATTAAGAAATCTTGAAATATTTAAATAAAAAAAATTTGCAATAACAAATTTAAATAAATTATTCATTGTTGAAACTTAAAACATCCATGTAATTTATTTAAGAGTGAATTTTTATTTTCCTTCCCGTGGTTTGTTTCATTTAAAAAGGATTTTTTTTTGCATCTAGCTACCCAAGGATTTGAAAAGTTACCGTTTACATGCAAAAGCGTTAACTAAGCTAATTTAAAATGTTAAAAATCTAAATTGAAAATATTACCCTTTAGAACACTAAACAAAAACCCTCAATTCGATTGGAATTGTATCATGATATAAGAGAAAGGATGACTACAGGCGATGATATCTATTATAAAACTCCTTCACAATGAGTTACCGACTATCAGAAAAAACCAACTCCATCCTCCTCTCCCACAGATGAAAACGATTCAATAAATGATGAGAAGTTTAAAAGAATGATAAAAAGTTTAAAAGATTAAATGATGAAAGATTTGATCTAGGTTTCGAGAATGCAACAATAATACATGATTGGAATTTTAACAGCAATACATAGACATAAATTAGTATTTTGTGTTATTATATGAAACAATATATAGTTACACTTTTTAATATTGATGTTTAACATAGAGCGCTAATATTTTTGGATAAAATGAAAAAAAATTTAAACTTTGAGGAGCCAAATGTAAAAACATTATTTTTTGAATGATAATAACAAATATGTCTAAACCATAGAAAAGAAAACGAAAATTCACTATTTAATATAACAAAGTTTTGTTTGATCTTTATGTGAGTTTGTTATCAAAACTAAATTATTATTTTGGCTTTTTATTTCATTCTTATAGCTAACGTCGTTTTTTTAATGACAAGGTCATAAATTATCATGGATGAAACAAACGATTGCAAAAAAGTGATAGGTAAATGGTTTCATCATCTCATTTTGTATAACAAAACCAATTTTACTAAAAATAATGCTTTGAGGCTTAGATATTAACAAATTATTATACACGACCGGTTAAACACTGTTCAAAATGTTCATAGCCTGTGGGAATAGAAACCTAAACGTATCATAAGCAAAAAGGATAAACATGTGTTGATTCTCTTTAACAATATTATATCAATACTAGCGTATATACCTGTGTGCCACACGCGCTAAACAAATGATGAAATCAAAAACTTTTTTTTTATTGTATGTTTCTTTACTCTTTTTATAAAACCTCACCATTCTTTTGGTTAAAAGAATTATTAAATATTTTATTTTAGAAGTTCAAAATACCTTTTTTATTTTTTAAATATTTTATAGATTTTATAAATAATTTATTTGATTTTTAAAATTAGATTTCAAAAACATTTTTTCTATTAAGAAGTAAAATGATGTGAGATATTTAAAAGTAGCAAGTACGATTTAGGGGGATTTTCTTTTTCAACGACAGAATTAGTAAAAAAATTAAAATTTGTTTTACTATTTTAGAAAGTCAAAAGGATCATTTATGTGATTTGAAAAAGAGTTTTGAACGAGAAAAATAAAAAAACAATGACAAGTGATAAAAAAAATGCTTTAAAATTATACCAAGTTTTTCAAAACTAAATCTTTTATTATATATAAATAAACTAGTTTAGTAAACTCGTGTGTTACACGGGTTGAATAAATAAAATATTAAATATAATAAAAATTTATAAATTAAACATTTTATTTCAAAACAAACCATTTAAAAAATATCATTTTTAAAAATTTTCTTACTATAACTTCCAGTTTTAATTATTTTTTTATAACAATTTTACTTTTTAAAAAACTAATTTTAAAGTATTTCATATTTTTAAAAAAGTTTGATATTTTAAAAAATTTTCTTTTGTAAAACTTTGTTTCTATAGAAATAACGTTAATAAAAAGATCTATTTATTAATTTATTAAAAACTATTATTGACCTAAAATTAAATAAATAATATTATTAGTAATTAAGGTAGTTATTTAATAGGAAAGAGAAGCGGGAAAATTTTAATAAGAATGAATGTGGTGTTGACATGTGGCACCCTTAGTTACCCTTTTATTAGAGTAGAAAGATATAGATATAGATACTATACGTCTAGTTGTTTTTCAGATGTAACCACGAGGTGGCTTTTCAATGCTTCACAGGTCGCATATACCCACAACGAATGGAGTTGTTAAGTTACTTGAATCGTATTATTAAAATTTTAATAATTTTAAACATGAATTGGAATTCAAAATACGTTCGAATTTGCTTCACATTCCGAACTCCTAGAAAATAACATAATTTATTTTTATATTCAAAATTCCTACAAGCTTCAAGTTTCTTAAAATTTTATGTATTATGTATTATGCAATTATGTAAGTTTAAAAATATAAATCTTTATCTTTATATTATAATAAAAGAGTAACTAATAGGAACACGTGTCAGCATCACATTCATCATCACCATAATTTTACCGCTTCTCTCTCCTACTTAATAGTTACTATAATTACTAATAATATTATTTAATTTATTTATAGACTAAAAATATTTTCTAATAAATTAAGAAAGGAATCTTTTAATCAATATTATTTATAAAGAAACAAATTTTTATAAAATTATCTTTTTTTCAAAAACATCAAACTTTTTTAAAAATATAAAATATTTTAAAATCAATATTTATAAAAAGTAAAATTTTTATAAATAAAAATAATTATAAATAAATTTATAAAACTTTTTGTTTTGAAACAAAATATTTAGTTTTTTTAAACAAAAAAAGTTTAAAAACTTGATATCATTTTTTGTTACCTATAGTCCTTATACATAATTTCAATCGTATTTTATCTTAAAATATCGTTTTATAATTAACAAAATTTTTTTTATTTAATATTTTATATATTCAACCCGTGTAATACACGGATAATTAAGCTAGTTATATACATAAATTTTGAGTTGAATCAGAAGAGAAACTACAAACCGAATTCAATTCAATGATTAGAATGCGATTCTAATGACAAAAATTCAAAAACTAAACTCAAAAATAAAATTCAAATTTATACCAAGTTTTAGGTTTTTCAAATACGATTCAAATAATTAACATCGAGTCACCATCCATTAACAAGGCTATCACAATATCCATACACGCTGATGAAATTTCACCCACTAACAACAACACTATCCACGTAACATTATTTTTTCTTTCCCTTTACAATCCCATCTAAAATTCCACTTCTAGTATTCCTTCTCTTTAGCCAACACAACAAAAAAAACAACCCATTTGCATCTTAGCCCCTCAAGGTTTATGTGGAGTAGAAAAGGATATAATACTCTTAGAAGCTTTTTCCCTAAACAATCAATCTATGTAGAATAACAATCAAAACTAGTTTTGTACTCTTTGTGCTGTTTTTCACACGCAACGCTGTGCCACTTTGATCGTTATCTATTTGTTTCATCAGAAACCATAAAATCAAAATTTGATGGCAAAACATAAAAATACTAAACTTCAATGGCCAAACTAAAAAAACAACTTTACTATAAATAGTTCAGAGGCCAAACACTAAGATCCTAAACTTGAGTGGTTAAAGTCAAAAATATAAGTGGGTAGCCAAATTTTAAGATCTTAAATTTAATGGCCAAAGTCACGCGTTACGTTGTGGGAGTCTAGCCAATTTTCCCACAAGCAATGCTGCGTTACTTTGGTTGTTATCTGTTCTGCTCTTCAAAAATCATATAATCAAAGTTTGATGACGAAACTCAAAAGTACTAAATTTTAGTGGCTAAACTTGGAAAAATAAATTAAACTTCATTATAACTAGTTTAGTGGCTAAACTCTAAAATCTTAAATTTTAGTGGCTAAAGTTAAAAAAAACAATTCAATGCCCAAATTCTAAGATTCTAAACTTTCGTATCCAAAATCATAAAAACAATTCAGCAGCCAAAATATAAAATACTAAATTCTAATGGCAAAACTTGGTAAAACAAAGTTATATTGTAAATATTTTGGTTGCCAAACTTTAAAATCTTAAACTTTATTAACCAAAAGTTAAAGTTAAAAATAAAAATACACTAATGTAGTTAAAATTTTAAAATCAAAACTAAACTATTTATTTCCTATCACAAATAATAATAGTGTAATTACAGATTTGAATTGTGCTATTAACGATTATTATTTTAACATAACCTAACAAACATTGTAAAAGTGTAAGCGGTAAGATGCGTTTTTAAGTTTTATTAGAGCAAAACTAAATGGCCACTAGGTCTTAATCTTTTGGACTCGATTGAATCAGGAGAGGCCCTGAGGGGGTGTCGGGCATGCAACCGCACAAGGCCCATTTTTTGCAAGGGCTTAAATTTGCCTATCTTTCTTTATAACTTCTCACATCCTATTATATATATATATATATATATATATATATATATATCACTATCTCAATTACATAATACTTATTTATCTTTTTTAATATTATTTCTTTATCTTTCACTCGTATCCACCTATACAAAATATTAAAAAAAAATATGGGAATTAATCGTGATTTATTATATTTATGGGATGAAGTTGATATCCCCTAATGATATGGGGATGGGGTATAGGGATAGGAATGAGATGAAATCTATGTTTTGATGCTTTTTACTAAAATTTAAGAACAATGGTGGGAATGAAGATGGGGAATAGGTTAGGAATGCTCTAATTACGTTACGAGTCTAAATTTGTTTTGTAAAAGATAGTTTTTTAAGGTTGTGTACCCAGACCCCAGTCTAGTTCTTCAAATGATATCAAATGCATCATCACAACAATAAGTAGTTTTGTTACATTTAACAAACAAATTTGTTTACTGTAATTCTTACTAAAGATACTAGGGGCACTTGTTAAACTATCCAAATTAAATCCACCAATAAAACTCCACAAAAATCTACTCAAAACTACCCATTCTTCACAAATCATTTCGGCTTGTACAAACCCGAAATCCCCTACTCGCATGTCCTACCCGAACCACCAACGGCGGTGTTGCCAAACTACCCAAACTACTAGAATCCCTTTGTCAAAGATGCCCTAAGTACCCGAAGTTACTTAATTCTTTCTACCTATGAACAGTCAGATCATTACCTAATTCTTAAAGTCTTATTAATTAATTTACCTATATGTTGAAAAACAAACGAAATGAATAGTGGTGTTGCAGCTCCTATGAGCTTTTTTAAAGCAGCTTAGTGGCTGCTTTGTCATTTGTATAGAGAAATGGAGTGGATAGATGGAGGAGGTGGCCTCTTGTTTTCCTATTTTTCCGACCTATCCCCTGCCTCAGTTACCCGCCAAAGCTCAGCTTGTCACCGTCATCGGGTTTATGTTCACACTTATCAGCCAACCTTTTTTTTTGCTACCTAGGTGGAAATTTTATTGTTGTGGCTGGTGATGTGGTGGTGGTTGTTGTTGTCTTTGGTTTCTGACTACACCTTCATCGGATCTGACTTTGTATGCACAGTAGCCACCGTCCCTTGATGACGATGATCTATTTGTTGTAAGTGACGCCAACACCATCATCACCGGGTCTACATGTAGGTCTATTAGCCCCCTGTTTTTTTTTGGACCCTAGGCGGTGTTGTCATTGTTGGGGGTCGCGATGTGGTGGTTGTTGTTCTTTTAATTTTAAACCCCTTTTTCGTCAGATCCCCTTCTCCGGTCATCCCTCGCACGACTTAAGTCGGTGGCAATGGTTTGGCTGTCGTTGGTGATCTGGTTGTTGTAGCCATTTTTTGAGTTGATACAAGGACTATTTTGTGTATTTTTTTTCTTTTTTAGTGGTATTGGTGGCCACCTTTGTTGCTTCTAAATATGAATGTTTGGTGTGGTTACCTTTCTGTTTAGTCCATTAGGCCGATGATGGCGGATATTAGATCGCTTGAGGCGTCACTAGGTTAGTGAGGAGGTTGTTGACTCGCTTTTTGTTTTTCATAAGATCTCGATTATCCTGTGGTCATTATTTATTGTTTGGGATTTATTGTGTGATTGTAATGACCATAAATGTAAGAAATAAACTTTGAATTAAATATAGCCTTGTCATAGCAGATCTAGAGGACAATTGACTTTTACCCAAAACCCTTTGTAGCCATGATGCTCTTATTCAATTCATGCTCCAAAGCCTAACAATACGTGATTTGCCATGTTTGTTTTTAACATATAGTATAATTTACAACTTGAAGGTCGTGATGATAACGTGTTAGCTTGTCAGATGTTAAAATCATTGGATTGCGTATATTTATCCGAGCTTTAGTTTAACCCATTCATCACACGCACAACTCACAACACATCCAGAAAACAACCCTAGTTACATTAAAATAACATCGAAACCATTCAACTAAAAACATCCAAATCATTAATTTTACTTTTGTAGTTTCCCGGGGAAGTAAGAGTAATAAAAGAAACTACCAGGACTAAAATGCAACATTTATTATGATGACATCACCCTCCATTACCGGCCAAATAATCCCTCGAAGATTCTTTCTCCGCTTGTAATTATCAAAATCCCCATTACTCTCTCTCTTTCGCTATCTCCCATAATTTATTAGGGTTCTACGAGGGTTTCTTTCTAAATTCACCATCAATTCGATCACTATGCGAGATCAAGCACCAGAAATCACCCTCTGATTTCAAGCACACAGATCCAATTTGTACATACACCCGCAATTGTAATCAGATGGACGCTTATCAGCCGATCAGAGGAAGCGGATCAAGCTTGCAGTTCCTGAATAATCCGTTTGGGGACACGACGTACACGAAGGTGTTCGTTGGAGGGCTTGCGTGGGAGACTCACAGCGAGACGTTGCATCGGTATTTTGAACAGTTTGGGGAGATTTTGGAAGCTGTTGTTATTTATGATAAGCAAACGGGGAGATCGAAAGGCTACGGATTTGTGAGTGTTTGTTTATGTGTTCTTTCTTAGACTAGGTGATTGATATCTGATAACGATGATTGTGATGTTTCTTTGGTTATTTTCTGTATTTAATCGATGTGGTTGATGTAATATGTCGCCCTGGTTCAGAAATTAGATATCTTTTAGGATCCAAAGTGAATTGCGTATTTCAGTATGCTGGATTGATTTAGGACTTGGAATTTCTCACTTGTCTGTGATTTGAAGATGGAGTTTTTTAGTTTTGGACTGCCAAATGATGAAGCATGAACAATATCGTGTTTGTTTATTAAGTTGAGCATGTTATATGCATGATGGATTTTGGATGCTCAAATTATGATAAAAAATGAAATTTGACTTAAGATTGAGTTAGATGATTATCAATTTTATTATATGAAGCGGTATTAGTCTCGCTGAGTGACCTTGCTACATGTCCCAAGCAAACTATAGGCCTTTATGCCAATAGGTGTGAATGAACTTGTCTATTCCATCAGGATACAATTGTTTTCCTTTGATATATGTGCTTTAATTATGTCTCCTTGAGTCATTAGTCATTAGTAATTCTTGTTGAGTTCAGGTAACATTTCGTGATCCAGAAGCAGCAAAGCGGGCTTGTGCTGATCCTAATCCAGTGATTGATGGTAGAAGGGCAAATTGTAATTTGGCATCACTTGGTCGGCCCCAACCACCTTTGCCTTTTGGTAGGTTTTGAAAATTGAAACCATGAGCCAAATAAATATATCTTTACACAATTCTCTTCTAGCAGAGGTCTCAGGTTCGAATCCTGCTTTCACTGGTTTTCTGGCTTAACCTCTTGAAGGTCACCTATCTAGTGTAAGCTGTGATTTACCTGATCCCATTGTTAGCAGGGTCTTGGCGTGTCCCGTGAGGTTACTGGAAACAAGTTCTCATGGACACCAAAAAGAAAAAAATATCTGCACACAATTCTATCACATTTTCTGAGTCTGGAAATATCAATTGGTGATGAGTTTGGGTGAGTGCATGCATGTTTAATTCTTTTAAGGTTATCCAGAAAAGTGTGTGCATCTTTGCCTCGTGAAGAAATCTATGATATTGCTTTCCTGTGAAAGTAACTGGTAAAGGTGGAAGAGAGAGAAGAACTTGGGGGGGGGGGGGGGGTAGCGGAGGGGGTTAAAATGAAGGAAACTGAAGTGAACCTAAAAAGAACTACTTGAACGCAATTTTACTCAGACATATATGCAGCAATAGCCAGCCAAATAACAGCCTAAGATGAACTTGACAGCATATACAGAAAGAATCATCATTGCCTAGTCATTGAACCTTTGATTCATCTTAATTTTAGAATTTAGTGGTACATTTTTGTATTTTAGCACCCAGCACTTTTATGGAGACACAAACGTGTTTTTTCTACCTCTTACTCTTTAGAATTCATGATCGTTCTCTCTCTCTCTCTCTCTTTTATTGGGTTAAAATTTGTAATAAATGAAGTATTATCAGCATCGACGAGATTCTGGGTTAAGATGGAAGTTATAGTGAATCTTGCATTAGATGCTTGACTACTATGGATGAGTTTTACTTATTCAGCCTTGATGGTGGCATCATTTTTACTTGTAGGACGCTTGAGACCGGCGACGCCCTACTTTGGGGGTCCTCATGGGGGACCATTTGTTGGAAGCTCAAGTTACCGCCCACCGGTTCCATACAACTATCAACAATTCCCATATTCCTTATATGGGTTAGTTATTATTAAATTTATCTTATCAATGATTATCCAACCTGCCCATTTATCACCTTATAAATTATATCAAATCTAATGCATGTGCATGAAATATATACATGATTGCTCAATCACTTCTGATATTGCTATGCTATTTTAAATGTAAAACCATGAACTCATATGTCCTTTCTAATAATTTAAAATTTGTTTTTGATAGGTATCCACCTTATGGGCCTGAATATGTCTTACATCAGGTGAATAAACTTGAAACTCTTGCTGCGATATACTTCACAACATTAACCTAGTTAACAAACCTTGATTTTCTTTCATCAGGTTCCATATAATCCTTACATAGGCCAGCTGCAACATAACCCTCAGATGTATGGCATACCAGGCCCAATTAACACAAATGTTTTCCCGTTCAGTCAAATGGGCCCACCTCCCCTTGGAAGCCCGGGTCAGAGAGCAATTCAGGGGTTCGTAACACCTGGTCCTCATGTTCTGCCATATACTAGACCAGCTGTTAGTGGGGCAACCACAGAAATTGTTCCAATGCCTCCAGCACCATTCCTTGCAGGCACACCCTTCTTTCTTAAATCTTAATTAAATTTGTTAGTTCCTTGAATAATCAGAATTTGCTGAACACACAAACAGTTATTTGATTATGACAACCTTAAAAGTAGAAACACATCCAGAAACTCTCTTACAACCTGTTTCTTTAATTTTGATTGCCTGATTGTTATTCAGTATCCCATAACCACTTTCAAAACATGTATCCAAACACCCACTAAAGAGATATCATAGGTGACCAACAATGGTATATTAGGGACTGACTATATAGTGGAGAATGAAAATGTTGAATTCCTTTTCCTGCATAGGAACACCAATGGTAAAATAATAAATTATATGTTATATTTGTCTGTAAGGTTACTTTCATAGTACACTTGATATAGGCATATATTAGAAAATGAAAATTCAAGAAATATTCATAATGAAAATGAAAAGTAAATAGGTATATTAGATGGTATATGCTCATTGTTTTTAATTTGTAAGTCCCATACTTTATTTGTCTTTTACCATTTGCCCTGAAAATTTAAAATTCAAATTTTGATTATTGTAAATGTTATTAATTATTATGTTAAGTATAGTTTGGATATAAGGGAATAGATATTACTCTTATAATTTCTAGTCTCAATATCCATCTGGTTCTTTCAGGCATCTCTCCACCATTTTTGAGACAGATGAGGAGTACCAATCCTTCTCAGTTTAACCAAGGTAGTGGTTCTGATTAAAAGGTGTGTAATTGGGATACAGCCGAATCACTTTCTGAGGGATCCACTGACTGCAAGATAACCTCACTTGGTACTCAAGTGATATTTTCACTTTTGACCTTGGATGTCATCATCGTAGTTGTCAAAGAGGTAACGTTAACATGTTGAATCAGTAACTAATTGGCATCGCTTTGTGTTTTTAATTTTCGTAATTTTTGTTTGATTGAGTTTCAGGTCATCAGAAGTCATGGACACGATGGGTCAAACGGAGTCAAAACTGAAAACAAATCTTTAAATCCCAAACAACAAATGTGAAAAGTTTAAAAAACGCGCTTTAACTGGTCTGTAAAACAAGTGTCACACTTTTGGAGTGTTAACAAGACCGATTGCTGGGAATATGGTTTTCCAGCAATATGAGGGAATCATCATATGATTCCTTGATGGTTAATTAGATCTGGTGGCATGTTGGCATCATGGTCGCTGCTTAACTGTACGTTGGACCGCTTTAACATCCCATAACCAATGGGAAACTTATGAATATTATCTTTATGAATTCTGGAAATTATGGTCCAGAAGCTGCAAATTGGAAACATCAATCAATAATGGCTTGCTGGTCATGTCACTTGATTGGTTACCAAAACATGTTCCACTTCTATATATTGTTTCGTGAAATTGACTCCCATGTGTTGCTTTAGCCTGTTAGTCTATATGTTTATTTTCTTTTATTTTAACAAAAGATTAGTATTTTCTTTAAGTTACTGATTCGAGCGGTATTTGATTAGATCAAGATCTTACAATCTGTTGTTCAAGAACATGATCGTTTACAAAATACTGTGTTGGGGTTCTTCAACGTGCATTTGAGTCAAGTTCACACTAATTAACAGTGGCGGAGCTTGAACAAATGTGTGAGGAGGGTTGAAAGTCACAAGACTCAAATTAAGGGGACTCAATATGTATAAAATTTTGGGACGAAATGCGTGTAACTTGTGAGCGAAAACACAGGGCGGAGCTTGAACAAATGTGTGAGGAGGGTTGAAAGTCACAAGACCCAAATTAAGGGGACTCAATATGTATAAAATTTTGGGACGAAATGCGTGTAACTTGTGAGCAAAAACACAGGGCGGGGTTTGAACAAATGTTTGAGGAGGGTTGAAAGTCACAAGACCCAAATTAAGAGGACTCAATATGTATAAAATTTTGGGACGAAATGCGTGTAACTTGTGAGCAAAAACACAGGGCGGGGCTTGAACAAACGTGTGAGGAGGGTTGAAAGTCACAAGACCCAAATTAAGGGGACTCAATATGTATAAAATTTTGGGACGAAATGCGTGTAACTTGTGAGTGAAAACACAGGGCGGGGCTTGAACAAATGTGTGAGGAGGGTTGAAAGTCACAAGACCCAAATTAAGGGGACTCAATATGTATAAAATTTTAGGACGAAATGCGTGTAACTTGTGAGCGAAAACACAGGCCGGGGCTTGAACAAATGTGTGAGGAGGGTTGAAAGTCACAAGACCCAAATTAAGGGGACTCAATATGTATAAAATTTTGGGACGAAATGCGTGTAACTTGTGAGCGAAAACACAGGGCGGGGCCTCGGGCCACAACAAAGCTTCACACATGCTTGTTAGGGCTTGAGCCACAACAAAACTTGTGAGACAGCTTGAGCAGTTATTTACAACTGAACCATACCAATACCTAACCAAGTCATATTACTTCCAACTGTAACACAAACTGAGCTTGTCTGATTGTCTCTAGCTTGAGCTAACTTGTGGTTTGATGAGCTTAACATGTTCTTTTAGATGTTAACAACACTTTATTTAAAGAACCTTAAATAATTTGGCAACAATAGCGTGTATATGTGAATGCTCAGTATGCTTTATGATTATTAAGGCCATGTTTGGGATTGCTTATTTACACCTCCTTTTGAGTTTTGAGAAGTTATAATTTTTAACTTCTCAAAAACTCCTTCTCCTTCTTACATCTTCATCTCCATCCAAACACATTTTCACCTCCCTTTAACTTATCTCCTTTTCAAAAGTTAAAAAGAGTTTTCAATAAACAATCCCAAACACCCACTAAATACTACAATATCAAGATACTAATATGTAAGAAACTAAATCTGTAAACGAGTCACGAGTAAGTCGAAAATAGTAAGCTTCCTATATCATTTCTTTCTTTTATTCTTTTTTCTTTCTAAACATCTCAACTTTTAATACCATTTAATTTTATACTTAAAAAAAATATAGAGTAAATTATAAATTTTGTCCTTTAATTATACCTAAAATTATGGATCTTGTTCTTAAACTTTGATAATTACATTGAGCGTCCTTTATTTGACAATTTATCAAGCATTCTGTCCTTTCTACTAACAAAAGTTAACTTTTTCAGTTAGTTTTATTTAAAAGACCATTTTGCCCTTACCCTTAAAGGTCGAAATTTGTAATTTTCACTAATCTTTTGTTTTTTTCCTTTTTTATGTTTTTTACTTTACTTTTTCTTTGTTTTTCTTTTTTCTAATCACTTTTATTTTATAAACTTATTTTTTTAAATGATCGATTTTCCCTTTAACCCTTAAAATGACGAAATGGGTTATTATTAATATTTTACTTTTTTATGTTGTTTATTTTATTCGATTTACTTTTATTTATTTTTAGCTATTTTTGTTTAAAAAAATTATCATAAATATTAGTAATAATTTAGTTTTAGTTTTTTCATAAACTGTAACTTACAATGATGAAATGTGTTATTATTAATCTTTTATTTTCTTTCTTTATGTTATTTTATTTTATTTTCATTACTTTTATTTATTTTTAGCCACATTCGTTAAAAAAATAATCTTAAATATTGGTAATAATTTAGTTTTAATTTTTTTTTTATAAATTGTAGGCTTATTTATAGATCTTTGCTTTTTTACAAATTTATTTTCATTTGTTAACTTTGTTCATTACCTTTCAAATTAAACCACTAGAAATTAGATAACTCGGTTTTTAAGTTTTTTGGTACATGATTTTTTAGTCATTTCAAATTATTTGGTTTATGGTTTATATTCGAAACCGGTTGGAGAAATATACATTTTGGTTTATGATATGAATTTTAATTTTTAATCAAATAGTTTGTTTTTGAATATAAATATAGTATGATAGCTTGTAACTTAAATTTAAAACAAATTATACTAAAAGGTTTCTAAATAACTACTTGGGAGTTGTTAAATAAACAAATCATTCAAATTTTCTATAATTAAATGCATTTTATTTAGTGTTTTATTTAAACCGTTAATAATGAATTTTTATCAATATAAATTAAAATCAAACCACTTAAAATTAAAACGAAACCGGACCAAACAATTGCAAAGGGTTTTTCTTTGGTTTGGTTTTATGATTAAGTTTATTAAACTTTTTACAGTAAAAATACTTAAATACTTCATGTATTAATCAAAGCTTAATTATACGTATAACCCAACCTATAATAATTATAACCAAGTAAAATATAAAAAGTCACATCCAAAAATCATAGGGTATTTAATAGGTTTCTAATATAAACCGTAAGTCAAAATGTTTAACATAGTTGAAAATTTTTATACCAAAAAGGTAATAAAAAAGCAATGGTGAAACAAAACCGATGAGTAGTTTAAACTTTACAACATAAAAAATATATTTTGAACTCTATAATTTGTTCTCGTATGATTAGAAAGGTAGATAACTAATTTTTAGAAACAAAAAATATAATAAAGTAAAAATCTATAAATAAAAGTATATATAAAAAATTAAAGTTAATTAAGTAATAATATTTCAGATAAGTTTATAAAATTAAAAATAACTAAAAAAGGTAAGGTAAATAAAATAAAATCAAAATAGAAAAATAAAAAATTAATGACAATTGCAGATTTTGTCCTTTATGGGATAAGGGCAAAATGGTCTATTTACACAAAACTAACTGAAAAAGTTTACTTTTGTTAGTAGAAAGGACATAAAGCGTGATAAGTTTTAAAATAAAGGATGTTCAGTGTAATTTTTAAAGTTTAAGGATAAGATCCATAATTTTAAACATACTTAAAGGACAAAATTTGTAGTTTACTCAAAAATATATAAACTCATACCGTTCTGGTGAGGCCAGAGGGACAATCATGATGTCACTAGGCTACAATAGTCGTGAACGCTTTTATCAATTATAGATCGTTTCAACAAAAGAATATAATCTAAATGTGGCTCATAATTCTACTTTTCAACATCTTAAACAACTTTTAATAAATGAATAAATAGATCAATTGTTTTAGAGAATTTTTGTAGCACGCTACCAAAATAGGAAAAAATATCAATTGTTAGTCAAAGTACACAACGTACTAATATAACATTAATTTTCAAGATAAGGAAGCAATTAAGACACCCCGTTAGGTAAATCGAACCCGTTTATACGTCACATATGGGTCCATACGCGGCGGAGTATAGGGTCGAGAACACTGAAAATAAGGAAAATTCAGGGAGGCAGTCAGAGGGCTATACGACCCCCTATACGACAAATATAAGGATATACGACGTGTATAGTAAATTTTGACACTTAATTCGAGGAAAGATTCAAGAGGTTGTCAGAGGGGTTCGTATAGGGTTATACGACCCCCTATACGACTCGTATGGTGCTATACGACCCGTATAGAATCCGGATGTTGATTTATAATTTTGGGGTGTCTCTATATCCACACCATTAAGATTATAGGTGCCCAAAGCAGTTGCTGGGCCCAAATTAAGTCAAAATCAATTTTGGTCAGAACAGTTGGTTTTTGGAAGCAATCGTTAGGGAGGTTTCACAAGTTTAAAAACAAGGTTTTGTCACCTATAAGTTACATTATAGTGACTGTTTTCAGCAAGGAAGCACGAAAAAGTATCCATGCGATTTAATGTAACTCCCAACTAACTTACTTGATATCATTTGGGTTAAGATTTTAACATATTTTAATCAAACTTAAGACCTTTTCTTGAAATTAAATAATAAACTTACTACGCATTAAAAGGTCAAGTTTAATAGATACACTTTAATGACTTGTATTAGACAAAAAGAATTAAACGTGACTATTATGTTTAATTGGTTTTTACTTCAGTTATTGTATTATTTGAATACACATGGTTGGGAAAATATAAAGTATTGTATAAAAAAATAAGATGTGGATTCAAGTTTCAAAAGTAAAAATATTCTATAAGAATTATAAGATTGTAAATCCTATCAGTTAATTTGTTTCGTTTTAGTTCTTAATCATAATAATGGCAAAGCAAGATGTTTTGTTTGATTCTGAATAGGCAACAATCGGTAGGACAATAAATCTATAGTATATAATAAAAGAATAACTAGTATGCCACATAACACTCTCCTATTACTCCTTAAAAATAATTTTCCGCCTAAACTAATGTAGTATTTTAGTCAAGTTTTTTATTTTAAGAAACTAAATTAATAATTCATTATGTGTTTAATTTAATTTTTTTATATTATCAACTAAATTGTATAATCATATGTTATTTTGAATTATACATACTTTTTTAGTCAAATAACATTTAATTGAAAAAAGTTAAAAAAAACATTTATTGATATATTTATATATTTTGGGTTAGTATTAATTTAAAACAACTTGTTTTTTATTTTACACGTGTTAATTGTATGTTATATTATCTAAAGAAGTATTCAAATATATATAACTTAAAAATATAACTTTTTATTTTTTATTGTTTTATATAATACGTAACTTAATTATACGAAATATTTATATTTTTATGAATTATATAGTTTTTATATTTTTAACCCGTGTATTTCACGGGTATCTAACCTAGTACTATATTAACCGTTTGCTTGACAAAGTTTTCCTGCCTCGGGGTGAACAATAAATAAGGGACACTAACTGTAAAATTAAAACTTGTCTCCGAATAGTTATAAAAGATTAATTAAACTCAAAACTCTTTCACATAAAGCCTCAAAAGATAAGGACAAAACCCAAAATACATTCTTTAATGACGATAACAACTCGGGTTTAGAGTCATGTCTTTTCATAGCATAGGTTAGTCATATCTCAAACGAGATTTCAAACATCAATCGTTAGTTTGATACTCGAGGATGACGCTAATCCGTTCCATGAGAAAAACTGTCTAACTTGTAAAACTCCTTAACCTGCTAAAACTCCTTGACCTGCATATGCGTGGAGGCTCATTGGCAACCCTTGTGTGTGGCTGCAAGATTTTTATGCTAAAATGAGATTTAAACTTGTGACCTTAATGCCATAGAGCTTTTATCCATACCAGCCGGTGCTCGTGGACCAAAGGGCCACCGGCAAAACACTAAAGGAAACTTGTATTTACAAAAAGTAAAATAAGTAATTATGTGGTGTTTCAGCGCCATATTGAATCTGAAAGTAAAGAATTGTTAAAACGACTATATTTCCCCTTTAAGTAATTTTCACAACTCATTTTCCTCATATTGAATGTGAACCATTCATTCAATATACAAAAATTTAAAACCAATCATATAAGGTTAATGTATTTTCATAATTTTAAATGGTTCTCTTGTGATATTAATTCTATACATATAGACACGCACATGCCGCCCACACATAATATATGTTTGTGTGTATAGCTTTTTTTTAACTATGAACATATACATTCTAAATCTACTTCTAAGTTTACATTACTTATCCATGATTCTTCAACATCTTAGGGAAGGACATCATGCAACGCACCTTGATGCCGTTGTGCTAAATGCCATTTGGTGGATATATATGTATATATATATACATCTCGTAATATTTAAAGATGTAAGTGTAGCTTACGTTAGTGTAAACTTTTTTACGATTATAAATTACATATATACAGAAAAGAAAATATTTTTATATAAGTGAAATGATGTTATTGCAAAAAAATAATGATTTTGATTGATCTTGAAAATTTTAACATAGTTATCGTAATAATAAAGGGTTAACATGTGATTCTTATTATCTATACTATTATATAAAACATTTGATGATAATACAATTGTAATTTCATTTAAAGTTTAAGACACCTAAGACAGTTTTTTAAGTAAAAGTTACAAGTGTTTTATGCAATAATTCCTAAATAGCTCATATTTAACAAACTTTTTCTAATTAATACATAATTTAATACATATTAGATTATTTAATTCCCTACATTAAGTATTATCTTATTTACAATACTTTAAATTGATATTTACTATATATATTTTTGTAACTAGATACTATTTAAATTAAGTATTATTTTATTTAAATACTTAAGTATATAATTACTAAATATTTATATAATAACAATAATAACAATAATAATAATAATAATAATAATAATAATAATAATAATAATAATAATAATAATAATAATAATAATAATAATAATAATAAAAAATTATGTAGAGTAGCACTTTGTAAATTATATAAAATAGAACTGTGTAGGTAGTAGTTTGTAAAGTAACAAGTTATTATACATAACATACTATGTAGAATAGCACTTAATAAATTAAATAAAGTAGTAGTGTATATAAAGTAACATTGTATAAATAGCACCATGTAATGTAGCATTTTATAAAGCAACATTATATATAAACTTGTAAAGTACGTAAGAAGCACTTTGCAAATTATATATGTAGCATTATAAATTTCTAAGTAGCACTAGTAGGTTTGTGTAAATTATTTAAAAAAAAATGTTTGTTTTTTTGGTATACAATATTATACCCATATTAAAAATAGAAAAAAAATACTTGAATTTATGATATTATCTTTTTTAAAAATTATAAAGTATATAAAAGATATTATAATTTTAAAAAGTGAGTGAAATTAGAATTTATTTACATACAACCTATCTTGTAATTGAATTAGTAACTACTGAAATATAAGGAAACTTGAATTCATCCAATTAGTACAAATTACTACTATACCCTTTTTCACAGTAACTAATAGACTAATTAAGGATTAATGAGTTGTCGTTCATCCTAGCAACCTATCTAATTAATTAATGATCTAGATTTTTTCTCATGATTCTTAAATAGTATATAATTTGTATTGGATCCATCCTTCATGCATACATACTTACATACATACGTACGTACACACGTACATACATGCACAAGTACACGCACACGTACATACACACGTACGTACGTACCTACATCGTACGTACGTACGTACAGGCTTTATACGTTTGTGTATATATATAAGTTATCATATTTTTTTAGTAAGGAAAATTTTATTATATAGTAACTAATTTTTTTGTAACATGTTATACTAAAATCATTCGAAGTTTTTCTTTTTCTCTAAACCCACTCATCTTTAACCTGACATCCAATCTTTGGTAATATTTTTATAAATGTTTAAAATTTTTAATATAAAGTTAACCTAGTGAACATATATATATGAATGTTGGTTACTAAACTGATTAACTTGAAGTAGGAAGTATAAGTAAATAATGAACAAGTTAATTTCACACATTTTTACTTTAAGTCAAATTAGAAGAAAATAATAATTACTAAATAATAGCCAATTATATTTTTGTTTTTATTAAACATTGATAAAAGAAACATAGGTTCGAATATCTTAAAAAAGTTAAGTAACTTTAGAAGAACAAATTTAATTTAATTGAGTTGATTGGCACACTATTAACCTTGGTTACTATTGTGTAAAGTTAGTATAAATATATTTAAAAAATATATATAAATTCTCATTTTTTGAAAGCATATATGTTACAAAATATTCAGACATGATTGTTTCTTTTGTGCTTCTAACTTGTGTTTGTTGTTGGATTACCTTGTTTAGTTGTACTCGTGATAAAGTTTATTAATCATACTTACATTATTTTTATGCTTTAATACAAAATGGTGTGGAATAATATCAACACAATTAAATGACTAGAGTTTTAGTAAATAAAAAATGTTCTAAGCAAGAGGTTTGAGTGAATAAAATTGTTTTTTTATCAAAACTTATCCTTTGAAACGCAATACAAGAAACCTAATTAAGTTGTTTTTTCATTTCTTACTTACTAGGAAACAAAAACAATAACTAAATCCATTAAATCCGATAAATGACATTCAAATCAAACAAAAGATAGTATCTTGATCACACCTCCTCCAAATAATCGCCACCTTCTGGTACCCCTCCAATAGGTTATCATCAAATGTGAGTTTGGTAGTTAAATCTTAATGCTCCTGCATTACATTATAAGAGATGTCTTTAGTGGAAGCGACACCTTTAGTCGTATCTTGTTAGTACCACTTGCGAATACCACCTCCTTCTCCTCTTTCCATTAGAAAGATATGTTCTTGAGTCTTGCAAACTTGGGAAACGAGTATAACATTAGTATAAAAAGTTATCCTTGTCCCATTCCAAATTTGACGGAAATTTCGACAAACCAATTTCCTTAACATTTTGCATGAATGAGTTGGGGAAATCAATTCGAGAAACATATAAAACAGTCTTTTCAAGAAAAGCTCTGAAATGTAATTGGCATGAGGTATTTGACGCCTTACATAAGTGTCAATGAGCCGTTGCAGATGGTTATATAAAAAATAAATTAATTCACGTAAAGCATCTTCATCAACACAATTTACATATAACATGCCCTTCTTATATGTCGCATTTTAATAACAAGAAATGTATTCTAATTTTATCTGAAATAATTCTGATTTTCGGTACTACTTCTACAAAACACGTAATATTCTTTGATTTTCGTAATCGATAGTTTCCAAATGTGCATCCATAAGTTTATTTGAAGAAATAATTCTTGTATTTCCTTGAGGACATTTCATTATATTGTCGGCGTATCAATAATATTCTGATGGATAGAAGCATTTAATTGTAGAATAACTCAAATCATCCCAAAAGTCGATACATTGGTTATACGCTCCATGTTCGTTGCATCACTTCCGCTAAACATCAGAAACTACCCCATAATAATCTCACATTTATGCAAAAGTTCAGTTAAATTACCTAAAGAACCCGCTGAATATTTCTGCACTTCAAGCCTAGCATCACAATCAATATTGTCTTTATCTTTCACTTGCTCATCTACTTCCACCACAACTCGGCTAAGAACCTTTTTCGGAAACAATCATTCTACCTTATTGGGTTCAACCCTGTTATCATCGAATCTAGTTTCATCTATCAATTAACACTCCTGACTAGATTTATTTGATAGATCGATTCGAGGAAATAGGGGTGGGGTGTCTAGACGTATGATCTTCCCCATCGCGACCTTCATCCCACATGGAAGTACTTGCTTCCATTTTCTTGTTACGCATGCCTTGTCCCTTGTTCATTTACATTTGAAGCTTCTATAAGAAGGGATCTCCCCCTTTTTTTCAGTCCATTCTCAAAACTCTCTCTCCATGTTTGACCTCTCTAGCAAAACCTTAGCATCATTCTCATGTTCATCATCATCGACCAATAATATTATCATCATCCATTGATTTTAATCAAATTCAAGTAATCAAGATTGGCTTTTAACCAAGCTTTAACCATGTACGTATTCCGGTAAGACTAGTCATTTTTTTTTTGATGATTTGATTCTCGTATGTTCTTGATCTTGATGATATTCATCTTTAAACAATCAAATCATCATCTAACGGGTTGAGACCCCCCCACCTTTGTCATCAATATGCTAGCTAATACTGACTTGCCCTGGACGTGCCCTTGGGTGAATAAAATCCAGTTGGACTTATGCTTGTATTGTGGTATGTTCATCATTTGGATTGGTCATTAGCTTATGTTGATATATTTGACTTCTTATGTACCATTCATACATATTTATTAGACTTGAATTACAACGAAACTTATTTTAACTATTTAAACCTGAGAATTCACCAAGTATGTTGACTTTTTAAAGAATGTCTTTCAGGTAATAATGCGTAAGTGCTTGGATTAATGTGTTGTTAGACAAGACGGCTCTCTCAAGATAAGTAGACAATTGAATGGTTTTTTGATAATGTTAATTAGTGTTTATTTTGGATTGTATGGTATTTGTAGTTGGTCGGGTGAGTTTACGTTGATTGTTTTGATTTGAAACTTTTGATTTGTTTATGCTTGAATGGGATTTTATTTTGGTATTGGCTATTCTTAGCACTAGTTCTTTATGTGTCAGTCAACGATGATCTATTTACAAAAAAATTTATTTTTTGATTATCTTAGACCCCATTGTGTTATGACAATCATGTCTTTCACATCCTCATGCTTTCGCTATCAGCGTGAGTGTGACAGATTGGTATCAGAGACATTAGTTATAAAGAATCAGGTGGATCTTTTAGCCTAGACTATAACCCAAGTACCCATACATATGTATAATAGGATTATATGTGCATTGCAATACGTGTGAATGTTTTGTATGTGTTTTCAAATTGTGTCTCGTGGCTGAACTTACGTGCTACTTGTCATATACTTATTTGAAAAATATGTGTACATTTTATTATCTATATGTACCTTGAGAAACATTAGGTAAGGAAATCTACTCATTATATACTTGATTCATATTCAGTGGGGATTGATAAAAGCTGCTACTAGAATTCTTCTAATGACTTAAACTGCAAAGCGAACCTTTATTTCTTGTGTCCATCAATGTCACATGGGTGGTAAGCACCCTTATATACAGCTTGTTAGGTTGAATCTTGGGACACCGATACACTACCTGACACGACACCAGCAGATTAGAGAAACGACGAACTCAGGTCAGATGACTATTATACTGAATTTTACACTATAATGTATGGATTCTCTAGTTGTTCATTACTTAAGTCAATGCTTTCTTAATCGGTTCCTTTGTAAAACTTTGGTTAATTAACCTTTAGTTAGTTACCATATCCTTAATACTCCAATCATGAATTACTCTCTACACTTGACGAGATTCTTTTATCTTGGGTAGAAGAAGCTGGGAATGACCATGCAAAGCTAATTAGCATTATGGGTGAACATTTAATTGCAATTTATAGTGCATGTGAATTTTGGCAAACCCTGCTAAGAGATAACAATTATAGTTGGTACGAATATTAAATTCAATATTTTGAGACATTTGAGTCTTAATCCTAAAGAAAATTCACCAATGGTATGAAAACATCATCACCATTATCCTTATGTGAGTTCTAATCTATTTGGAGCCTTCATAGAAATTGTATTGTAACAATTTAGTTCCAATTCCTATGAGATGTTACTCCTTTTTAAGTTTTAGTGATGGATTTTCTTGATCTTGTTGCCCTTTTGGTTACCTAACCAAATGTTCCTGACTCTGCGTGAATCTTCATCCTTGCAACTCTACAAAATGGGTAAATATGTAGCACTTCCTTAGCCTTGAAGGAGATAGTCTCAATTAGACATGGAAGAATCCTTAGTTAATTTTGGAGGAAGAAGAGAGTTGGAGCCCTAATTTATTACTATAATATGTTCTCAAGTAGTTTATATCTCGTGTAAATTACTCTATTGGTTTTTGTAGCCTATAGCCACAACATGATTGTGCAAACTATCTATTTGATTGAAATGTGCTTGGACATATAGGAGATGCAGTAAAGTGTTGAGACTTCCTGCACTTAAATTACTTTATTAGAATAATCATAAGATTTGGTAAACATTGGTTGTTTAGGCATTCTACCATTATACTTTGGTGGAATAACTGAATGTCATGTAACCACTTTTAGTGCTATTCTCAGTATATCACGGATGTGCTAGGAACGCGGTGGGAAACCATATATATAAGCATCACCATTAAACTAAGGATGTGCTTAAACTGCGTTATGTGAGAAATTTGGTAGTCTTGATTGAATTACTAAACCTTAAGAATATAATGGAAAGGGTGGTTCTATAGCATTAACATACATGGCCAAAAAGATGGAGATAATTGTTGATATCAACAACCATGCTGAAGGTCAATTAGTAAATTATGTAACTTGCTTATTTAGGGCAAGACCTTAACATCATAGAATACTTAGATTCATGGAATAGTGACTGCAGTAGTGCAGTTGCACCCGAACCATACATGTAATTTGAAAATGGTACTTTGATAGATGAAATAATGCGTATGGGTATACTGGGAAAATTTGGCGGGAAAGTGTAAGGTGATGGTGAACCCAGCCTTACTAGTGAATGTTGTTAGACTAGCGAGAACCCATTGAGGGTGTTATGAGTGTTGTAGTCCTGAGCACTATCGTAATGCATGTCCAAGATTGAATGGTACAAAAGATCAAGTGGGTAACAACCAGAATCAATTTGCCAATAATCGAAACTAAGTCCTAAATATAAATGGAAATCCAGCACAGGTCAACAATGACAACCTTGCTCATGGAAGGGCTTTTTTTATTGGTGCCAACGATGCTTGGTAGGACTTAAATGTGGTGATAGGTACGTTCACTTTAAATGGTCAATATGCTTCGTCTTAATTGATACGGGTTCTAATAGTAGCTTCTCTTTTACTGAATTTGTGACTTTGTTGGTCTTCACACCTAGTAGTATAAATACTTGCTATGTGGTTGAACTGGCTAATTGTAGCCTTGTAGAGACTAGAAAGATAATTCAGGACTGTACTTTATTATTAGATGATCATACCTTGAGTACAAATCTTATATCATTTGGGCTTGGAAGTTTTGATGTGGTCATTGGAATGAAGTGGTTGTTAAGGACTAGAGCTAAGAATGTTTACAGTGTGAAGATTGTTCATATTTCGTTGCCAAAAGGCGAGACGCTCGGCATTCATGGTGAGAGATAAGATGAAGATAATAAGCGCAAACTGAGCATTAAGGCGGAAGAGAATAGAAATGAGGATATACCTATTGTGCGAGTCTTCCTGGAAGTGCTTCCCAAAGATTTGGAGGGATTGTTTTCTTCGCGACAAGTGAACTTTTGGATTGACTTGGTACTTGATGTTATATTTGTTGCTAAGACATCTTACCACTTAACACAATCGTAGATGCAAGAGTTGTCTAATCAACTTCAAGAATTGTTGGATAAGGGTTTTATATAGCCTAGTCACTCATCATAGGCATGCTAGTGTTATTTGTCAAGAAGAAAGATGGATTTTTTTTGGATGTGCATAGACTATTGGGAGTTGAACAAACTAACAATCAAGGATCATTATCCTTTGCTGAGAATAGATGTAACACCTTGAAAGTTATACATATAAAATAATTGCCTTGAAAATTTCAGGGCTCGTTCCATTCTCAACCTTGGTCACAGACTACGATCAGGGTGCTTGGCGAACCGCCGTGCACTAAATTAGAGTTTATGGGATTTGAGTTGCATAGTAGACTGCTATGCTTATTTACAATGGTTTGCTATGTGTTCTCCAATCAAAACCCTCATGTATTGACATGTGGAATGCTGAAGAGGACCGAGAAGGTGACACATGCCATCCCTGAGTGACACGTGCCTGATGATGAGACTCTAAAAGCGAAACATGTTTGTTCTTGGTTGGACCAGAATATCCTCGGTGAAATGGTTGGATGGTGAATTGCCTCTATCGCTTCTTAGAACTTTTAAAATTTCACAAACTTATCTAGTAGTTGTGTAATGTAAGTGGGTTGCATAGACTCAAACTGACTCATCCTAAATCGACGCAGATACAGTGAATCAGTTTTTAGGAGTTTTTACAAATATAAATCATAGGGTTAAGTTTAGAGTATAAGTTTTTTTAAGCACTCTAATTTAAAAAGAATCCCAAACCCATAATATCGTTTCGGGTGGTGTTAATAGAAGTTTCGAGCGCGAGTAGGGGAGACTCTACATTAAATTGCCATAGACAGTTTTCAGGTATGTCTTTGTTGTTGTTGTCGTTACCGTTGTCGTTGTTGCTGTCATTGCCATTACTATTATTACTACTGCTACAACTGCTGTTCTCGTCTCTCCCGCTGCTACCGTTGCTGTTGCGCCGCCGCCACCGCCGCTCCTCCTCCTCCTACCACTACTCTGTTGCTTCTGCTACTGCTATTACTGCTGTTGTTACTATTACTATTACTATTATTATTACTATTACTATTACTATTACTATTACTATTACTATTACTATTACTATTATTATTTTATTATTATTATAATTATATTATTACTATTACTAGTACTGCTACTACTACTACTATAATAATAATAATAATAATAATAATAATGCTACTGCTGCTACCTTCACCCCATCACTGCCCCACCCCACAACCGCTCCGTGCCGCCCCGCCCCCGAATGAGTATCATGTGTGCGCACGTATATGCTAGTGAAAAAAAAACGTTCATATACGTATATGTGCATCTATGCATATATGCATATGTGCATCGCTGAATATAAATTTAAAACAAAACGAGCTTTGAAGTGTAATTTTTAAAGACGAAATAATCTTAATAGGAAAGGCAAAACATAAATGGACAACTTAATGATGGGAATCAAAACCTAAATGGTATATAAGGCTTTCAATTTAAAAATAATTGACAATTTTGTGATCAAAGAAATATTATAGACAAATAAGGTTTAAGGAAACTAATTGATTTACAAAGAAACTCTAGAACAATACCAATGATTAACGACAGGTGTTGCGACCAAAATGGATGATTTAATGATATGATTCACATACTCGTGTTGGTAAATGTTGAGGTTTTTTTTCACATAATTAGGGCTTTCTAATGTGTGGTTTCATCGGTAGAGGGTGTCAAGATAGAACCGAATTGAAAGTGGGCGGCAATGATAAAATTGAGAACGAAATGAGTAGGCGACTATGTATTCATTAACTAATATTAACATCTAAATTTTTGTCACTTTGTGGTACGATTTTTTTAGTTATATTTACTTGAGTTGAGGCGAGACAACAATGTGTCTGTTGGTCCTTTTATTTAATAAGTTCATTTGTAACATCGATGCTAGTTTGAATAAATTCGTTTGGAACTATGACTGCGGATATGTTATTCATGATATATGTTTCATAAATATTAGGTGTACCAAACATATTTATTCATTAAAACAGAGAATTATCAACTTCAATTTTATAAAGAGAATATAATCTAATACGAATATCTAAAATGGAATCAAATACCGTGAAAAAATATTCTATTTAATTTTCGTAAAAAATTAAGGTCAAAACATATGTAGGTGTAGAGTAAAATACCAAAATACCCCTTATAATTTTCATACACTTTTATAATATAAAAAAACAAAAATAAAAATATATGGTTAGAAATGATTCTTTTGGTTCTTTACAAAAAGTTGATTCAATTTTAAAAAATAAAATAAAAATATAAGGTTAAAAATGGTTCTTTTAGTTTATTGGCTTACATAAGTTATCATGTTTTTCATTTGAACCCAACCCTACACATATATATATATGTATATATATATATAATTTTTATTTTATAAAAAATGTTATAAAATAATTTAAAATCAGTAATCTATCAAATAACCAGCTAATAAGATAAATGATTTAGCTATCCAAATAAATTGTTTGATATTTATTTGATATTTTATAGGATCAATTGATAATAAATAGGCTGGTCTTAAAATTTCTTAGAGGACATATAAACTTCTTTTCAGGATTAGTCTAGTAAATTTATGGGGTTGGTTGGGATTTAATCGTATATATATCATTAGAAAAAAAAAGTTCATGGGGCATGGGCGACAGCGTGCCTAAGCACTAGGTCCGCCCTTGTTCATTTTCCAAGTTTCAAATCCCTACTTTTATAACAAATAAAATGAAAACAAATGCGTAATAACAATTAACAACTAAAACTTGAAACTAAACCTTGATCTAAAGTCTAATTTCATCCATCTTGTGATAAATAAATACAATTTGCACAAGTGTACATAATTTTATAAACCCTAAAATTTAAAATTAAAAGTGACAAAGCAAAAAAAAAAAAAAAATTAAAAGAATAAATTTTACAAGTTAATCTTAATTTTATTTGGCCTTTAATCTTTTATTAATTTGAGTTTTTTAAATTTGAGAGATATCCTAATTTTTGAACAATAGTATCATGATACATACAACGATAAAAAGTAAAAAAAAAATTTACACTTTGAAATGAGAGTTCAGGGATAGCTCTGCCCTCTTCATAAGTTCGCCCTTATATGTGTGTTATTGTGATTTATATGTGTTGATGTATATGTGTGTGATACATGTGTTGTATGTTTTCTATATATACGCGATCTTGATATATGTGTGTGTGTTAAGTTTGGAGAACACAAGATTCACCACAAGTCAACAGCATATGTGAGTTGTATGTAATGTGTATTTGTGTAATCCCACTTCTAATAAATCAAAATAATTTTATACATATGGCATCTTTTTAGCCTCGTCTTCTTTTATTTTCCCGCTCATAACAAACTAATTAATACCTTTTATGTTTAAGTTTATACTTTATACCATCTATATTTAATAATTTTGATTACAAATTTTAAAAATTAATACCTTTCTAAATATCTTAATAAATAAAAAAACATAAATAGTTGTACTTTACTCAAATTCGTAATTAATTGTTGATTGTAATTATAAGTTTCGATAAATAATAAAATAAACTTTAATATTTATATTTTGGTTAAATATATATAAACAATGCCATAATAACATTTCATCATTATATATTTTTAAATTGTTTATTAATTTTGCATTTCATAACTATTTTTCTTTATCATTTAACAAAACATAATGTTGGAATACAAATAAATATGTTTTTGAAGATTTTGACATTATCAAGTATGACTATACTATTAAATTGTGTATCATCAGCCTATGAAAACGACCAAGTATGTGGCGTTATTCAAAAACTACAAGTAAAATTAAGTTAAACTATTAATATTAGATAAAGATAATAGATCTATAAATAAAACATCAAATGTTGTGTATAAAGAAAATATTTAAAGATTTATAGTTAATGCACGTACTTTTATAATATATACTTATTTGTTCAATCCGTGTATTACACGGGTCTATAGACTAGTAATATAATATACAAACAAAAAATTAACATTCACGTTAACTTAGTGAACTTGAGATTATTTTAATATTAAAAAATTTGGCTAAAAGTACATAAATATACATAACTACGTGTGATGCCCCGACGCGCGTTGCGCGTCTTGAAAACGGGAGAAATCAAGTCTCAGACAACCCATCATCACAACCACAAATCAATTGCTTCTCATCACAAACCGATAGGTTAAGACAGGAAACAACGTACGTAATCATCAAAGAGTGACTCAAAACTATTACCGGTTAAACCGAGGCTCGGATAAAAACATGTTTGATCATCACGTTCTTACCATCATAGCCTTTTTGTAAACGAAGTTGCATTTTGTTTTAAAGACCAGACATAACCGAAGGTTCATGAGGGTAAAAAGAACATAAATTACCTCAAGACACCTAAACCAAGCCAAACCAAACCAAATTAAAGTCATTACATGTTTGGTTCAAAAAGTTAACAGGTTTGGCTTATATCCGTTAAGACACATCTCGCATAACATATCAATTAACCTATATGTTAACAAAAGCAAGTAAAAAACAAAGCATAAAACCTCTAAAAGAGTAAGTATTTGGCTCAGATATGGGTTTTTGGTTACCAAAGCTCAACACGGGTTGCAAGTGCAGAAGACCACACTTGCCGTCACCGAGTATGTCACGCCAAGCAACCACCTCCGCCACAATCATCATAGCAATGGTTACAACAAATGGGTTTCACAATCATAATCGAGTCAGTGACGTCTAGAGGCAACGAAAGAACACTGTCATCGACGTACCATAGCCACCATCATCAACAAACCAGAAACATACCAATGTAAGACCCCAACGATTTGAAACAATCAAAACTAACAGGGGTACATGGGTCTCAGATGACGGGTCGTCATCATCATTGACTTATGAATACTGAAACATGCCCCACCGTCACTGACCAATATAGAAGATTAGGCTTAAGGGTGGCCTTGCCCATCATCACCTACCAATAATCAGAACCCAGAGGCACACAATAAAACGGAAATGCCAGGAGTGAGGGTTAACATCAGATATACCCAAAACAAAACTCTACGCAACAGAGAAAACAACAGGCAAACATGAAAAACCCATAGATCCAACACACTATTAGGATTAGGTGTAACCCAAACTCTTAGATAACGACAACAGGGTTTAAATTTGTTATCGGAAAGCAACCGATGGCCAACACGTAGCCCGTCGGCTCCATGGGGTACAAACCAGCACCATCCACGAAGCTGGGCAACCTAAAGGCCGCCAACAACGGCGGAGACGATGACAAATCGGCACCAGGCGAACATCACAAAAGAAGAAAACCCGCCGACATAGCGGCCATAGATTGGAAAGTGACGTCTCTCTCTCCAAAAACACTAAATATGATGCCAAAACCCTTTTAAAAGGGGGGAGAGACATGTGTTGCTTCAGAGGGAGAGATAGATGTTACTTCAGAAGACAGATGTTGCTTCAAAAAGTTGTTTAAAAGATAAATGCAGTAGTACCTGCGCATCAATGGGTTGTACCAAACGCATAGAATCTTAAAAGATAAATCAAGTAGTACCTGGGCATCAATGGGTTGTACCAAAAGCATAGAATCTTGCAATGAACGCTGTTCATCACACTTCTTTATTAATAGTATATTTAAATATTTAACAAAGGTTACGGTTTAGAAGTAATAGAATTTAAAAAAATTAAAGATAATATTTGTAAATTTTAAAATTTAAGAACCAAATCTAAGATTTACATTAAATCCAACAAATTTAATCTAAGAAAAAGGAAGGAAAAAACAAAAATAATATATTTCAAATTGTTGTAGTGAGAACCCGCACACTACTTTTGAATACAGTTAATGTTTTTTTACTTCAGATTTATATTTTATTTTATAACTACACTACTTTATAATAAATATTTGGTCACTGTTATATTTATATATAATAGAAACAAAAATGTGATATTGTTATCATTCATGGTTTACGCATCAATCGACAATTGATATGCAACATAAAAATAAAAAATAAAAAATAAAAATAAAAAATAAAAAATAAAAATAAAAAATATAAGATTGTTTCGACAGATTTTTCTTTTAATTAATATGAATTTTTAAAAAGGCGTTTGAATATTAAGTGGGCTAGTGTAATGCAAAATACATCAATGTAAGTACATTTCATTAGGAGATGTAAATATTCAATCATACTTACTTTACAAACAATGAAAAACATTATACCATATAAAATAAAACAAATAAAAGTTACAGTAATTTAGTTAATTCTTTTGGTTTTGACCACTAAACTCTTCCGACTTTTTTTTTTCACCTTTGCATCACCTCAATTATCCCATCTCTTGCCGGTCAGTTTTCTAATACGCATGGGTTATTAGAGAGAGAAATCTTGAAATGGATAAGAAGCAGGTGATTTGTCGTTTCCATGCGCCTATCTGCCTTAGGCTTCTCTTTCTATCTCCTCGGCAATTTTTGTTTGTCTGGGTTTTAAAATCCAATAGGATATCTTATTGTGCTAGAGAGAGAAACATGGAGGGGCAAATGAAACTGACTCTAGATCTCCCTTAGTCGCCCTCCTCTCTCTCTCTCTTCAATGGCCTCGGTCAGTTTGAGTTTCTTATTTGAATCTTTAGAAAGGTTTCTCTATTTTTTATTATTTTATGGTGTGAGCAGACGCCTCTACGAACGATTTGTGCTTCTTCTTTGCTTTATGATGTTGGTTCAAGGTGTAAAACTGTATGATTTTTGTAAACCTTAATATTTTTGGTTGGGTACAATGGATGGCTTGGTAATAATGAGTCTAGGCTCATCTCAGAGGTACCTCACTTTGTTAGATGGACTTAATGGTTTTTTCGATGCTTTTAAGTGTAAACCTTAATTAATATGTTTGGGTGTTGAAGGCTGCGATCAACGTTTTTGTGACCGGACCGGCCCGGCCGGTTGGACCGGTCGAACCGGGAACCGGTGCCGCGGGCAGTCCGGTTATGTCTGTTAGAACCGATTTTGAAATAACCGGCCGGTTCCAACGGTCCACGGCCGAACCGCGTGGCCGGAAACCGCGGCCGGACCGGAAAAACGAAAAAAATGAAGAAGAAACAAGCTGTGAGCTACGATGAGACCAGATCTAAGGTCGTTGGTGTCTCAAATGGTGGTGAGTGACTGTGGGTGTGAGCAGCAACGGCTCTCTAACCGGTGGCCGACGGTGATGGTAGATATTGGTGACCCAAGATGGCGGATCTGATGAGACGAGATCCAGCTCAATGAACCTTCTTCTAGAGAGGAGAGATCATGGAAGGTTGTTATAAACTCCGTACGAATAGAGAGTAGAATTTCTTCATTTTTGAGATTGAGTGGTGGTGTGTTTAACTTGTAACATAAATTGTAAAAGCAAACAAAAACCTATTAAGTAATTACTGGTAGCATAGAATGAAAAGATGCTCCTATACATGAATGTAGAGTAAGCATGTGATGTATACTAATCACATAACCAATTTTTTTATTTAAACAAATAAACATAATTAAATAACTCACTTTTTAAACAATCTATTTTATTATTTAAAACATGTATTTCATACTCTCTCTCACACACACATATATATACATGATATGAATGTTATTCTTTTTATTTGTTTTCATAATTTTTAATGTTATTAATTGTATTATATTTTTTTATAATTTTAAATTAAACATAAAGTTATCCGGTTTTAAAAACGGTTGAACCGGTTGGACCGGTCCAACCAGTGAACCTCTATGACGACCGGTTCAGTAACCGGTCCTGTTTTCAAAACATTGGCTGCGATGATAAGCATGGCACATCTGAGCCATAATTTCGTGCGAAAGCTAGGAGTGTGAGTCGATGATGATGGACATAGGCTCATCTTAGACCTTTTAAGAGTTTGTTATATGGTCTCATTTGTTTTATTGAGGTCAATAATAACATCTTTGTGTGTTTAAGGCTACATTGATGACAATGTTCTCATCTGAGCCGCTATCTCATTTGGAAGCTCATATATATTATAATAGTTAGAAGTTGTGATGAAGAAAAGTATATATAGTTATTATTGTTTTGATGTGGCAACTATGATGACAATATAAAACATTTATGTTTTTGCAATGCATCTAGTAACAAGTTTATGTTTTTTTTATTACAACTAGTGTTTATCATTCGCGCGTGTTGTGCGCGTGATGGCCGCGCTTTGCGAGTCAGAAGAAGCAAAGGAGGCTCAGATAAACGCGTTTGAAGATGTTTCTATCATCATAGCTGTGAGGTCAACAAACTTTCCACAATACAACAAACATTCACGTTAAATGTTTGAAAAGCAAATTGCACATCGTGTGGCTGAAGGGCGGGTGCCGACGTGCACCGACCATGCTATATCCATGCAACAATCACTATAAACTAAATATACAGTAAGGAACAACAATGTTTGTGAACGGGATTCACGCAAGATAAGTGGTTTCTAAGCATCATTGACCAAATCATGATATTGTCTCTAACAAAGTCAGGCTAATTGGTCTCAAATGAATATATGCTCATCATCATCGACCAAAATACCATAAAAGAGCTCCATGGAACAACACATGACCATCATCGACCGTACAGCAATATTGTTAGCCAACGAAAATAGTCTCAGATGAATATATATTCATCATCATCAACCTTGGAACCCCAAAGAAAATCCAACTGAGGCCACATTTGAAAACCTTAACAGCCAAAACAACAAAGACCTAAATCCAGAAAACATATAAACAAAAGAGTCTCAGATGAACTCAGATTCATCATCATCAACCCAAAATAGCTTCGATCACGCACCTCGTCAGTGGCTTATAAAGGTCTCTACAGGAGTAAATTCGACAGAGGCAACACTTGAAATCTTTAACAACAAAAAAAGGCCTAAACTTGGAAAACGTATAGGCAGAAGAGTCTCAGATGAACTCAAGTTCATCATCATTGATGGTCACGCCAACATAGACTTCCCACATAGAATTCTGAAACCCCTTCCATAACGCTAGCAACATTCAATCGAACCAAGGACCATTGAACAAAATAAGAAGAAATGGCTCCTCATCGCCGCCGCCAAGGAAACCCACATAAGCAAATGTCTGGGGACGTCGTGGCCCCATAACCCTCGCCATATAGCGACTTCCGAACAGCCACATGTGGCATCCACAGCCTACGTCGACTGCATAACCCCAATCGCAAACCCTAGAACAGATCTGAGATCAAGAACCTTAAAGGCAGAGAAGGAAGAAAGGCTGCCGTCATCGCCGCCAAAGGAACCCATGCTAGCAAAGAACCGGTGGCGGCGAGGCTCCACACTCTCTGCAGGTGTTGATCTCAGGCAAGATGGATCGGCCGAAGCCACAACAACCACCATAAACATCGAATCAGAAGAAGAAAGGTACAGGGGGAGGATTCCTACGCGCTGGTGAAGCCGGTGACAGAATACCGGCAGCAACCTCCACCAGAGCTTCGTTAACTCACATACCTACTTTCGACGAAACCTGCGGTGAGGCCGAAGCATCGCCGTGGGAGTTGCCGGCCGACGGCTGCTCCTGGCAACACTCGAAAGCAGCCACACCGGCGGTCATGCCACCATTCTCCATCGGTAGCCTCTCTCTCTCTCTCTCTAACTTTCTCTCAAAATGAAGATTCAGAACCAAATCTTGATATATGCAAAAATGATGGTGCTGAGTGGGTAAAATAGAATGTCTCAAAACTTATGTGGCAAATCTCAAAAAGTAAAAAAGTATTACCGGTTAAGTAGCTTATAAACGCTGCACGCCCATTAAAGAAAAAAAAAATTGCTGAGGGCAGCTAGTTTATTCATAGTAAAGTAATAGGTACTTTTGGTAGCGCGCCATAATGAGTTGTCAATTCTGACCAAATAGATGCTACTATTTGGTTCAAATGGATGCGACTGTTTTGACATCTTCATGTTGTCAAATGTATGCTATTATTTAACATCCCATTTTGTTTTTACTGTAGTACGTCAAATGACCCATATTTTATCCTCACTTGCCAACCAAATAACCAATTAAATATGTAATTAACAGTTTATTATCAAAGTTAGATAAACAAAAGTGTAGGTTTTTTTATTGTGTTTGAAGTGACAATCATTCTGATGTGTTAATCAGTGTATGTATGTTTTGATTTTCGAATTCGTTGTAGAGTTCCTTGTACGTTTGAGGAATATCACTAGTTTATATTATTTCTATTAGTTTATTTAAGTATTCAAATGAGATAATTATACTTTTCTATATGTTCATTTTTATATATATTTGTCTTATTCCTTCATTGGAATTCATAACATAATAGTGTTGTAGTACATTTCGTGTTGATTTACTCAATAAAACCATCAAATATGGTTATGGTTATGGTTATCGGTAGTATAACCTAGAATGTCTGTTATTTACCTACATGTGTTGACCATATAAGAAGAAATTTAAAAATGTTTTCACTACATATATAGAAAGAACTGACTATATTTGTTTGGACTAAACCTCCAAAAGCTAAACAATTAGAGCGGCAATAGGATTGAGTTGTAGATTTCAATTTACAGGATACAAATGCCTTGTATATTGTAATCTATTGTTGAAGGACAATTATAGTTCAAATTGAAGTTCAGGGTTTTGGTACAAATGAATATTGGTAACAAAGTTGTATGGACAAGTTGTGGTGAGTTCTAAGTCAGCAAGTTTGTTGGTTGGTAAGAACTATAGTCATTAGCAACTAATAAGAATTAGTCATGATGGAAGTTAAGAGATGTTTGATAGCCTCTCAATGATTCCATTATGTGGTCTTCTTTTTGATCGGTCAAAAGTAGAGTTTGTTCGGTTCACTTAAAAGGCACGTCATGGTTCATAAAGTTTTTTAATAAGTAACTTTTAAAAGCATGCTGATTAATTTGAAAACCATCTCTTTTTCGATTATTCGATCGGGTCTCTTAATAGTTTAGCAGAAGGTTGTGAAATAGGTCCTTAGTAATTGGTTTATTAGTACTTATGAAGTTAACAACTATTGGAAGGAATAAGTCTTCAATCTCAAATTATAGCCTCATGTGATCAAGATAAAAATTCAAAGTCAAAGACAACGTGGTTAAGTGAAAGTCAACGGTAAAAGTTAAAGTCATCATGTCGCTATCAACGCGCGAAGAATTGATGAATTGACACATTAATTTAAGCCAATGTTTTGAAGACCGGATCGGACCGGCCGGTCGAACCGGTCCGACCGGGATTCGGATGAGTGGCTGAACCGGTTCAGGCCACTTCGTTTTAGAGGGTTCGGACCGGCCGGTTCGTCCCGAACCTGTGGTCGGACCGGGAACCAGACCGGTGGTCAGACTGGATTTTGATTTTTTTTTTTTTGGATTTTAATGGGTAAAAACAAGGGGTTAAACAATAAATTAGTATGTTGGACATAATATTATTGTTAAGTTTTATATATAATTATAAAATACACACAAATTGCTTATATTGAATTGTATATATAACTATATATATAATTATGACATTATCCGGTTCTTAAATCCGGTCCTACCACCGGACCACTAAGACGTCTGGTTCGACGTCCGATCCGGTTCTGAAAACATTGATTTAAACCGTAGACGACATCTATTTTGATTGAAGATATATATTTTGTGTAAACAATATATATTTAATCACTTTTGATTGTAATTAGTACATGTTAGACTATTAATAGTGATATCTTTGTAATCGTCATTAACACTGAGAAAAACACTTGAGAAATTTATTGTAAGCTTCGAGAGAGAAAGTCATCAGTGATTTGGGGATTTTATTTCTCAATCGTATATAAATTAAGTGGGTATTCATGTGTTCTTCACCTATTTGATTCAAAATTCAGCATATTCAAGCAAAATTCAAGAAAAATTCAAGCATAGGGGGATTAAAATTTTTTTTAACGACCAACGAATACTTTAAGCTCGGTAACCCGGGTAAACCCAATAGTGAAAGGCCACCTGCCTGTTAACACTAATAATGTTGGTGACCCGGTTCGCCCACCATTCAGGGAAAACCCACCATCAAAGTTACTCTGTGGTAAAACCTCTAGCATACTCAATCTCAGCATAGCTTAGCATTATAAAACCGATGGTCAAATTGAAAGAACGACACAGATTCTCGAGGATATACTTCGAACTTGTGTCATTGATTTCAGTATTTCTTAATATTATCATCTCCCGTTAATCACATTTTCATAAAATAACAATTATTATACAAGCATCAAGATAAAATCTCATTACATGGATCTATTCAAAGTGATTGAACGTATTAGGAAAGTGGCTTACAAGCTTGAACTACCTCAATGCGAATCCTTGGTGGAGGCCCACCTCTACTGTAAAGAAGTTTGTGTCTCCCACTGGTGCAAACACATTATAGCCCCATCATAAATATCTATGATTGTTCGAATATATTTCTCTGGAACTCTTCTATGTTTGAGACTCTCCTAAATGATGTGTCTTGCACACTGTCATAAGCCTTTTTTAGGTCAATGAATACCATATGCAAATCTCACTTCTTTTCTATATACTTTTCCATTAGTCTTTATAGGATGTGTATTGACTGTAAGATTAAGATGATTATCTTATAGGCTGATGCTAACCAAAGATCTATCAACATGCACTGAAGTACAAAGAAGGAAGTGCTTCGGAAGATTTGACTATGCACAAAGAAAATCAACTAAGTGTCAAATCTTTCGAAGCCAAAAGTAAAGTCTTCCGAAGCTTAAAGACAAAGCCTTCCAAAGCTTGAAGTCTTAACTCTTTCGAAGACTTAAAAGACCTGTGTCCCTAACACACTTTTGACAAAAGCAGAAGACCTTTCCGCTGTCAACTCTGAAGACTCACCAACTTATATAAGTTGGTGATTACCTTTTTTACTTTTGTCAACTACCAACATGGTCCATTTTCTGTAACTTACTACTTTAGTACTTTTAACCTTTTTGTAATTCAATAGGATGTGAACTATGTCATGTTATAGTCACATATTAAAAGACAATCTGCCTTTTGACTTTAAATTGATCTTGTTGTCTAGATTAGTGTCTAGCTGGCGTTCAAAGTATGGCCGACTGTAGGTTGTAATATAAAAGATTCTCAATGTATTAGTCTTAGGACTAAGCAAGCAAGATAGCAAGCTAAACAATCTTTGTAATTCTTGTAAACACTTGAGATCAATATACATCATCCTTGAAAATTAATCTTTGTGTTCTTGAGTGTTGTTACTTGTTCTTACTTGTTTGTTTATTGTTTCACTGCCTGGTTCCTATTTGATTTAGTAAGTGTGTTTAGTTGATGTCTCCAACTGTTAAACTATTGGTTAACCCATTCGAGCCTTCAATTTGTATCACCGTATCAGAGCTTATCAGGCTTTTATTACAAGATCTCACCATCTTGAATCACTCTTTAGTTCCATATTCACTTAATTGCTCAAATGGAAGCTCTTTCTAAAGCTGATATGGAAATCGACACAATGACTAAGTCTCCACTGATAACTCCTGATGAGTTTGACACTTGGTGCTTGAAAATGGAAGGCTTCATCAAGTCTTAAGAAAGCAGGATGTAGAGATTTGTAGTGTATGGACCTCACATCCCAAGCACTATTTCAACATCTGTTGGAGGTGGGATGATACTCAATGAAGTGGCTTACTATTCTAAGAAAATCTGGAAGAAAATTGATATTGATAAGAAATCCATGACCGCTCTTCAAACTACTCTTTTCAATTCCATCTATAAAGGCTTCAAGAAGTGTAAGAGTGTAAAAAAATCAGATGTTAGACTATCGATTCAACTTCAAGTAGACTTCTATCCACATAAACAACAATAGTGATATCTCAATCACAAAGAATCGAGTGCAACACTTAAAGACAAATCATATCAATATCATGTATCATATGATCAGAAGTAATTTTAAAAAAGGATTAATAAAACTGTTCAAAGTTAACACAAACGAACAATATGCTGATCTGTTCACAAAAGCATTGATGAAAAGAGATTTATATCTTAATTAAGCTATTGTGATAATTAACTTTGAGTAATTTTTCTTAAATTAATTTCAAAATTGTTTTTCAAAATATGTCTATTTAAAGTTGTCTAATTTTATCACTCGTATAAGCCATGCTTATCTTGAAAGAAATTTCTCTAAGTAAATATTTCTTTAAATTTTAAGAAGTATGGACAGATTTTTTCTCGGATGAAATTAATTTGACTTCGGAAGATATTTATGTTTTCAAAATTAATAACTAGTTACTAAGGAATTAACATTCGGAAAAAATTCTAAAATATCTTTTGAAGCTTAAATATGCTTCTAAGTACTTATATGTTTTGAATGAAAATTTTCTTTCGAAAGCAATTTAATCTAGGAAGTTTTTACTTCTTGAGTAAAACTTCTGAATCTTAATATCTTCCGAAACCAAATCTCTCTCGGAAAAATTACTCTGAGTATATTTTCATCCGAAACAATTCTTCTCAAAATGAGGAATATCTTCCGAAGTCCATTTAGCTTTGAAAGTTTTTCATTAAACTTTTTAAGACAAACTGCTTTCGGAAGATTTTCAACTTCGAAGATAACTACTCTTTTGGGTAACTTTTTAGAGTTAGGACCGACATCCGGATTTCAAAGTTTATCTTTCGAAATAATTTTGCCTCAAATCCAAACCTATAAATAGCCTTTGCAACGGGTTTCACTCTCTCTTCTTCCTCCTTATCTGAATCTCTTAAACCCTAAGCTCTCCTCAAACCCTTGTTTTTCTTCCACTCTCTCTCAAAAAGCTCAACAAATGTCCACCCTGAACCCCAAAATCAGCAAGCTTCTTTTGCCATGCAGCTACACAAGAAAGATAACCAAGTTGCTCTATTTGATGCTTCAAAATATTTTGGTTTTTCAGAAATATGCAACTTTCTTTCTCCCTCATCTTACCTCACCGTCCTTACCATCGACACTCCATTATATGAAAAACTCTTTGAGTTCTTGAGGACATGTCAATAAGTCCTCATGGATGGTAAGATGGAACTGTCTGCATCAGTGCAAGTGAGAACAGTTTTCATCACTCCAACTTAAATAAGCCGACATCTACTATTGGATGATGAAGATGGTGAACTATCCTTCCTTAAGGAAGCAGTTTAATGGCTTATTCCAGCTCATGGGTTATGAGAGTGACTACTCCGTAAAAACCTTCAGGAAAGGAAATGTTTCTTCTTAGTGGAATACCTCCTCCATGTAGTCATCAACTCTTTATCTAATAAACATAGAGGATGGGACCAAGTTTTGGAAGATATTTCCTAAATAGTCCATGGAATGGTCTAAGGGGTCAAGTTCAGATATTCTCAGCTTATATACACAAATTTACTTGCCAACTTAAACTCCCATAAGTATTACATGTTCTCTAGATTTGTCCAGCACATTCTCAACTATGAACTAGGCACACAGTTGAGGGGAACATGTAATATCCTAAAGCTGGGGCAGATGAAGCCCAACATCTTTAAGATAATAAGGAAAACCACCACTGGTTTTTCTGGGGTAGAAACAGTCCTTGTCCCAAAATTGTTAGAGCAACCTGCTCCAGGTGAAGACTTGGCAGTCCCAGCCAATGTTGAACCCACACCTGCTTCTTCTTCACCTACACAACCTATAATATCCAACACCTACACTAGAAAATCCAAACAAACCCCTGCTTTCTAGATCCTAGAGTCAATAAGAAATCTTCAATATCTATAACCTGTAATTCTATGAAAGCTCTCCTCTACTAACCCTGTCACTTGTAAACCTAAGTCAAAACAAACAGGCTGGCGTATTAGTAGAGAGGATGCAAGAAAGAGTGTTTGAGAAGTTTAGAAGAAGAACAAGCTTATATAGACAAAGGCATGTAGGGAAAACAATCGGTTAACCAGAAATTGAGTTGGACCCTAAGATTAGCTTTCAAGGAGAAACCTTAGTTAAAGGCACAGTTGCGAACTCTATGAACCTTGAGACTCCTAGTCCTTCAGACACTATTACCCTTAGTGAGACACCAGCTAGTGAAGGTGTTTTATAGGCTCTCTTTGTCCAAAGTTCAAGAGAAGAACAAGTACAAGAAGGCCAAAGCTCCCTCCCCCCGAGTCACACAGGCATGTGGTTGATAAGGGAAAAAGAGTTTTATCTGCTAAGAAGGTTGACGAGGAGAAAAGGGAGAGGAATATGAAGGCCAGGGAAGATAGAAGAAAATAGAGCCCTAGCTTCATGGAAGCTGCAATTAAGGCTGCTCATAGGCCAAAAACTAAAAAAGATGAGTTAAGGGCATCTAGATTGAACTACCTTGGAGCTAGGAGTTACAATGTTGATTACTTGATCTCTCTTCCCCTGGATATGCTGATTGAACTGGCAAACACTGAGGTGTCCAAAGAGAGGAAGAAGGCTGAGGATGCTGCTATGATCCTTAAAATCAAAGAAGAAAGAAAGAAAAAGAAATATATGAAGCTCCTATCCTCTTTCCAATTCAAGAAATACCTGAGGTGGAGACTGTGGCTGTAGAGGAAGAAACTCAAGTAGGCAAAAAACAAGAAAGACAAAATATGATAGCCTACTTGAGTGCCACAGCTCTCTAACAGGTTGGGGTTTGATTGTAATTAGTTAAAGTTAGACTATTAATAGTGATATCTTTGTAATTGTCACTAACACTAAGAAATACACTTGAGAAATTTATTGTAAGCTTCGAGAGAGAAAGTCATCAGTGATTTAGGGATTTTATTTCTCAATCATATATAAATCAAGTGGGTATTCATGTGTTCTTCACCTGTTTGATTCAATTTTCACAAAATCAAGCATAGGGGGATTAAAATTTTTTTTTAACAGTCAATGAATACTTTAACCCTGATAACCCAGGTAAATCTAATGGCGAAAGGCTATCCGCGTGTTAACACAGATAGCGCTGGTGACTCGGTCCGTCCACGATTTAGGAAAAACCCACCACCAAAGGTACTCTGTGGTAAAACCTTTGGCATACTCAATCTCAGAACAGCTTATCGTCATAAAACCAATGGTCAAACTGAAAGTACGACACAGACTCTCGAGGATATACTTCAAGCTTGTGTCATTGATTTTAGTGGCTTTTAATATTCTCATCTTCCATTAATCAAATTTTCATATAATAACAGTTATCATACCAGCATTAAGATAAAACCTCATTACGTAGATCTATTCAAAGTTATTAAACATATTGGGAAAGTGGCTTACAAGCTTGAACTACCTCGATGCGAATCCTTGGTGGAGGCCCACCTCCACAGAAAAGAAGTTTGTGTCTCCCACTGGTGCAAACACGTTATAGCCCCATCATACATATCTTTGATTGTTCGAATAAATCTTTCTGGAACTTTTCTATGTTTGAGACTCTCCCAAATGATGTGTCTTGCACACTGCCATAAGCCTTTTTTAGGTCAATGAATAGCATATGTAAATCTTATTTCTTCTCTATATACTTTTCCATTAGTCTCCTTAGGATGTGTATTTCTTGTAAGATCAAGATGATTATCTTAGAGGCTGATGCTAACCAAATATCTACCAGCATATACTGAAGTTTAAAGAAGGAAGTGCTTTGGAAGATTTGACTATGCACAAAGAAAATTAACTAAGTGTCAAATCTTCCGAACCGAAAGACAGAAATCTACCGAAGCCAAAAGTGAAGTCTTCCGAAGCTTAAAGGCAAAGTATTCCGAAGCTTGAAGACTAAAATCTTTCAAAGAATTAGAAGACCCGTGTCCCTGACACACTTTTGATAAAAGTAGAAGATATATCCGCTCTCAACTATGAAGGCTCACGAACTTATATAAGTTGGTGGTTACCTTTTTACTTTTGTCAACTGCCAACATAGTCTATTGTCTGTAACTTCTCACTTTAGTACTTTTATTATTTTTGTAATATAATAGGATGTGAGATATGACATGTCACAGTCACATGTCAAAAAACAATCTACCTTTTGACTTTAGATTGATCTTGTTGTCTAGATTAGTATCCATCGGGCCTTTAAAGTATGGCCGGATATAGGTTGTAGTATAGAGTGACTCAATGTATTAGTCTTAGGACTAAGCAAGCATGATAGCAAGTAGAACAATATTTGTAATTCTTGTAAACACTTAAGAGCAATATACATTATCTTTGAAAACCAATCTTTGTATTCTTGAGTGTTGTTACTTGTTGTTACTTGTTTGTTTATTGTTTCACTGCCTGGTTTCCTATTTGATCTAGTAAGTGTGTTTAGTTGATAAGTCTCCAACTGTGAAACTGTTTTTGAACCCATCTGGTCCTGCATTGTCTTTGTTGTAGACCGCCCTCGCATAAATCCGAACTGATTTATCGTAACCTGAGTTTCTTACCTAATTTTTGTATTGATAACTCTATCCCATAGTTTCATAGTATAACTTATGAGCTTTATTCCCCTTTGGTTAGCACAATATTAGGCATCTTTTTTGTTCTTATATAGGGGTACTAGAACACTACTCCTCACTAATCTGACGTTTTGTCGATCCTGAAAACAATATTAAATCTGTTAACCATTGAACTCTTTCCTCAAGAAACTTCCACACCTCAAGTTGTACTAAAATAAAATTAAATAATAAATTAAGAATTAGGCTATGGAGGTATACGCTCATACCATTTTTCTCCACTTAATTAGGCGTTACATCATCCATCTCTTCCACTCATCGTCACTTAATAAACTATAGAAATGGTCTCATCCGCTTTCAAACCTTCCCCCCTCTCCCGTTCTCCCGCGGTTGATGTATTTGTATCCACCATTCACCTTTAATATACGTAAAAACCTTAAGGACACCCTCTTTAATACCCCTTAACGTCAGAGAAGAGTGATATTTAACACAAGTTAACATATCAAATCAGTTATCACATCTTGAAACGTAAAAGCATACCAGGTTACGTTATAAACATAAGTTGATGCAAGCATCAATAAATGCATAAAAAAGTTTTCAATAATATACAGCAAAAGTTTATATGACATTAATGAGCACAAAATAACTTAGCTTTTATGATATATCCGCCTTAATAACTTTAATTACACCATTATATTTCCCATGACATCAAATTAACGCACAAAAAACGGGTATAACAGATAAAAACAGTATAAATATAAAATAAAAATAATAAAATAATAATAATAATATATAGTTGTGAACTAAAGGTGGAGTTGTATGGAGACACACGTGGTACATGGGTTTCATGTTTTTTGTCCCTCACTCTCTATAAATCATTCCCACCACATTCATTCTCCTCCCACACCTCTCACCTCCGATCAAAAATGGACCTTCGCCGGCGTCCCCTCCACCACCGGCCGGCGAAACCCTCCATCTCCTCCGGCGAACACCCGAAGCCCTCCGATGCCACCACCGTCCCACTCACACTCTATCTCACCAACTGCATCTTCTTTACCATGTTCTTCTCCGTCATGTACTTCCTCCTCCACCGGTGGCGCGACAAGATCCGCAACTCCGTCCCTCTTCACGTCCTCTCGGTCTCCGAGCTCGCCGCCCTCGCCTCCCTCATCGCCTCCGTCGTCTACCTCGTCGGATTCTTCGGTACCGATTTCGTCCAATCCATCTTTCGTCCTTCTCCGGACTCATGGCAGATTGAAGATGATACTTCAGACCATATGTTACTTGATGAAGATAAGCCCATTAAGCCATGTGGGCAGGCTTTGGTTCCCACCATCATCCCCACAACTATTGACAAGAACAAACCACCATCACCATCACCAGTTGTTAATAAGTTGCTGGAGGAAGATGACGAGCAGATCGTCAACATGGTAGTAGGAGGTGCGATTTCATCGTACGCTCTCGAGTCGAAGCTCGGAGACTGCAAACGAGCGGCGGTGATCCGCCACGAGGTGATTCAGCGGATCACGGGAAAGTCTTTATCAGGGTTGCCGGTTGATGGGTTCGACTACGAGTCGATATTGGGGCAGTGTTGTGAGATGCCGGTGGGGTACGTGCAGATTCCGGTGGGATTGCGGGGCCGTTGTTGGTGAACGGGGCGGAGTTTTGGGTCCCGATGGCGACGACTGAAGGGTGTCTGGTGGCTAGTACCAACAGGGGGTGTAAGGCGATATATGGGTCCGGTGGCGCGAGTTGTGTGGTGTTGAAAGACGGTATGACTCGGGCTCCGGTGGTGAGGTTCGGTAGTGCGAAGAGAGCAGCGGAGTTGAAGCAGTTCTTGGAAGATCCGTTGAATTTCGACACTATTGCGGTTGTGTTTAACAAGTCAGTATTGTTATTGTTATTGTTATTTTTATTGTTTTATTTGAAGTTTTTTATTTGGTATTTACTTTGTTGCCACTTTATAGAACAAAATTTCAGAAAGTCACGATTTTTGCCTGACAGGCTATAATAATATTAACATGTGTGTATCTTAGATGGAATATATACAATTTTTTTAACAGAAATATTCTGTGTTAAGGTCTTAAGGAAACTGTTTTTAGCTAGTTTTGAATCTATATGGTTTTTTAAAAAATATTTTAACTCTTATTACTAAGATAACAATTCAAATGGGAGATGATCATGAAACACACACATATATATATGATGTGTGTGTATATGAAATGTTAGAAATGGTAATATTCTAGTAATATTACTATAGTAAATAGTGGTCCGTATTTACTATAATAATTATGCCAGATGAAATGTTTATGTATTTGTCTATCTTTCTGTTTATTCGTATATATTTTTAAATAACAATGTATAAATGTTTATACATTTTTGACGGTATTCAAAATTACAATTTAATGAGCACCAATGTATGTATGTATTTATATTTATTATTTTTGGTAAAATCTGTAATTAAAAAAAGAAAAAGAGATAAAAGTCATTAATACCTAGACGTAGGTGAATAGAAATAGGATGTTAAATACCCAACCAACTTAACTCCACAAAAAGTTTCCTTTAATCTTTCCCTATTTGTTTATTTATTATTTCCTTTAATCCGCTAGAGCTTATATTTATCTTTTCTCATAGATATTTAGTATTAACTAAACATTAAATTAGAATATTTTCGATGTAAATATAGGAAAACAAATTATTTATCTAATTAAATTTTTAAAGGGGATTCATATCTAATAATATAATTAAAATATTTATCCTTTGATCAATTTAAATTTATTTACAAAATTGGACATTTTGGCCCACATGAAAACTTACCTTTGTGTTATATCTATAGATCAAGTAGATTCGGAAGGCTACAAAGTGTTCAATGTGCAATTGCTGGCAAGAATCTATACATAAGGTTTTGTTGCGCAACCGGGGACGCCATGGGGATGAACATGGTCTCGAAAGGTGTCCAAAACGTCCTCGATTTCTTACAAAGCGATTTCCCAGATATGGACGTTATGGGCATTTCCGGTATTAATCTTATAACATATAAGTTACATATAGTATCATGTCAAATATATACTACCATATATATTCATAGCACTCTCAAATATTGTGATAGGAAATTATTGTGCGGACAAGAAACCTGCGGCGGTAAATTGGATAGAAGGGCGTGGGAAGTCTGTGGTATGCGAGGCTGTGATCAAGGAAGAGGTGGTGCAAAAGGTGTTGAAAACCACTGTTTCCGCTTTGGTGGAGCTTAACATGCTCAAGAATCTAGTGGGATCTGCCATGGCTGGTGCACTCGGAGGCTTTAATGCACATGCTAGCAATATAGTCTCTGCTTTGTACCTAGCCACTGGACAAGATCCCGCCCAGAATGTTGAGAGCTCTCATTGCATTACCATGATGGAAGCTGTAAATGGTGGCAAAGACCTTCATATATCTGTAACCATGCCTTCCATTGAGGTAAATACACATACTTTGAATTATTTGTTTAAATAACAAGCAGTTATCTTCTAACTCAGTTCATAATATATCATGTTTTAGAATAAATCTTTTCAGGGTATTTTAGATGTAGGATAAATGAAACATCTTTCGTAAATCAAATCAACATTCTAGAATAGAAAATGCTTAATATACAATATATATATATATATATATATATATATATATATATATATATATATTTAATTTCTAAGCTTTGCCTTTTCTGATTATTTGAATTCACCTAGGACCATAGAAAAATGAAAAGAGTACCAAAAGATTTAAAAAAATAATTTTGTTAGCCGTTTCGGGTTGATTATTTTGAACACAGCAATATTTTACAAAGAAATTATTATTTTATAACATAATATATATGTGTATAATATGCAAAAAAAATTGATCAAGACAAATCGTGTTAACTTTTATAGTCTGATTATTTTATTTCCTGTCAAAGTTGGAGTAAACTTTAGAAGATTTGAATTATACAAGTCATATAATTAAGTAGCTTAAGAAAAGATTAAACAACCAAAAAATTGAGATTATCGTGTCGAACATAGTTTTGAAGGTTTCTCATAATCAAGAAAACGATCTTTTCTTGACTTGTTAGTAGTAGTCGATAAACTTTTGAGACTTGACTTTTTTAATACTTTTTCATGGATTAAGAAACTACGTTAAATTATTCACTTAAAATTGTGTACCACCACTTGAACGTTGAAACCAATGCTAGTGCAAACCCAATCTCACACGGTTTATGAAGAAAATGATATATATTAATGAGTTTATAAGTTACTTCATTTTGCTTTCTTATAACAATAAATACAATCCCTAAAATCTACTCTAAGAAATCCAACTATTGTACGCTTAATTTGTGAGACTCGAAAGTCGTACCTTCACCAATCTGATAAGGTTAAACAGTAAGGGTCGTTTGTTAGTCTCTTAATAATTCCATTAAGGGACTAAAAGTCAGAGGCAAATTGTGTTTGGTTCACTTTGAAAACATCTCGTATTGGTTTATGGAGCCTCTTAACGGGTGATTTTTAGAAACATACCGACCCATTCCAAGGCTACCTCTTATTCGATGAATTTCTTTAATAACTCAACACAAGGTTGTCAAACAGCCCATACGTGCCATTAGGCCAAGACACATATCATCCATGTGGTGCTTATTATCATGCTTATAATTAAACCCATAATTACACAATATAAACAAAATTTGTGTCCAAAATACAAAACCCATATAAAATAATAATTTACCAAATCACATGCATGTCATAGTTGCATGCCTGTTCATGTCTGCAATTTGAAAAAAAAAAAAATCAATTTTTTAATTGAACAAGAAAGCTTATATTTAATATTATATATTACTTGTAATTCAGGTTGGAACAGTTGGTGGTGGTACACAACTTGCTTCACAGTCAGCATGTTTAAACCTATTAGGTGTCAAAGGTGCAAGCAAAGATGAACCAGGGTCAAACTCAAGGGTTTTGGCCACAATAGTAGCTGGTTCAGTGCTTGCTGGTGAGCTCTCTCTCATGTCAGCAATATCAGCTGGTCAGCTTGTCAAGAGCCACATGAAATACAACAGATCCACCAAAGATATGTCCAAATTAACCTCTTCTTAATTAGGGTTTCACACTCTAAACATAATTAGGATCATATATATACCTAAATGGAATAAAAGGGTAGATCATGGATGATTAAAGGGGCATCGTAAACGATACCTAAAGCGAATCGAAGTGTTGTTGTTGGTGTTTTTGTGCTTTCTTGAAGATGCCCATGTGAGTTTGGATCAGTTTCCCAAGTGTAAAAAGGTTTTGTATGTGTGATATTTGTGGTGGTGGTGAAGTGGTGGTGTGAGGGAATCAAATAGGAAACATGGAGATCTAGGGATGTACAATGGTGTTTGTTTTTTCTTGTCTTTGGTTTATTTTAATGTAGTTGGTGCAGTGGTGGTCATTTGGGATTGCATGTGCAAATGCTACTATTTTATTCGTATGATCTTGTTTGTATCTCTGTTTATTGTTAATTTTTTTTTAGTTTGTTTATATCTATGTACTCGTGATACAATCGCCCAAAACAAATCGTCTCTTTCTAAAAAAGTTTATGTATAGTTAAGTTCGCTTTTGGATCGTGTGTATTGACGTGTCGGGAGAAGGTTGTTTCGGTGAGATTAAGAAGGTAGAAGAATGAAGCTAGGAAAGATAAGGTATTAACAGAAGGATATACGCATTGTACTTGGAAAGTTGGAAATTATAATACGAAAAATCACAAATTATCCCAAGAGACGCACCATCCATATGGGTGGAAAATGATATATTCCCTAACAAAAGGTTGTGGACTTAAATCCTGTAGAGTACATACGTTATTATTTAAAAATATAACATATGTAAAGTAAACGATGTGTGTTAATTACCATTACACATGTTTATAAGAATAAGCAATAAATGTGAAACTAGATAGTAGGATAGTGGAGTCTTGTTGTAGCTGGTAAGTCATGCTACTATTACTCTATGAGTTACATAAGTCATTAACTAACTTCTCAACTTCCTAAAGACAAGTCATACATCCTTATCCGGATCCGGTTATAGCAAGCCCTTGTTGACAATACGATATGTAACAATTTGATATCTATTTATATATACGATATAGCTATATGTATATCAAATTGTTGCTTTCGCTTCTAAACACGTTTATTGGTCATGATATATATTCATAAAGATATTATTACTATAACTATAACTATAGTTCAAAAGAGAGGCTTGTATGCATATTCCTTAAATAGTGAAATTGAAGATAACAGATCACAAATACATGGGTTTGTATAATGTATTTTGATATCAGATGTTTGAATAGTAGCACTTCAAAGATTAGAGCGCTATAATATGATGTATGTAATGTAACATATTGTTTAAAAGACTATGGCATCATCACAATCATGGTACAATCACATAAAACAAACAAACAATCACACATAAAACAAACAATCTTTCTTCAAAAAGGTTTATGTATTTTACATTTTGGAGTGTTATTAACGTGTCTGGAGAAGGTCGACCCTACGGTAGAAGAAGGTAGGATGTTGAAGCTAGTCGAGATAAGGTATTAATGAAAGAAAACATTAAATTATTTAATTTTGAAAGCTAGAAATTACAATGTAAGAGATCAGAAATGAGTAACCGATGCTATAATTTCTAACAGGACATCATGATGGTTAAGTGATGTATTCCTAACTATAAAAATTTTACGTTTAAATCCTACATAATGTAATGTGATGATTTTAAAAATAAAACAAATAAGAGCAAAGGCAGAATGCACATAGTTACCGCTAAGAAAAACTAAGAGATCCTGCCATTACTAATGTTTATAAATTGATACATACTACAAGAAAATTGATCTATTACGACTAAATTTTGTAGATACGAAATCATTTCATCTCTACAGCTTCATCTATTGCGACTACCTTTAGTCGCAACACCTATTTCAGACTTTTTATTTTTTAAAACCCTATAAAGACTAAGTTTAGTCGCTACAAGTTTTCACAAAATAGAGAAAATAATTGGCGCTTCTGAAAAAGTTATAGCGACGATGTTTAGTCTCCACAGATTAAAATTAATTTCTTTTCTCCTTTTATAAAGCAAATGTTCAAATAAATGAAAATAAAAAAATAAAAATATTTCATAAAAACCTATATGGACGATTTTTATTCACTATAGCTAAAAAAATTATTTTCCCTTTCACAATCTTATTCTATTAACCAAAAACCCAAATCAAAACTCCCCGCTACCTCCCGAACTTCCATCCCCCTACGATTTCTCCCAACGATTCATCCCTACAATTCCTTCCTGCGATTCCTTTCTTGCAACTGGCGACTCCTGCAATTCCTCCCTTCTCTACGATTCCTCGATCGTGTGGTTTCCGGCAGCTCCGTCACCCCCCCCGCGATTCCTGGATCGTGTGGTTTCTAGCAGCCCCATCACCCCCTTTGATTCCTCGTGTGTTTCCAGCAGCCCGTCCTCCTGTGTTCCTCATTTTGGCAGCCCCCCTCTGTAGCATCTGGAGAGTAAACCCTAAAGACATAAAGCTTCTTGAGGTTTCTGTTCTATCCTTAATTTACTGTCTTAAGTTTATTCATGTAACAACATACACTTTATTAATAAGAATCACATTTGTAGGTTTGCAATGAGAATCAAGTGTTGAATTTTGTTCACGTAGCATTAGATTCGGGGGCTCGTACTTCATCAACTGTTGATTTGTGGGTAGACATAGCAAGGTTAGTTTTAAGAACTGCATAACACTTTACTAAGGATTGATTAATTAGTGTAGTATATGAAAATTTTATCTCTTATTTGATTAATATGGTGGTTATTGTATCATAAAAGCTAATGACTCGAATTCAAACAATTTATATTAATATGATGGCTTAACTGTTATATTTTATAATGTGGTTAAGAGCATTCACATCTCATCCTCCATCTCCATCTCTATAATTATACTAAAAAACATTATTTTTCTCTCTCCTTTTCAATAAAATAATATTTTTTTATATTTTTATCATTACATTTTCTTTCTCCTTCACTCACAACCACTTTCAACAAATATTAAAAAATTAATAGAGATGAACAGTGTTTCATCAAATATAGAGATGAACAGTAACATATTCTCTATCCTCCACTCACAACCACTAATAATCATTCTCTATAATATAAAGAACACACTCACAGATTTATAGAGAGCCTGCTATGAATGCTCTAATGGACCATAGAATTGAAGCTGTAGTTAAACTTTTATTTTTGAATTCTATCTCATATTTAATTAATATGGTGGTTAATGGACCATAGAAGTTGTAATTAAACTTTACTTTTTGAATCCAAATAATTTTTAATTAATAGCAATGCATTACTTGGCAATATTTTCCAAAGAATTACTGCAGCTTTTCCTCTCATTTTATTAACATGATTGTGTTTTCTTATTCTAATCATTTTTTTTCTTAATATTTGTATTTCTTTATTGACTTATGATATGTATTTGTGCATGTTTGTGTATACATTTGTTCATATCATTTATTATATGTATATGTGCATGCTTGTGTATAATTTACAAATAAAAGGTGTTTTAGAGCCTGCGAGATGGGATTATTAGTCTAAATCTTAATAATGCAACAGTTATGACAATGTTATAAAAGTTGTATTACATTACGAAATCGAAGATGTCCAGAGTTCTTAAACGGTCTTCGCAGCTTTATGAAGATTACCAAAAATCATGTTAATAGTGAAGGCAAAGCATATTAGCCGTGTAAAAGTTGTGAGAATTCGAATCGGTTACTTCAAGAATTGCCTACGATTTATGCCCACATACATGATTATGGATTTCTACAATCATATACTGCATGGGTCCATCATGGTGAGAAATATCCTAATGCTTCTGAGATACAAGCCCGTTGGGATACAAAGACATGTACTGCAGCAACAAATAATGAGATGTTTGATATGCTTCATGATGTCATGATAGAACAAAATACAAATGAAGAAAATATAGATGAATATAATGATAAAGAAAACATGTTAGATTTGGAATTTGATGCTTTGTTTAAAGAGCTTAATACAGAGTTATATCCTGGACAGACTTGGATGTCTTCTCTAAGCTTTTTAGCAAAATTGATGCATATTAAATTATTAACAAATGGACGGATACTTCATTTAACCAACTTTTAGATTTTCTAAAAGTTGTATTACCTAAAGAAAATCATATTCTAGTCTCGTACTATGAAGCAAAAAAGAAGCAGAGAAAGATTGGGTTAGGATATGAATCTATTCATGCTTATATTAATGACTATGCTTTATTTTGGAAAGAGAATGTCTTGATGCAAAATTGCCTTGTTTGTAAGAAGAGCAAATGGGTTGACAAAAACACAAAAGGAAAGAAATTACCACAAAAAGTGTTACGTTACTTACCTTTAACTTCTCGACTTCAACGAAAGTATAGTTCTAGATTCACAGCAAAAGATCTAATCCGGCATGATACTAGAGGCTCAATGGATGGTATGATGCATCATCTGGTTGATGCAAAGGCATGGCAAGAATTCAACAAAAGGTATCCTCATTTCGCCAAAGAACCTAGGAATGCCCGCTTGGGTTTGGCTGCTGATGGCTTTAATCCATTCGGTAGCATGAGTCAGACTTACAGTATGTGGCCAGTGGTGTTAACAACATACAATACAGCACCATGGTTATGTATGAAAGAGTCATCTTTTATGTCTACTTTGTTAATTCCCGGCCCTAAATCACCTGGAAATGATATTAATGTTTTCTTAAGGCCTTTGGTGGATGAATTGAAAATGTTATGGGCTGACGGTGTCCAAATGAGAGATGCATCAACTGAAACTATGTTTAAGATGCGTGCGGCACTATTATGGACTATAAACGATTATCCTACTCATAGCAACTTGTTTGGATGGAGTGGTCAAGGTTATAAAGCAATCCCTACTTGTAATGCAGACATACCTTCGTGCCTTATAACTAATAAGATAGCTTATGTTGGTCACAAACAATTTTTGGCTAGAAATCATAAATGGAGAGATGAACTGTTATTTAATGGCAAAAACGAGACCAAAGCTCCTCCTAAACCGTTCGCTAAAGCGCAAATAACAAAAAAAACTACAAAGTCTTCCTATTCGTGTTCCAGGTAAACATCCAAGTCATGGAGGTGTGAAAAGAAAGCATGTTAAGTTAGAGTTGAATTGGACCAAAAGCAAGTATCTTTTTTGAGCTAGATTATTGGTCTTCTCTTGTTTTAAAACATAATCTTTTTGTTATGCATGTTGAGAAAAATGTATGTTAGAGCTTGTTAAGTACTTTGCTTATGAATGAAAAATCAAAAGACAGGCCCAAAGCAAGACAAGACCTAGAAAAGATGGGTATTAGACAAAATTTATGGCTAACAAAGAACAACAACAAGGTCTACCAACCACATACTACTTACTGTTTCACACCTAATAATCGAGAATGTTTTTGTAAGTTTATAATAGGAGTGAGACTACCTGATGGTTTTGGATCAAACTTTAAAAATATGATGCTTTCTAATGATTCTAATATAGTCGCCCTAAAGTCTCATGATTATCACATTCTCATGCAACGATTGCTACCAGTACGGGTCCAAGCATGCGTTCCCGCGGATGTTTCAACATCAATCATTGATCTTTACATGCTTTTTCAAAAAACTTGTGCATGATCTTTAGATTTGAAAGACATGGATAAAGCAAATAAGTGGTCAAAATATTATGTAAATTGGAATTGATATCTCATCCAACATTTTTCGACATAATGGTTCATTTTGTTGTTCATTTACCAGAAGAAGCTATTCTTGGTCGACCTGTATATATGAGATGTATGTATCCTTTTGAAAGATACATGAAAAAGCTAAAAGCGTATGTTAAAAATAAAGCTAGGCCTAAAGGCTCAATAGTAGAAGGTTATATTGCAGATGAGGCATTAACATTTTGTTTAATGTATATTGAGGGTATACAAACTAAATTCAACTGTCCAGATAGAAATGTAGATGATGGTATTCCTCAGAGGGAGTTGTACGTATTTTCATCACAATGTCGACCAATTTTAAAGAATAGAATTATATCACTTTCTAAAGAGGCTAGAAAATCATAGTAATGGTTTGTACTAAACAATAACGATGAAACTAAAGACTACAAATCGTAAGTTTTAGAATTTTTTATTTTTATTTTAGCTATTACGATAAACTAATTTAAACTTTATTACTTTTATATGGTGAATTTGGACCTGAATTTTCTAGACGAGATATGAAAACAGAATTTTCGTCATGGTTTAGATATAAAGCAAATAAATCATCATCATCATCATATATTTATTCAGAATGCAATAATGAAATAAAGGCACTGGCACATGGGCCTTTGAATGTATATTCTTACACTGCCTGCATAGTCAGCGGTGTTAGATTTATGGTACAAAGTCATGATGTCCAACGCACTATCAAAACAATGGTATTGTTTCAATAGGAGAAGATGGTACTCCATAATACGATCAACAAGAAGAGATCATAGAGTTAAACTATATGGATGGTTACTCGGTTGTACTATTTCGCTGTAAATGGTTCAAAACATCTGGTAATGGACGATTAATTAAGAAATATCCTTTTATCGACACTAGCCGGAAAATGTATCCAGCTAGTGAATGGTACGAGTATTAACCTACATTTTAGCCACAAAGCTAAACAAGTTTTCTATCTTCAAGAACCTTCTCGAAACACCGTAATTGCAGAGTTATGCAAGACGTTCACCATCAGAAACTTTGGGCCGAGTATAGGTGTTATTAATGAGATAGATGTATTGCACGACACTTAATCATTTGATTATAACTTGGTTGTTGAATCATGCCATGACATTGGTGAATCAAGTGGATAATTTATTAATGATGAGACCGTCAGACCGACGACTTATGAGAACCTCAATCATATCATTGTAACCTGTTTGTTGACTTAGGCTTCGTGCCTATGAGGACAACTTTAGGTGAAGGTGGTGACCTTGTGCCTCGATTGTGGATGATGAAACTTTCATTGATGATGAAGAAGAAGATAATGAAGATACATATTTTCAGATGAGGAAGAGACAATAAATGATGATTCTGATGATGACAAAGTAAATGATCTCATAGACACACGTTGTTGTAGTGATGATTCTAATTAATTGTATGTTTATTATTTATGTTTGTTATATCTTCATAATATATTATTCTATTACTTATTAATTGTTAAGATTATGTTTGCTATTTGTTTTGGTTGTAGTCATGGTAGATGTTGCTAGTTCACACGTTGGAGACGGGGGGAATGACCCAGCTCATGGTCATCCTCATAGGATCCCTACACGTTGCTACTCATGTAAGTTAATTACTTGTTCTGGTTAAATGTATGTCTTAATCTTAAACACCTTCTAAAGTTTCTAACTATTCAGTTTCATGTGTTAATATAGCTAAACCCAAGAAAACCCGTTTGTATGGAAGAAACCTTAATTTATTTGATGAATTTCAAGAATATGGTAATAAACCACTCAGCCTAGAATATGATACAACGAATGGGCAGTTTAGGACCGTGGGAGAAAATTACGAGATGCATGTGAGGCTCATATCCAATGAGGTTGATAGGCATGTTCCTTTCCACTATTCTAGTTGGAAGAAAGTTCCTATTGAGTATAAAAGATCCATACTTACCATAATTTCTGTAAGTATACGATTTGATGTTATCTTTTAGTATCATAACTTGTAGTTATTTTCTAATTACCTCCTTTTGTAGCACTTTTTGATCTTAAAAAGTTTCCAAAATTCCGAGCAGTGGGAAGGAATCAAGCTAGGGATCCAAACGGACTGTGCAAACCGTTATAAAGATAGAAAGTCAAAATTCAAAAAGCATTTTGATAAACATGGAGGTTTGAAAGATGTTGAAGAGATGAAGAGAAACCCACCAAGATCAATGCATCCGGATGCATGGGTCCGGCTCATTGAGGAGTTGCTCTCAAATCCTGAATATATCAACCGCTCTAAAAAAAGAAGACGAATAGAGCAAAACTTCCTTATGGAAGTTATCATGGGAGTCAATCTCTTACCGATAGACGATACAAGGAGATCAAAGCCTAGTTTTCTTTGATGATTTGTTACAGATATTTGAAATCTGAATGATAATATTTTTTTTGTTTACAGATTAAAGAAACCAGAAGGGCGCACCCCGGTGAAGGTTGGAGAAATATACATTACAAGGAAGGCAAGTGGTATAATGACAATGCAGCTAAAGCTTAGGGAAATAAATAACTTTATTAAACTCTTAGTAGGTTTGAGTCATTTTGACATGTTTAAACTTTTAGTTGGATGTTTTAAGTATATTAAAGTGGGTTTGGCTTGTTTTGACCTGTTTAAAATTTTAGTTGGATGTATAAAGTTTATTAAAGTGGGTTTGGGTCGTTTTGAACTGTTTAACTTTTAGTTGGATGTTTTAAGTATATTAAAGTGGGTTTGGGTTGTTTTGACCCGATTAAACTAAAGTTTGATGTATTAAGTTTACTAAAGTGGGGTTGGGTCGTTTTGACCCGTTTAAACTTTTAGTTGGATGTATTAACTTTATTAAAGTGGGTTTGGGTTGTTTTGATCTGTTTAAACTTTTAGTTGGATGTATAAACTTTATTAAAGTAGGTTTGGGTCGTTTTGACCCGTTTAAACTAAAAGTTTGATGTATTAAGTTTATTAAAGTGGGTTGGGTGACCCGTTCAAACTTTTAGTTGGATGCTTTAAGTATATTAAAGTGGGTTTGGGTCGTTCTCACTCGTTTAAACTAAAAGTTTGATGTATTAAGTTTAGTAAGGTGGGTTTGGGTCGTTTTGACCCGTTTAAATTTTTAGTTGGATGTTTTAAGTATATTCAAGTGGGTTTGGGTCGTTTTGACCCGTTTAAAGTAAAAATTAGATGTATTAAGTTTGTTGCATTTGGGTTTGGGTCATTGAAAGTTAGGAATGTTACTGTTTAGTAAAACATTTAATGTGTTTATATTTTATTGTTTAATGCACAAAAAAATTATGAACAATATAATAAATCAGTGTCAAGCTCAAGTGGAGATGAGAAATCGGTGAATGAGTTCTTATGTCTAAGAGAAGCTTTAGGTTTTCGGCGTTCACACATACGAAGCGTTGGTCGAATACTGAGAAGTGTAACTCCAGACGTGTACCCTAATGTAAATAGGGATGAAGAGAATCGACAAGCGAGAGAACATTTTGAAAGACAAGATCAAGCTATAGTGGAGTTGCGACAACAGAATGCGCTGTTAAAGAAACAAATAAATCAAATACTACATTTAACCAAAATGTCACTTCGAGACTCGCCCCGTCAACCTAATGAAGAAGATGATCAAGATGATGATCGATATAATTAGTTTGCTTGTTTTTTTTAATAATTGTATTTGACTAATACGATGATATTTCAATTTCTACGTTTAATTATATTAGAACTGAATGGAGTTTGTTTGATAATTTATGGATTTTGTATTTCTGGATTTTGTAGATTTATTTATTTTTATAACCTGTAAAATAATATTAAAAATAAAAATAATACCTATTGAGACTAAATTTTGTCGTTGTAGTTGTCATCTATCGCGACAATATTTTGTCGCAATAAGTTATATTTTCCATAATTAAAGTTTATTAATATTTTAAGGAATATATTTAACGACAACACTGTTGCAACGATAATTCGTTGTTATAGCCTGATCTATCGTGACGAAACTTATAGCGATGAAAGATTGGCCTTATACGACGGAGAAATGGTGACGAAACAGTGGAGACCAAATGTCGTTGCAATAGGTGATGGAGACTATATTTGGTCGCTAAAAATGTAAAAAAATTAGTCGGTAAAAGACTTATTTCTTGTAGTGAGCTTTGTTCACTCTCTAAATACGTTTATTAGTAACGATGAACATTCATAATGATATTATTACCATAAGTATGTTTTATACAGAGGGGCTAGGTCCGCTAGGATTGGAGTTACATTTCTTTTCACTAAAGAGTGAAATTGAGTATAACAGATCAAAAATAGTTTCTATAATGTATTTTGATAACACGTGTTTTAATATCTGTACATAAAGGTTAGGTTATCATTATTATATAATATAACATAACATATTATCCTATCTATTAATAAAGCAACTTGATGAACAGTTACTGTACCGGTTGTTAAGCATTATGTACAAGTTGTTTATGCGCGTACGTTTTGTGAAGCACTATGTACAAGTGCATGATGCTCATTCAGATTATAAAAGATGCTTTTCACCTCATTTGTGGACCGCCTTCTCTCTGCCACCTCCGAACGCCGCTCTCAGCCACCGCCGAACGCCGCTCTCCGCCGCCTCATTCCCTTCTTCCGCCGGTGCGTCTAATCTCTTCGGTTATACTGGTTAGTCCGCCATGGTGGTGGGGGTGGTGGATGAGACGGGTGTTTCTTGGGTGTGGCGATGAGACGGCGAGGCTGAACATCCAGCGGGCCTCTGTTTCGGCCCTCGATTGGTGCTTTCTCCGGTCGTTTGGAGGTTCGATTTGTGCCTGAGATCTTGGTATCAACGTTTCCCTTTTTGCCGGTGACAGCCTCGGTGATACATTGTGAGGCTTTGTGTGCAAGTCCATGATGCTCATTCGGACTATAAAAGAGGGTTTTCACCTGATTTCTTCCTTTTCAGCTCTGGACCGCCTTCTCTCTGCTACCTCCGATCGCCGCTCTCAGCCACTGCCGCTCTCCGCTCTCTGCCGCCTCACGCCCTTTTTTCACCGGTATGTCTGATCTCTTCGGTTATTCCGGTTTGTCTGGCATGGTGGTGGGGGTGGTGGATGAGACGGGCGTTTCTTGGGTGTGGCGGTGAGAGCGAGAAGCTGAACATCTGGCGGGCCTTTGTTTCGACCCTCGATTGGTGTTTTCCCCGGTTGTTGGAGGCTCGGTTTGTGCCTGAGATCTTGGTCTCCGCGTTTCCCTTCTCGCGGATGATAGCTTTGGTGAATGCATGTTGGCTCCTTTCTTTGTTTCGGGTTAACCGGGTGACCGGATCTCAGTTTTGATGTAATTCTGTTTTGGTGTGATATTGGGGTTTTCAAGTCCGGTTTGACTTGGACTTTGGATTGCCTTTGCCGATGATGTTTCGTTCTTTTCTGTGGGATATTAGGGTGTTCAGTTGTGTTTCGTGTTGGTGTTTGGACCATGGTTGTGGCTGATGTTTTGGTCTTTCTTTTATGATATATGGGGTTTTCAGATCTGACCTGAGTTGTTTGGATAGTGCCTGTTGATGATGTTATGGTCTTTACTTCATTATGTGAGACTTTGTTGCTCACATTGTCGATGATGTGGAGCTTTAGCTCCTCTGAGATGTTGGCTTACACGTGTTACATGACAATATCCTATCTATTAATAAAGCAACTTGATGAACAGTTGTTGTACCGGTCATTAGGCATTGCCTACAAGTTGTTTGTGCACAAACACTTTGTGAGGCATTGTGTACAAGAGAAGAGCTGTTGTTGTAACGATTTCATCTGCTAAGACTGTGTTATTGTTTGTGGCTTATGTCGATGATGATGAACGTGTGCTCATCTGAGACTTTTCTAATGTTGGATTTTACCTCTTCTGGGACTGTTGGTTTACAGGTCAGAGTCAGCTGACATTTGTTTGTTTGTTGGCGATCTGTTCCTATTGAGTTAGATTGTTGTTTGTTGGTGTCGATGATGATGGATGTTTGTCCGTCTGAGGCCTTTTGTTTTGTTTGTTTCGTGGCTGTGATGATACACCCTGACCAACATCGGTTGTCCTGGCTTGGCAACCGTTTACGGTGTGCAGCCTCAACCGTACATGGTTCTGAGCTGTGCCATACTGTTATGATGACACAAACATTGTGTTAACAGCGGTCTAAGGATCAGTTTACTGTGTCCCTATGACGCGCAAGGCGCGTCGGGGATCAAACCCTAGTTAGTCTTTAAATATCATTATTTTACATGAACAAACTACTACAATGCATTTGTTTGATCTTATAATCTTTCATGTAGTCTCTAACAGCTTTAGATAAATCCTTTTAAATCTAATGGCTTATTTGATTTGTTGGCCATCAAATTTATCTATAAGCATCCATCCACAAGGACAAACTCATAAAAAAATATTCATGGATAAATGGTGATAACGCCCAATGTGTCAAGATGATGAATGTTCATTAACATTGCATGCAAAAACATCACCTTTTTTCTTCAAGAGAAATCAAATAAATTCATATTATTAAGTTTTTGGTGAGAAAAGAAGATAATAAATGATTACAAGATACGTGGACTTAAGACATATAATAGAACTATAGAAGATAAGGTATTAACATAAGAAAAAGTTACTCCATGAAAGTAGGTAATTACAATATGAGAAACTAAAATAAGTAAGAGATGCTAGTGATCCATTTCTACATGAAAGAAAACCTACTAATGTTAATAGTAATAAGCAATAAATGTAAAAATAGATAGTGGAATACGGTACATAGTGTAGGAGCAAGTCACACCACCATTGCATCATGACTAAATAAGTCATTAATTCTTGCTAATTAGTAGAAAACATTTCGATTTCTTAACTAGTGAGTCATACATCCTTTTTTGGTCCCAGATTTACAAAGCCCTGGAATAATACATTCCACAGTATATAGGTGTGTACTTATATAATCTAGCTATATATACATATAGATAAAGTTTAAAATACAAAGTAGCTTTCACGAGCAAAGTGTACAAAACAATATGTGATAGATGTGTGGCTTCGCTGCAATTTTACACGGAGGGATACTTTCGTCCCCCAACTTGTTTTTTATTCATTTTGCATGATATTACAACTGTTGTGCCAAGTGAAAGTTAAAGGTTTTGAAGTTGTAAAGGTGAAGACGGCTAGATTAATGAATACGCAAAGGAAGAACTACCAGCTTGAATGACTTGCACTAAGGATTTATAGTTTTGAATGACTTAGTAAACACAAATTAACTCATGAACGGGTTAAGAGTAGTTTTGAATGACTTGAGGCTTAGTTTTGAATGATTTACATAATTTACTAAGAACCTTCGTATTTAACATTTTAACTTGCATAATTTTAAGAAATATTACAAAGGCGTGATTTCAAGTATTCTAACTTGTGAATGGTTTAAATCTAGTTTTAATGGCTTATTACTAGTTTTAATGGCTTATTACTAGTATTTCAATGGTTTGCATAATACATTTAAAACATTGGGTAATAAATATATAACTTGTGTGATTTCAATCTAACCGTTGAATAGTTTGGACTAGTTCTGAACGGCCTAGAACTAGTTTAGAATTACTTGCGTAATATGTTTAGAATCTTGCATATATATTATTATAACTTGCATAATAAATGATAAAACTTGTGAGATTTCATAAATTATTACGCAAATCATTTTACAGAAAATGTATTTTAAGTTTTTTTTTTTTGTAAAATGACAGAAATACTCTTTGTTTATGAAAAAATTGATGAAATTCTCATGCAAGTGTTTTTAAATTGATTATGTCAATGATGAGTAGCTAAGATCACTTTATACATTTCACATCCATCTTGTATAGTAACACCCCCTGCCTATAAATATATACGTATAAAGTTATTCATCTCGCTCTCTAAACACATTTATTAATAATGACGTATATTAATAATGATAATACAACTATTATTGAAAAGAGCGGCTTGTATATTGGAGTTACATTAAAAATTATGTTTAGTTGATCAATTGATGAAATTAAAATTGAAAAATTTTCTCACATTTATTAGAATTCATAATTTTTTCACTTACTTATAGAATATTCAACAATATAATGAAGTGTTCAAAATTAACACTGTAGTTTCACAAGAAATTGACCAACCAAATATGTTATCAATTTTAGCAAAATGTCATTTCAATTTCACTTATAATTCCAATTACCTTTCTGATTTCAATTTCTTCACAAAACATTTTACTAAACAAATGACCCCTAAAGAGTTTATATATGTTTTCTTTTTTTGTTTTTGTTTTTTTTGTTTTAGCATAAGATATACTTTTTTTTTCTTTTTTCCCCCTTGAGTTTAGCTATATGTAGGTTTTACATCCTAAATTTATATTTTTGTTTTTTTTTGATACATTCATAATTTTGTTTTCATTTTTTAATCTTCTTTATATGTTTCAAATTCTGAATATGTCGTTACAACGTACTTATTTATATCTACGTTTCGTTGTAAATTTAAAAACGACGTTTTACGTTAGATTATACAAGTTTTTGAAGTTCAAATGTACAAGCTCGATCAAAGCTCATTAAAGGTCTTGATTTTTATAACTCAACTTTTCTCTAATCCTCTAATAAATTGTAAAATATAATGTTTTATAAAACTCAAATTTATATTGTACTACTTTTTATCAGAGTTAATATCTTAATTAATCGTTACAATTTTGTGGTTGCAACACATTTATTTCTATAAACGTTCGAACATGAATTTATTTAGTGGTTTCACTTTTCTAAATAAACGTTCGAGTATCATTAATGGCCCCATCACAACGCACTGGCTAGTGATGTTTTTGTTTTTATATAAAGTTTTGTATGTTATCAATGACATAACCATTTTATTTTTTCTTATATAAAGTTATGTATATTATTAATAGTTGCGGAGCATGAACAAACGTGTAGGAGGGCTAAAAGTCACAAGACCCAATTCAGGGGGTGCTAGACTCACATGTATAAAATTTTCAAACGAAATACGGCGTATAATTTCACTTCAATACCCGCACCACAACAAAGCTTCGCCCATGATTATTAAAGCCACCTTCAATAAGCGGGTTTGCGACAACGTTTCGTCACTATTTATTTGTATTTTGATATATTAAATGTTTGAATCCTAGACTTAATAGTTAGAACAAGATATTGTAATATAACCTAACGTATCTATCTATATTAATAAAAAAAATGTTTTTGTATACCACTTGTCATAATTTTGAAGCTTCTAAATATTATTTCCCGCTTCTATCTTCTAATAAATATCACATTAAATACAAATGATATTATTTAATCTTTTCATATTGAAAATATTTTTTATTAAATTAAAAAAATAGATCTTTCTACAAATGTAATTTGTAAAGAAATAATTTTTTGAGTTAAGTTTAATTTTACTACTTGAGGTTTGTTAAAAAATAATAATTTTCCTCCAAAAAATTAAAAACATCAATTTACCTCCAAAAGTTTCATAAATTATTTCAATTTTAATTCAAAAGTTTTATTAGTTGTTTTAATTTTATCCAAAATAATGAAACCTTTGGAGTAAAATTGAAACAACACATGAAATTTTTGGAGGTAAATTTATGTTTTGAATCTTTTGTAGAAAAATGTTTACTTTAGTTAAACCTTAGTAAGTAAAACTGAAATTAACACAATATAAAATAAGAAATTTCTTTCAAAAAATATATCAAACTTTTAAAGAACGTAATATATTTTAAAACCTGTGGCTTTTAAAAAATAAAATTCTTATGAAACGAAAATAATTAAATTTCAAAGTTATAATAAAGAAATTATTAAAAATGACACTTTTTTAAAAATGATTTGTTTTGAAACAATTTGTTTAAAACCCAACTTTTTTAAAAAAACAAAAAATTAATAAACAAAAGTTTAAAAAATGATATCATCCTTTTATCACTCGTACGTAATGTCAATCATATCTTATATCAAAACATCGCTTTATAATTTTTTAATTTTTATTAATAACTATTTAATATTTTATTTATTTAAACCGTGTTATACACGGGGTTTTAACCTAGTTATTCATAAGACCATGACAATATTGTGCCAGTTATGCTTTTAAATATCATTTAGTTTGTATGAAGTAACTCCTATAATGCATTTGTTCTTACAATCCTTCATACAATTTTTAATTCCGGTCCATTTTCAGGTAATCTAATATTGATTAATTACATGCGTCAATCCACAACGACAAACTCATAAAAACATCTATATCTATAATCTATAACATCTAATAAAACAAGCTTTTTTTTGCCACTTGTCATTCTCTTAACCCACTTTTTTGCCACTTGTTATTTTTCTAGACCTACACACATCAATTTTCCATCCAAAAAGGTATTATAGTAATTTACATACTCATAAAAGTTTCTCTCTCATATTAGAAATGAATTTTATTAATTGTTATATTTCTCTCTCTTATCTAAAATTTTTTAACATTAAACTATCTTTTCATATTTTAATTAAAATCTAAATAACAAAAAACTAAAGTTTTATATAATATTAAATTTACTAAAACACTATACATTTTTTAAACAAAATATTTTAAATCATTTTGTTTTGGAAAAAAATTATAAATAGGTGAAATATTTTAAAACATTCTTATTAAAACAACCAGAATAATTACAAACCAGAGTTTTTAAAAAACAAGATTTGTATAAAAAATATTTTTTTATAAAAATCTTAAAACGAATGTTTAAATATAAAACTATTTAGATAAGAGAGTTAAAAAAATGGTATAATTGTTTTATTTTTTGAACTATTATGTATATATAATTTTAATTATATTTTATATTAAAATATTATATTGTAACTATTAGTGTTAATTTTACATATATATTTTACGTTAGGGAAGGATTAGGTTTTTCGAGAGCTTTAAAATTTAATTCGCTAATTATGAGTTGGGTGCTTCAACCATTCAGGCATGGATGCTTAGCGGGTCATTTCAAGTAATTGTAGTAAAACCTGACCTGCTGACCCCTTTGCATTTCCGGCGATACGAACGTATTTAAGTAATTGTCGTTCTGTAAGACCATAATGAAAAAGCAATTTTGTTTTTCTTCTAGGCGAATACGATAAACTAAAATAAGCGTGAAACAACTGTAAACCTTATTATACTTACTTTTTCATTTCTCTATATTATTAATAATAATATTAAATACTAATAATATTACTCATACCATTTTCAAATTAAAAAATGCATAATTTAATAAATTAAAAACCTATTTTTTATTAAAAAAACACTTTTTGAAAACAAAAATTTTATAAAATACAGAATACAACGAAATTGAAAAAAACAATTTTCTTAAAACAATATATTTAAAAATCTCAATTTTTTTATAAAACAAAAGTTTAAAAAAAATACATTATTGTTTATTTACTTAGCTATTTATATATAATTATAATCATATTTTATATTCAAGCATGATTTTATAAAGCATAAATTTTTATTAATAATTATTTAATATTATATTTATTCAATCCGTGTATTACACGGAGACTAACCTAGTGTATGGATAAAAGGTAGAAGTAATTAATGCGCGTTTTGTTTAGATAATGAATGTTCGATGTAAAACAAATATATATCCTTCCATACCAAATCAATTGGACGTTGTTTTATTAAAAAAATAAAATAAAAAATAAGTAAATAAATAAATAAATAAATAAATAAAAAATCACTCAGGGGCTAGCAAAGGCTTTCCAGTAATGCGTCAGAACCTTGGCTTGTCAACAAAGCATCACCACTTTTCTTCACAAGAAATAAAATAAATTTATATTATTATTTTAGGCATGAGAAATGATTACAAGATCCGTGTACTCAAGGTTTTTAATTTTTCTATGGATAATTATAAGGACGCTTGACAAAATCACATTTCATCTCGTCAAATTTTTTTTGTTTCTATCTGCTATTAAATAATCACATTAATTATTAATAATATTATTTATTTTTTTAGATTAAAAATGGTTTTTGATAAATAAAAAAATAAATCTTTTTATAAATGTTATTTCTTTAAAAATATTTTTTTTATAAAATTAGAAACTTTTCTAAAACATCAAACTTCTTTAAAAATATTAAATATTTTAAAATAGGTGTTTTTAAAAACAAATTTTTATAAACAAAATATAATTATAATTGAAATTTAATATAAGAAAAATTTTTTAAATGATATTTTTTTTAAATGCTTGTTTTGAAATAAAATTTTCATTCTATTTATAATAAGGAAGATCTTAATCATATTTTATATTAAAATATCGATTTGTAATTAATATAATTTTATTTTATTTAATATTTTTTTATTCAACCTTGTAATACACAGGTTTACTAAAATACATCATGATAGTTAAGTGGTGTATTCTCTAACTGAAGATTGTACGTTAAAATCTTACATAGTTTAAATATGATAGATTTTGAAACTAGAGTAAATGTAAAATATAGAAAGAGTATACGTAATCCTACCATTACTAATGTTTATAATATTAGGGTTGGGTTCAAATGAAAACCAATAAAATTATGTAAAGCAAAAAACTAAATCTCCACCTTTGATATTTAATATCAATGGTTCAGATTTGTTTGTTTTTTTTAACACATGATCCTAAAAAAGTACAATTTTTTAAATTTTTTATTTAAAAAAATCTAATCCATTGATCTTAATAAATTAAAGATGAAGATTTAATTTATTAATTTACATAATTTCTTTTGATTTTGATTTGAATCCAACCCTATAATAATACACAATAAATGTAAAACAAGATAGTGGGATAGTTGGTTAGTGTTGGAGTAAGTCGTACTACTATTTCTCCATGAGTTAAAAGAAGTCATTAACTCCTTACGCTACAACAATAGTCGGCAATATGGCCACCTCTTCAGCGGCAGCACGAACTGTTAGTAGCGACATTATTAGCAGCTAATACCTATTAATCCATTTGTTGTCATGGGATGCAGATTCAACTATTGATCAGCGGCTGGATTTAATGGTTGGTGTGCTATCATAAAGTAACTTTTAGCAGGGAAAAAATCAAGACGGCAGGTGTGTTATCGTAATATATACTTTGTTTTACAGGCTCAAATTACAAATTTGTTTCAAGACCAGACTTTTTTAACATAAATTTCTTATTCTGTGGATTCGAACAAGGCACAAAATGAAGACGACGAAGATGATTCAAACGAGGGAAACAAGCAACGTATCAGATCACTAGTTTGTGTTTTCTTTTAATAATACTATGTAAAACAACTCATTAATCTAATATATTAAAAACAATGACAAAATAACACAATGTCTCATAATTTATTTTGATCGTAATTGTGTAATCTTAAACACTATAGGTTTGAAAAATAAATTGGTGAAATGAAATTATTGTATACTTCTAATTGTAAAATACAATGATACATAATAAATTTATATAATTAATAAAAAATAACAACAAAAATAATACATTGTGTTATTTTTAACACTAAGAGTTTTGATAAATACATTGGTGAAAGCATATTATTGGGCACTCTAATTATAAAGCATAATGATAGATAACAAGCTTATATGATTTATAGAAACAATAGCAATAATAATACAAAATGATCTAAAACATAAATTACAGTAATAAATACATATAACAAATGATGTAAAATATATGACACAATAAACGTATATAACACAATAAACTGACGTATTTGACAAAATGACCAAAACGACATTCTCTTTGAAACAATAAAATAACATTTGTCAAGCTCACAATTTTTTTTAAACTTTCTAAATTAAATACTTCTTTACTATAGTCCTACCCTATGATATTTTAAATTTAATTTAGATATACAAGATATAGAGGTTAATAGGGGTATATATGATATGAATTACAATTGTAGGTAGATGAATTTTTAATATAACAACTTGAAGTGTCTAATATTAAATAACTAGCTATTTCCCTCCGCGCTACGCAGCGGGAGTCCGTTCATTTTTCCCACACACAACGCCATTTCTTTGGTCATTATCGAACTGGCGTGTCGAAAACCATAAAAAACGAAGCTTATGTTGAAACTATAAAATAGTAAACTTTAGTGGCCAGACTTGAAATATACCAGTGGAAGGCCAGTTGTTTTCCCACACGCAACATAACGTTATTCTGATTGTTATTGTTTTGGCTCGTTAGAAGCCATAAAAGCAAAGTTTGTTGACAAAAATTTAAAATACTAAACTTTAGTGGCTAAAGCTGAGGAATAAAACTTCAATATAAGTAGTTTGGTGAGCAAACTCAAATATCCTAGACTTTTGTGGCAAAGTTCAAAAATGGTTTGGTGGCCAAACTATAAATTGCTAAAATTTTGTGGACAAACTCGAGGAACAAAACACGACTATTCGAAATAGTAATTAAAAAGTAATACTGCATGTGGTTTATGGCCAAAGACTAAAACGTGGTTGGGGTTTAAATCCTTAATTTTCTAAAAAGTTTGTGGCCAAAACTAAAAGATAAAAACATTACTGTAGCAATGTAGTTCCTTTTTAATATTATATAAAAAGTAATACTGCATGTGGTTTATGCCCAAAGACTAAAACGTGGTTGGGGTTTAAATCCTCAATTTACTAAAAAGTTTGTGGCCAAAACTAAAAGATAAAAACATTACTGTAGCAATGTAGTTCCTATTTAATATATATTCCTTTTTAATATTATATAAAAAGTAATACTGCATGTGGTTTATGGCCAAAGACTAAAACATGGTTGGGGTTTAAATCCTCAATTTACTAAAAAGTTTGTGGCCAAAACTAAAAGATAAAAACATTACTGTAGCAATGTAGTTCATATTTAATATATATAATAATTGTGACTAGAGATATGCTATATAACATGAGGGTACTATTATCATACTATGTAAAACTTCTAGTATAAATTTGGGGTCAGTTAGTCACCTCTAGATAGCTTCCAACAGATCACCTCTCAATAATATCCCACAGTTATTTTTACTTTTTTAATTACTTTTTTAACAACCTTAAAACTATCCTTAATACTCGAAAGAGCTCTCCAAAGACAGGGTATTAATCTTTAGTACTGATTTTGACACTTAACACATGACTCCCCCAAAAACACAAGCAAAAAGAGCAAAAGAAAACTAATTACCGTAAAAAAAACTTAATTGAATTAAATTTAAGTCTAATCTAAGACCTAAAAGATCTCAAAGCAAAACTTTCAGGCCAACTTTCATTCAATTATCCTGTAGTTATTTCGCTAATCGTTTGAGCTATTATTTGGTAGTCAAAGTGTTTTAAGAATACAAATCCCGGATACACAAGTCTATAGTATATTTTTATACTTTTATTGTTATCAAATATAGAATACATCTTACGATTTATGACCATGTATACACTAACGAAGACCAACAGAAGCAACCCACATACAAACTAACAGACACCACCTATGAGATTAACATATGACACGCATTATAGCCTAACTAATGTTGACCAAGACACAACAGATTGAGACAATATTGAACAGATGACAAAATAGATATATATGGGTTACTGGCATTTCCAGCCAACAAATTAAGAAACAAATAACAATACTTTTTATGTTTATCTGAACAAGCAAATGAACGAAATCTAAACACGACGATAATCACTAATTGTTTTGATGTTGATGAATGAATCTCATATTCATCTTTATAAATGTTTAGAAATGCATCAAGAATCTTGCCATCAATCACTCTTTCCTTCTTGGGACCCAATTACTTGTAGGTAATGTTCTGCATCCAGAGCTGCCATGCACCCTTCAACGCACATGATAAAATAACAAAAACAAATGTCACGCGCAAGATATAATAACAAAAGCAAATGCCACACGCAAGATATAATAACAAAATTAGAGCTACTTCAATTCATTTTCAAAATCACACAAAAACAATGTAGTTGTTATAAAGCATAACATCTTTTAAATCAGGCATGACCATAATATGAAATGATACTTTAATCCTTTTCAAAAATCATTGGCTCATCTAGAATGTAGCGGTTGAGAATGTTTATGTGGAATATTATTTAAAATAGCCTTTTAATCATACATGCAACAGATATGTGCTAATACTTTAATACTAAAAGGAAACTTCCATTGTCATAGTACTATGTTTAAATAAAATACATCTCATCATGGTCCTGTGGATCCTACCATGATTTGTACACAAAGTTCCTAAGATTTTCAAATCTTGTACTTCCATAAAGCCCTACAATTCAAGGTGACAGTTTAGCCTTATTTGCTAGCACACATAAGAATATATTACAAGAGACGATTTCAACTCGAGCTCTAATACCATATCTGCATATGGTTTCCAACCAGGGGCAGGGTTGGGTGAGCAGGACGGATCCATGTATACGGAAAACCCGAAATGAAAGTTTGAGATATGTTATTATATATGCAACTCAAGCTCTGTTGGACGTCCAACATAAATATAAACGTCATAAGGGGGAATCACATATATCACCATTGCTATGGCGGGCAGTTTATAGCAATCTAGTGAAAGAGAAAGAGAGCCAAAAGGATACACCCGTTAATTATAATTACGATTTGGGTCAACTCTGTTTACCTTTACCCCCTCAATTTACTTTGGACCACATATTAATTTCTACCAAAGAAAATAAAGAGTGACGTTTAAAGTTGCTTTCAGTTATATATTTCATTTTGGATGTAAAGTTCACATTATAGTTAGGTATAATTACTTTAAAACACAAAGTATAATTTTATACAACTGATGTACTAAAAAATTGTGCTAAAGAATTAACTTTAACAGGATTGGACTTTCAACCTACAAGGTGGAAGGCGCTTGCTAGTAGCCTAAGAAGTCAATGCAAATAAAAAATGATGTCAAAGAATTAACATATCTTTTAGGTTAAATCTCATTTGATGCAAATAAAAAGTTCTACGTTCAATAACCTAGGTCATCAAAGACACAACACACACTCAAGATGGAAAAGGCACTCTAGTCGCCAAGGCACAAGGCTCAATACACAAATAAACAGTCACGTCCGAAACAAAGAAAAAGTGCAGAAATAAATAATAAATAAACATACATATAACATACATACATACATACATACATAAATGATACATATAATATGGAAAATTAATTCCACCCGCACAGATGAAAAAAATCCTAACATAATAAGCAAAATCATCCAACTAATATCAATATTTTAAGAAAACATTTTAGAATCATCTGATTAAAAAAATCTAAAATAACTAGTTCTATACTACATTAATTCTACCCAATAAAAACATTAGTCATGTGTAAGAAGTTCAAACAAAATTAAAGAAAGTCCAAACAAGTAAAAGAAGAAAGCCCAAACAAAAGAAAACTAAAAGCCCAAGATCTCTTAATAGGGCATCAGTGAAGAGGCATAGAAGAGAAGATAGGAGAAACAGAACTACCACCTGCCTAGAAGAAAGAAGAGGATAAGCAGAAAGTGCTGACCTCGACCACCTCCCCTGGTGCGTAAAGGGAGATGGGCGCCTCTTGTGTTCTTTTTGAAGTTACTCACCTACACATGTGCCTGGCTCACCTTTTATCACTATCACGATGACATGTTTCTAGCCAATAGGCTTTCAACATAAGATATCAACATACTTATTTTTGTAGAAAGGTAATGACTTTCATTGTAGTACAATTTGATAGTTACACATGTTATAATAGCTCTGCCCTAACAATTTGCCAAATTTTATCCAAATATGTTATCAAATTACAGTGCCTAGCTATTTCAGATTCAGGTTCCAGCCAAATTCAGCTTCCAAACTAAGACTAATGTTACTGTTTATTATCTCATCTTCCAGGCATTCCAAACACATTTTGTTCATGGCCAACATCCATATAACATCATGCCCCTATGAAACATATTACTGGATCCCTCAGAAACCCAATCCAAATCACCAAGTAACATTCAATAAACATATGTTCACTGTAACAGACCTAGCAATCCTACCAAATATCACATATAATCTACTGCAAACAAATAAAGCATCAACATATAACAACAAATCATGATCAATAGATATCTTGCATATAGTTCATGGCAAACAAACAAAGATTCATTCATATTATTCACTTTAAATGTTGAATAAAGACAGTCAATGAACTTACCAGAGCCTGCAGCAGTAATAGCTTGCCTATATTTCTTATCCTGAACATCACCAGCAGCAAAAACACCCTTCACACTGGTTAAGGTTGTCCCAGGCTTAGTGACAACATAACCATCAGAATCAAGCTCCAACTGACCATCCAAGAACTTGGTAGCCGGTTCATGCCCGATCGCGAAAAACAAACCGTTCACCTGCAGATCAGAAACTTCACCACTCACAACATTCTTCACTTTCAACCCTCCTAAAACAGACTTACCCTCTGCACCATAAGCCTCCACCACAGCAGAGTTCCACAAAACCTCAATCTTAGGGTTACTCAAAGCCCTCTGTTGCATAATCTTAGAAGCCCTAAACTCACCTCTCCTATGAATAATATAAACCTTTGATCCATATTTAGTCAAATAGTTAGCTTCCTCCATCGCCGAATCACCGCCACCGATCACCGCCAGCGGCTTATTTCTAAAAATCGGAGCAGCACCATCACACACAGCACAAGCAGAAATACCCTTATTCCAAAACCCTAATGTCCCCTCGCCGGAGCCGGGGAAACTCAGCCGCTTCGCGACGGCGCCGGTGGCAACAATAACAGAATCAGCAACAACAGTTTTCGAATCAGTGAACACCTTAAAAGGAGCCGATGAGAAATCAACTTTATTAACAGTTTCAGAAAAGATTTGAGTCCCAAAACGAATCGACTGCTGTTTACATCGCTCCATGAGCTCAAACCCTAGAATACCTTCAGGAAACCCTGGGAAATTCTCCACGTCCGTCGTCGTTGTAAGCTGGCCTCCGGCGGCAATGTCGTTGGCCATCCATCCTTCGAACAGAAGGGGCTTGATCTCCGCCCGGGCAGCGTAGATCGCCGCCGTATGCGCGGCGGGGCCACTGCCAATGATACAAAGACGGGTCTTTAGGGTTTCGATATCACCCATATCGGCGGCAGCGGTGGTAGTGATGGTGGTGATGGTAGTTGAGAATTTGGGTGATGAATTAATAGCTCCGGCGGAAGCGGCGATGGAAGATACGATTGTTGCAACTCCGATTAAGCTGCGGGCTTTATAGATGAGGGTTCTATTTATTCTAGAAATTGGCTTTATTGGGTATAGGTTAAAACAATTGGCGCGTTATTTTCCCGGGGTTTGACAGGTGAGAAGTTAAGGCGGGAAAAGAGGCCGGAGGTAGTGATCAAGATGATCACGCCACCGGTGTCCGTACCTCCGGCGATGGTATAATGGGAAAGGATTTGGTGCTTTCACACATTGATGTCGATTGTATTTCCTCTTGTGCAATCTAGAAACATATGCTTTCTTTTTCTAGAAGAAAATAGTTGGGTAAATCATGATAATTAAAGCGAGTAGAATTGTATGTTTGGTTTTGATGTTGATACTTTTTGTTATGTTTTGGTTATAGTAATCTAATGGCTTTGAGGTCGTACCATTTGGTACTAAATTGGCATTTTTATACTCAAACGTGTAATTTTCAATCCATTTGATGCAAAGAACACGTAAGAAGATCACATGGAGGAGCTCTACAAGCATAATTTCAATGCTCAAGTTGTTAGTTCGCAACAAGAGATATGACCAATACATATATAGCATATTGTGTAATTGTAAATACAGAAGGACAAGTGAAGTTCGTGGAAGTAAAGGGAAAGAGGAAGCATATATCATGATAAAGAGCTAAGAGGGTTTTAAGAGAATGTTTCACCACCCGAGTCCTTTTTAACATTCGAGTGTTCTTTTGTTCAAAAAGTATAGTGATGTTAGAAAGTAAGTTTGATATAGAATGAGGCATTAGGGTTAGCTCCCTTAGGGAAGGAAGCAAAAGAATAAGAATGAGGTCTATTTTTAAAATGAGACGATGTGAGATGCCAAGCAATAGTGTTTTTTGGTCATATATAGGATTAAGAGTAGGGATCATAAGAAAACCAAAATGCTATGACAAACTAGAAAAAACCAATGAAAACGGTCACATAATTTATAAATTTTTTATCACTACCATTTATATATATATGTTAGTATATATAAATAAGGATATCGATCAAATTAAAACCATAGCATGGTTTTCCATATACGTCACACATAGGTTACGTATACATAATCATTTTTCATTCGATATAGTGTTACGTATACGTAAGACTTTTCATTCTTGTATGTATGTTCAACATATATGTACCAAATACTTAAATAATATCTTAACAATTAAAATAACAAAAAAGTTATGAATTATGTTATTGGTTTTCGTGGTTTTCATATAACTATTGGTTTTCTCAGAAACTCTCCACATAGGATTAAACTATTAAAGGTATTTAGGGGTGAGCCCGTATTCATATATGCCAAAAGAGAAACTTTAATCAGCTTACCAAAAATGGACTAATTTAGACTCAATGCACCCAAAGTTATATTTATGTAGTTTAGCTTGTTAGGTAATATCATTCTTAGTCGAGTTGAGGTAAGGTTGTTGGGGAATCATGATCAATTTAATAAAATCAGGATTACTTCAACAAAAGAAAAATGATCATGAAACATCAAAATAATATGTTCTCAACTGGATCTAGATGTAAGAATTAGTGAAAATCCTAAAGAGAAGATGATGATAAGAAAAAAACAATTTTAATATTTCCCAAATTTACAAACAAATGATGGAATATCTTTACTAAAGGTATCCACAACAATTCAAGGAAAGAAGTACAAGCTTTTATGCTTAATTGCAAATCTCCCAAAAATGAACCAAGACGGGCATCCAAAGCTCTCTTCTCTCTTGGGATTGGCCATGAGCTCTAAAAAGAGAGGCGGCCTATACTACTCCAACAAAAGTTAGATAAGTCAAAGCCATCCCAAATGCCTTGAGGTGAGGTAATGCAAGTCATGGTATTGTTAGGTTAGATCAAATCAAGCTAGATAGTCATAAGGGCAAATTCGGTTATCATCAAGCCGTGAAAGATAGCTTGAGCTAAGGTAAAGGTATTGTAACACAAAGCCATGTTAGGTACCTTGAGGTCTTCACGGTAGTCATAAACCTACCTATGGCATCAGCCTCCCATTATGGGCGAACATGATTATAAACATGTTTGTGCCTGACTTGATCTTTATTTTCAGGCCTTGCCTTCTCTCACTTTATTTCTAACTTATATATGATTCATGACATGGACTTGATTTAGAATGAGTATTAATATGAAGGTTATCATGCCTGGGGTGTTGTTACTTATTCTTTAGACTTTATTGATATGGTAACAGTCAAATAATAATACTATGGCCAATAATAATAACAAAATTATTAGGTGTTTATTACATTTGTTGTGACCGATGGTTACGGAGAAAAGATTTATCCATCAAATAACTGTCATACTATATTTTGAATTAAACAAATTGTTGGAATAACCCGGTGTTGTCGAGAGAGCATATTCAACCTAATCATGAAATATTTTGGCAAGTCGTATCTTCATGATGAAGATCATGTAAGTAAATACAACTCAACTACTCATGTCCTGAAAAGAATAATTGGATGTAACATGGAAAAGGTACTGTGATCGAATGCAGTTGAAAGACCACGGCATGACTATATTAGTGCAATGGGAAAAGAGTAACCAGTTATTCACCTAAAACAACTCAAAGTAATGGGGAGAAAATAATTTAGCTATATCTTCCTTAAATACCATAACATAGTGAGGAGGAGGTAACTAAACAAGTCCTTCTTTCAAACCAACTTAAAGTATTAAGAAAAAAGTAGTTTAGCTAATCTTCCCTCAAAAGATGGTTTTCCAAATGTGCGTCTAAGTAGGTTTTCTTCGAATGAAATAAGGTAAAGCCTCGCTAATAAGTGGTCACGTAGTACTCGTAGTCAGGTAAGGTAAGTAACATTTTCTTTACATGGGGTCAAACAATGTTCCCTAAACATACAACTAGATACAATTCCCTCGATATATGGTCGTGTAATGTAGGTATCGTTACATATGTTTTGTAAAATCCATAGGTAAAGTTTTCGTTCTACCATTTATCTAATCTAGAATTTATTGAGATGATATATTTTAATATCTATAATAATACATGGTTAAAAACATGTAATCAATATAAGCTGTTAATGAACGCTTTTATTATTTTGCATTTCTGAGTTTGGATAAAACTTTCATTTTTAATACTTTGGATATGCCCTTGAAAATGTTGTTGGACTCATTTAAGGAGCATGGGGTACATTATGGGGAGCTTTCAGGGTTTATGTACCAACACGATTTGGTTAGAGATATTCTTTTTTGACATATTCATGCGATCTAGGATTTCCATTAAGAAGGAAGCACATGTGAATTTCTTAACCAACCCGTTGGAAGAAATATCAACGCTTAGACCAACTGACATGTAGGTGAAAGGATATGAGGGAAACAAGCCTGTGTGGATCTAACTAGAATTTTCCTTATTACAGGCTTGGGGAGTTGTGTTTTCATGATGAGTCATGCTGCGCTAAAAGTTGCATCATGTTAAATGAACAAACACAAGAATGCATGCCTTGACAACCAACACATATACCATTTGCATTTGATACATTTGGTTTCCTTGTGCATGAGGCTATGGAGCTACTTAGTAGAGCTCAACTGGTCATGCGTAGTAATATTACAAACCCAAGATCTATGGATGTAATTTTTATAAGACTTAGTTTTACTATCCATAAAGGGATTGTGACACAACTTAATGCTTGTTTGCCTTCTATTTCGATGTAAAAAGAATAAAAAAATATCATTTATTAAAAAAACTAAATTTATCTAAAATAACCACACTATTTTAAACTTTAAGAGTTCTTAAAATCCCAAGTTAAAAACCTTATAATTATGATTTTTTTCTATCAAGTTTCAAAATCATTATTTTTTATCAAAAGCGATTACTTTGAAATTGTTTTGCATAAATACCCTATGTTTATTGACCACAAAATTAATATCAATAAAGCAAATCATGTGAAAACATGCCATTAGGGTTTGGTGTTTTATGATCCTACAAGACACCAAAAAGGTCAGGACAATCAAAAAGATGTTCTTGATTAAGAACTTAAATCTTGAATGTTTGACCTACTACTTTATTAATCCTTCTTTGGCACCATGAACATCGTTTCGTTAGATCTTGATTCTTGGTTTATCTTATTTTAATCTTATAAGGAAAAAAAGATCACAACCCTACTCTATCACATATTTTTAAAATTACTTGGCCACTTAAACAACCACAAAATATCAAAATTACAACCAACACAAACAATCACACGATCTTGGTTTAATTTGCTTTAAACAACATGATCATAAATACGGTAGCAACCTTAACCATCATATTTGCATGCATATCATGGTATCACTATTGGTTTAACAAAATCTAATCTAGATCAAGCTTCAAGACCCTGCAAGTGGCTCTGATACTAATGTTAGGATTAGCAAGTCCAGTTTAAAATAATTTTTTAATGGAAGAAAGGCATACAATTAAATGTGCATATACCTAATCATAGACTCCTACCAGGTTCCAAGTATAAGTTGAATGTGAAATCAGAAACCAAACCAAAAATGGTCTTAGAAATCATGTCTTGTGAACCATAATATAACATGATCATGATGTGGATGAATAATTCAATAAATTGTATTCACAACAGGACAACCAACTTAAGATTTGCTAGCCTGAAACTCAAAAACATTAAACATTAAACATAACTAGTTCATTTGCTTTGGTATAATCAACTCAAAATTAAGCTCCCCCTCTCATCTTTTTCGATGCATACATAGACTTAATGTTAGGCAACATCTAGGGTTTGATCAAATAAAGTTGGATAATGTAGCTTGAGGTGAGGTAGCATAAGATAAGGTAAGATAGTGTAACACAAATCCATGTTAGGTAGCTTGAGGTCTTCACGGTAGTCATAAACCTACCTACAGCATCAGCCTCCCATTATGTGTGAACATGATTATAAAGATGTTTATGCCTGACTTGATCTATATTTTTAGGCCTTACCTTCTCTCACTTTATTTCTAACTTATATATGATTCATGATGTGGACTTGATTTAGAATGAGTATTTATATGAAGGTTATCATGCCATGGGTGTTATTACTTATTATTTAGACTTTATTGATATGGTGCAGTCATATGACAATACTACGGCCAACAATAATAACAAATTTCTTAGGTTTTTATTACATTTGTTGTGGCTGATGGTATTCATCAAATAACTATCATACTACATTTTTAAATTAAATACGTTGTTGGAATAACCCGATGTTGTCGAGAGAGCATATTCGACCAAATCATGAAGTATTTTGGCAAGTCATATCTTCAAGATGAAGATCATGTAAATAAATATAACTTAACTACTAATGTCCTAGAATGCAATAACTGGATGTAACATGCAAAAGGTACTATGATCGAATGCAGTTGGAAGACCATGGCATGACCATATTAGTTCAATGGGAAAAGAGTGACTAATTATTCACCTAAAACAATTCAAAGTAACGAGGAGAGAATAATTTAGCTATATCTTCCTTAGAATACCATAAAGTAGTGAGGAGAAGGTAACTAAACTAGTCCTTCTCTCAAAATAACTTAAATTATAGAGAAAAAAGTAGTTTAGCTAATCTTACCTCAAAATAAGGTTTTCCAAATGTGCGTCTAAGTAGGTTTTCTTCGCATGAATTAAGGTAAAGCCTCCCTAATGATTGGTCACTTAATACTCGTAGTTAGGTAAGGGTGGTAACATTTTCTTTACATGTGGTCAAACAATGTTCCCTAAACATACAATTAGATATGGTTTCCTTGACGTATGGTCATGTAATGTAGGTATCATTACATAAGTTTTGTAAATCCATAGGTAACTTTTTGGTTCTAGCATTTTATCTAATCAAGAATATACTAAGATGAAATACTTTAATATCTATAATAATACATGGTTTTAAACAAGTAATCGATATAAGCCGTTAATGGACGCTTTTATTATTTAGTAGGTCTGAGTTTGGATAAAGCTTTAATTTCTAATACTTTGGATATGCCCTTGAAAAGTGTTGTTGGACTCATTTATGGAGCATGGGGTACATTATAGGAATTTCTCGGGGTATAAGTACCAACACAATTTAGTTAGAGATGTTCTTTTTGACATATTTAGTCGCTCTAGGATTTCCATTAAGAATGAAGCACATGTGAATTTCTTAACCGACCTGTTGGAAGAAAGATCAACGCTCTCTCTAGCTAACATGTAGGTGCATGGATAGGAGGGAAAAAAGCACGTATGGATGTAACTAGATTTTTCCCTATTGTAGGCTTGGGGAGTAGTGTTTTAATGATGGGTCAAGCTGTGTTAAAAGTTGCATCATGCAAAATAACAAACACAAGAATGCATGCGTTGACAACCAACACATGTTTATAGCATTTGCATTTGATACATTTGTTTTCCTTGTGCATGAGGCTGTGGAGCTACTTAGTCGATATGCGTAGTAATGTTACAACCCCAAGATCTATGAACGTAATTTTTATAAAACTTAGTTTTACTATCCATAAAGGGCTTGGGACTCAACTTATTGTTTGTTTGCCTTCTATTTGAATGTAAAAAGACTAAAAAATGTTATTTATTAAAAAAACTCTATTTATCTAAAATAATCACACTCTTTTAAACTTTTAGAGTTCTTAAAATCCCTAAGTTAAAAACCTTATAATTATGATTTTTTCTTTCAAGTTTCAATTAAAATCATTATTTTTTTATCAAAAGCGATTAGTTTGAAATTGTTTTGCATAAATATCCTATGCTTATTGACCCCAAAATTAATATCAATAAAGCAAAGTCATGTGAAAACTAGGGTTTGGTGTTTTATGATCCTACAAGACACCAAAAAGGTCACGCCAATCAAAAAGATATTCTTGATCATGATCTTAAATCTTGATTGTTTGACCTGTTACTTTGTTAATCCGTCTTTGGCATCATGAACATCGTTTCGTTAGATCTTGATTCTTGTTTTATCTTATTTTAATGTTATAAGGAAAAAAAAAGAATACAACTCTATTCTATCACATATTTTTAAAAATTACCTTGCCTCTTAAGCAACCACTAAGTAGCAAAAATACAACCAATAGAAACAATCACACGATTTTGGTTTGTTTTGCATTAAACAACATGATCATTGATACAATAACAACCTTTACCATCATATTTGCATGAATATCATGGTACCATTATTGGTTTAACATAATATAATCTGGATCAAGCTTCAAGAACCCCACAAGTGGTTCTGATATTAATGTTAGGATTAGCAAGTCTAGTTTAAAATAATTTTTCAATAGAAGAAAGGCATACAACTAAATCTGCTCATACCCAATCATAAACTCCCGCAGGGTCCAATTATAAGTTAAATGTGAAATCAAAAACCAAACCAAAAAGGGATTTAGAAAATCATATATTGTGAATCATAATTTAACATGATCATGATGTGGATGAATAATTCAATTAATTGTATTCACAACAAGACAACCAGTTCAAGAGGTGCTAGCCTGACACTCAAAAACATTAAACATTAAGCATAACTAGTTCATTTGCTTTGCTACAATCAACTCAAAATTAAACTTCCCTCTCTTGTCTTTGTCGATGCATACATAGACTAAATTTGAGGAAACATCTAGGGTTTGATTAAATAAAATTGCAAAAGGGGAATAAAGGTAATAATGTATAATTTATTTTCCATGGTAAAAGACTAGTCCTTGTTTATTGGTGTGTGCAAATAATATATATTTTTTGATAAAGGTTTTTTCATACAAATTCAGTTTCAAATGGCTTTACTGATATTAAATTATACACAAAAGACAAGCGTACCTATGGTGTCATAACATAGTGTTGGCAAGAACTGAATATCAATTCGTGGACATACTTTACCTACTCAGCAACCCTTATAATTGACTATCGAAATGAGTATTGATTTAGCAAATGATAACTTGATTTTAAATGACCAAATCTTTTTTATTTTTTAAACTGATAAGTTAAATAAAATAAAGATAAATAAAGATTAAAACTTTTGGTGATTCTTTTAGTGAAGCAAGGCTGTCATTCTAAGTTAACTTTCACTTTAGTAACTCTGATAAATTGGTGATGTGGTTAAAGATCTTGATTAATGTAATTACGTTAATATTTATAAACGCGGGCTGACGCGTAGTTATCATAAACCAGCTTCGTAGTAACAATAAAAGTTGCATCGAGTCACTTGCAACATAACCATCGAGCCCCTAATGATGCAGGTAATAATTATGCACCATTTTAACATACATTTTTTAAAAAATAACTTAATTTTAGTAAGAGAGTTAGTGAAATTCCTTTTTAACATACCATTAATTTTAGAAAAACATAACAATTACTATAGATTTCCTAGAATAATAAAATAAAACCCGCAAATAATCCGAAAGTTAAGGTGATATAATTATTAGTTACCCATTTCTAGTTAATCAGCCACGAATTTATTATAAATACCGGATTCATGAATAATAGTTAGTTCATACAATTTTTAACCTTGTTTGACATTCACAATTACAAATTATAAGTTTATAACTTCTCATTCAAATATAGATGTTATCAATCAAAGGTTTACCTAAAATTACCATAACAAAAACATAATATAAATCATGCGACTAGTTCATCACAAGTTACATAAAGTTTCACTAAATTAGGATGATAAATGAAGTTAAGCTCATAATGAACTTGAAAATAACAACAAAGATAGAAGATAATAATGAAATCATCGGTACAAATCGATGATCCACTATGGATGATGTTAAATGATTTAGAGCTTCTTCTAAGTATTGAATGGACCTTTAAGCCTTCTAAGGACTTCCAAATGTAGGGTTCTTGAAAGGAAACACTAGTACTTCACCTCTCAAAAGTTCCTTTCAAAGTTGCCAATGAACTCCTACTTATAGGCTTTCTTGAGTGTCGGGCATGACCCCGTGCTTGTGCGGGGAAGCCCCATGCTAGTACAATCTACGTAAAAGTTGGTCTGCCCGTACGCTCAAAAGTTGTTGGGGCACGCCCCCTTACTCGCTTTTTGGCGGATAGTACTTTTGTAGTCTAAGACTGCCAAACATAAGGTTGTGTTAATTTAAGCATGGGGGTTTGTTTCAGGCTGGACATGGGGGCGTGTCACTTGAGGCACGACCCTATGCTTGAATTCTGGAGCTTTTTTTCTTTAATTTTCACCTTATTTAAGTTCCTTTTGTTCATCTTGGTCTTTTTTAAACTTAAAAACACAATTTAAATGATTTAGATATCAATTCATTACTTTTCGTAAAAGCTTCAGGACTAATAGATGTACAACTAATGTGTTTTATATGTATAATTTAGATCACTATCATTTTTTTTGGGCAAAGTTGCCTATTCCATGTTAAACTCAAATCCTATAGTTTAGGAGGTAACTATGTCATCAAGTTAGATAATTTATCTAATATATTATTTACTTATTAGGTTTAATAGATTAAATGAAACAATTTGATTGTATTGATTATAGGAACTAAACGAAAACAATCTAATTGTATTTATTATACGAACTAGTGTATTGAATCGTCGCGCGTTGCGCGCGTGATGACCGACTCGAAACTGTTTGGACTTGTATAACCATGATTCTCCGGCTCAGAACAGGTGTTCAGTTGAAGCTGCTAACCGTAAACGGCTGCCTCGCCAAAGCAACCCACACTACTCCAGCTATCTCATCACCGCCCTTAAAGTTTATCTCCACAATAATGACGGTCATGCCTGGTACATAAGATAATGGAAAGCCAGAAAGAGAAGACCGAAACCAGTGATGAACAACCAAAGGCTCTCAAATGATGTGGTCCTCATCATCATAAACACCACAAAACAAAAGTCATAAATGAACGACACATACCCAAGTACTCAATTGATCCATCTAACCAACAATACAAAGTCATGCATTAATCAGTTGTACAATAAGCATCACAAACACTACATCAAACAATAAAGGACCAAAAAAGGAAACCCAATAGCAAGTCTCGGATGAAAAGGTCATCATCATCGACACAACAAAACCATCCGCGGTGGTAATCGGTGATGGAAACCCAGCGAGGCATAGCCACAGATCTGCAAATTTGGAACCGGACAAATAGGTCACACACCGGCATGCCATAACATCAATCGGGCGACAACAAAAAAGGGGTAGCAATGGTCGCCGCACCACCACCACCGCCAGCCCTAATTGTGTCGGCAGATCTAAAAAACCCTAATAGGTACCGAAGGTAGATTTGAACCACCACTGCTACCACCGCTCACAGCCATAGGAACGCTAGCTAGTCCAACCCAACCACAGAATGGTGGCAGAATGGCGATCGGCCATGCCGTCGTTACCTTCGCCGGCCATCACAAACAAACTAGAAATGAACCCAACCATCGTCACAAACGAAACGGGAACCGGACCTAACCACCATTACCACCGTCGCTACCGCCACCAACAACATCTAACAGAAGTTGGGGCAGGGCCACAACTGGCAAGAATGATGGAAGGGAGCACCGAGTGGTCAACAACAACCACAAAGGTCGGCCGAATACAACCGCCGGCCGCCAAATCCACACCCGTCACGTTCTCTCTCTAAAAACCATCAACCACCAAGATAGAAATAAAGGAAAAAGGGACCGTGAAGATTAATAAGGGAGAAACAAAGGCCGGTGCATCAATCGGCCGACACCAGCCGTGAAGGTCGGCAACACCAGCAACCAACCTTTCTCTTTAAGAAAACCCCCAATGAATAGAGAACAACCAATGTGTTCAAATAGAGGGGAAATAAAAGCTGCATTAGCATATTTTACCACATGCATAAAAAATAATAATAAAATTATTACTGTTCCTTCTATCCTTGTTTAATATAAAGGTTAATTATAAACATACATACATATCATGCAATGGAACCAATACATATATTGTTATATAAATAATTAATCCATACTATTATACATATAAATGTATATTCAAACAAACTTTTATAAACATTTAACATTCAAAATTAAACTTTTAATATTTCTTCAAATAACAAATAATATTTTAGGATTATTATCAATATTTAATATAATAATTAATCTTATATCATTGTTAATGTTATCATGCGTAAGATTATTATAATAATTAATCTTATATCATTGTTAATGTTATCATGTGTTGTTTCTTAGGCATCTAGGTCTAACAACAACATTAGGTGAGGTGTCGAAGAATATTAGATATGTGATTATTTTTAATTGAATTGGTCAATGTCACGTGTGCTCACCCATTACATAGATAGGTCTTGATCGAACCTTATGGAGAAATATCATAAGGTGCTCACCCTTTAAATACCATGATTCTATAGGAGGTCATGAATCCTAACGTTATAGGTTGGATGATACAATGTTTGTGTTAAGAAAGTGGATGTGATCTTATTGTAAGTTTCAAATTCATGCATTGGCATTTTAGTCTACATATTTGTATTAAATTGTTAGTTTTAAAATGAAAATGAATTACATTCATACCGAAAATAGTAAGATGTTTAACAAAGGACGTAGTTAAATTTAGCATGCATGAGCTTCAAATAGTATCATCTGTTAGTAACATTAAACTCGTAATACATTTTGTCAGCCCAAGATCCTTGAGTAAGGGCTTCAGCTCTAGTTAAATTTACAACCTTGATTATAATGTACCTTAACTTCATAAATTTGGATCATTTGGGAAACTATTTTCTATTGATGGGCATCTCTCATAAAAGCTATAAATACAATAGTGTCTGTTATACTACCTCCATTATTGGTGGTGCTTGTAATACCATATGAATTGTGCTTTGTCCGGTAAAGGTAACTTCGACCCTAGTTCGAAAATCATTTGGAAAAGTCAAATTGATGATTATTTGATGATGATATGTTGCTATTTATGTTGTATGAATGTTGAGTTATGATGATTATGCAAGAAATCCATGGTTTGATCATATAGTTCATACATTGCCTAAAGTGGAAACTTTTCTTCATGAAAATTCATGTCTTGATGATTGGTGTATGTTAGATGGATTGTTATGGTTGCTATGAACTAGATTAAGGATGTTATTGATGAATTTGGGATTGAAGTTGATGAAAATATGGATTTTGGATATGACTTTCCCAAAATGGAAACTTTATTGATTTGAAACATTGGATTTTGTGAATTGGGCATATTTATGATGTTAGGAGCATGCTAGATTGATCATGGATAATGTCTAATGTGTTAGATTATGATAATTGGGTCATGTGATTAGTTGATGAATCTATGAGAAAATCTAAGTGTTCTTGAAAAATATGCAAGTATGGCATTTTGTACAAGTTATGAAGTTGTGATGCAATATAGTAATTGAATATTATAAAGTTGGTTTTTGACTTGTATGAATTATATTTAGGTATGTGATGATGGGTATCATACACGCGTGCGAATCTGAGGCCCCTACTTTGTAGGATTGGCAGGGTTTAGGATGTGTAGTTGAGAGTGGCTCCACATGGCACATTGTGAGTGATGAAACCCAATATGTAAACTATAGATGAGTTTAATTATGATCATGTTTAGTATGATGATTTGGTTTGCATGTGTTGTATGATAACCTAAGTTAGCATGAAGCTCACGATGAGACTTAAGTGTTTGCAATGTGGCTTATGTGAATAACTTGTGTGATAACTGTATGTATGAGTTGCCATACTTGATCAAACAAGATTTCAATTAATAAGTCACCAACGGGTCAACTAAGTCAAATGTGTCATTTTGGTTTCAAAACCCTAGGGTTAACGTGTTGTTGAGCACTTAGGGTTGTTATGTTTCTTTGGTTGCACGAACTTATGTACTCATATGTTCTAGGTAACCTTTGACGGGTTGTCTTTCCTCTTATCGCTAGCTTTGCACTTATTTTTGGTTTGCGCATCAGGTGAGTTCATGCCCCGCCTTTAAACACTTTCTTTTGGGGGAGATATCATACTTGTTTACAAACGCTTTATTATTATGAAATATGCATACTATAACTTAATGTTGTATACCATTGAAAGACCTCACACATTCGGATCGTAAATTAAGAAATCTAGCGGGAAATCTTAGGTAGTACTACTGGGTCTGACAAGCCCCACCCGTACGACTAGAGGTCAAGCGGGTGCATTATTGTCCTAAACAACCAATAGCGTCACGACCTGGTATGTCGTGGTGGGAGGCAAACAGGAAAACATAGTCAGCTTCGATCGCGAAATCACGATGGTTATTATTTATGAATATAGACTAGCTATCTATTTCAATGCACTTCTTATGCTTTACAACTATCATTGATTATGTTAAACGCAAACTCTTGAACTCACCAACCATTGTGTTAACTCTTTTAGTATGCTATTCTCAGGTCGTTAACTCCGGTTGTCAGTAGGAGCACATCACAAGTCCAGCATGCATTTTAAAGAAGCATATTATGTCTTGACAATTGGTTTAGAATTTATTGTCTACAAATAATGGTTTGGCGCATGTTTTGCCAATGATACACTTTACATACTTTGGGTTTGATTAATTTACAAAACGCTTCCGCACAGTTTTAAAGTTTTAAACTTTGAAATGTTTTAATATTACATATAGTGTCGTTTTGAGTAACTAATGACTTGGATCCTGGTTTGTTCACACACCTCAAGGTTAAACCCCGCATGCGGATTTTGAACGTGTGACATAATAAGACTTGGATTTTGTCATGCAAGGTGACATAGCTCGGGACTCAAGCTTGCCAAGTAATGGGACACGACTCAGGCTTGATATTCAAGGTTGTTCGAAAAATTTTATCAAGATAAATCCTTAATCATGTCAAATATTCGAAGAGTCAAATAAGACGTCAAACAGTATGTAAAGTTAAAGTCATAGGTCCAAAGGTGGTTAAATTACATGCCTATAACTTTCATTAGTTGGTTAAATAACTATCATTTATAGGGGTATAAATACCCCACATGTACTGACATTTTGTATAGTGCGTGCTTTTGTGTGAACCGTTGTTCTTAATCTATTCACATATTCTTGCACGAATGTGCAAAACCTATGATCCTTTTCATGTGTTCATCCTAGATTAATCCATATATAATAAACAAACTTGGCCAAAATTTATTCGGCTGAAAGTTGATAAGGATCATTAAATCAAAGGCAGTCCCTTCCAATCAAAAGAAAGAAAATACAAAGCATGAAACACAAAACATATTATGAAGAAAAAACTCTGAGAAAGCAGTGATCCAAACCCTAATTCGATTTAGGTAGAAGGCCATGGTGATATCAAATGAAAAATTGATGCAAGTATAGGCACAACACATCAAAATTCAGGAATAATGATCAAAGATGTTGATCATGATGGAAAGAAAGAAAAAGAGAGAAAATTGAAAGTCAATGATGAGGTTAAAAAGAAAAAAAACATTATAATTGTGTTAGGGGGTCGGACTCTAGTGTATTTGAAAGACTTAACTAGAAGAAATAAGAGAAAGATCGTAGAAACAAAGAAATTAAAATCGAAAAATTGATGATTGGTAATTATAGGTCCAAAAATATTAAATTATTATTCAATTTGAAATCCGGTTAACAATTATTCAAAGAATCAAAGCAACTACCTTAAAAATGAATCATATGTGGTTTCAATTTGACGACGACACTAACCCTTAAATCTTGATCATAGGATCTAGAGAGTTAGGCCATGTGATTAACCTGAACAAGAACATGGTGTGCCTTGCTAAAGCTAAAGAAATAATGAAATGGAACTCTTCAAAATTGTCATCCAAGATTCAGAGTTTCTTGGATTTGGCTGGTTATTACAAAAGATTCATTGAAGATTTCACATAGATAATCTCTTCGTTGACTAGATTGACTAGGAAGGATGTAAAGTTTGTGTGCAATAAAGATCAAGAGAATGCATTTTAGGAACTTAAGACAAGATTAACTCAAGCCCCTATTTTGACGCTGCCTGAAAGGATTGAGGACTTGGTTTTCTATTTAGATGTTTTGTATTTAGGATTAGGGGTGTATTTTGATGTAATGTGGAAAGATTATAGCCTACTCATCCAGGAAATTGAATATTCATGAGGTTTACTATTCCACACATGACTTTCGACTTAAGAACTGTGGTTTTCTTTCTAAAAATATGGAGATATTATTTACATGGAGCAAAGTTCACCATCTTCATGGATCACAAAAGGTTATTGTATTTCTTTGAGAATAAGCACCTTAACACGAGACAAAGAAGATCATTGGAACTGATTAAAGACTATTACCGTGAAATTTATTACCATCTGAGCAAAGTTAATGCTGTGGTTGATACCCTAAGTAGCAAAAAAAGACTTGAATAGATTTGAGTGAAAGCTTGTTAACTATTTATAACACCCGACATTATGTGACAGATCCAAGATTTTAAATATAATTAATATCCAAAGGAAAATCATATTAATCAAAAAGAGACGTTAGGACAAGTCAAGAATCTAGATGAAAACACCCTAGGTGTCAAAACTAGATTTAGACGGATGTGGACTTTGATTTATGAAAATCTTAGAAAGAAAATTTAGATAAATCTCATAAGACATGATATTCAATTCATCCCGAAGCCATAAAGATGTACTAAACTTGAAGAAAAAGTATTGATGGCATGGATTGAAACATGATGTAACAAATTATGTAAGTAAATGCCTAACGTGCCAACACAAGATAAAGCTGAACTTTAAAGAACATGCGGAAATGTCTAACGTTTGGATATTTTCAAGTGGAAATGGGAGCATATAATAATGAATTTTATTATAAAGTTGCTTTGCACGGCAAAAGGATTTAAGGCAATATGGATTGTGATGGATTGATTAACTAAGAGTGCTCATTTTTTACCTATCAAAAAGATATATTTGTTACAGAGGTTAGCATAATTGTTTATCAAGGAGATCTCGCTACACAAGCTACACGTGGACATCAAGACAGTCCCTTTTCTATGGTTGAAAAGTAGAGCTAAGTCACAAACCTCACTCTCTTCGATTGGAAAGATCGGTGTATTTCACTTTGAACTTTTAGCTGGTGTAACGTAGTCTTTTTTTCACTTGTGATTCTAGTAACTTGCTAATCGCATTATTTTATCTTAATAGATATCCAGCCATTAAAAATATTAGTGAGTTTGTACGTATGTGTTGGTTGGTGCTCAATATTTGTATGTTTGGGCATGTGCTTTAATGTTGGTGTAGGTGTTAATGCGCATTGTCTCTTTATAGATAGTCGTAAAGGTGCTTCGGACATAAAGTGCTTTGGGTGATTCAAATGAGAGACATCAATTACTAGTTTACTGTACATTCATTGTAAAAATTAAACCTCAAAAAAGCCTCCTAGGCATAGCATGCTATGGATCAAAGAGACTACAAGAAAATCTTCAATTTTGTGCATTAGATACTTGAACAACAACAAAAGGTGGAAAGAGTGTGTGAAGGTACTGTGAGGGAGGACGTGATGTCACCACATCTCTCAAGGCGTAGCATGAAAGAGTGTGAACGCCTCCCCTAAGGCTCGAGTGAGGGCCTAGGGCACTTGCTCACGAGCCTGAGGCAAGATAATTGATTTTCTTATTACTCTATTATCTACCAACCACTACGCTACAATTCTTCATCTCTTTATTAATTAAGTATCACACTCACATAAACACCATTACACACCTTTAGGGACTATAAGTATCATTACACTCATAGCCTACGTGATGTCTACTCAAAACATATAGTACTTTTTGTTTACAGTTACTAAGGTATAACAAATAGCCTAAAGGTGAGCAAAGTGAAAGCGAGTTTGAGTTGGTGCCATGGGAAAGCCATCAGCCCCAACCCCTAGCGTCTTCGAGGAACGATACAAATCTCGAGTCAGTTGAACCAAGTGGAAACCACAACTTTTAGATTGAGAAACAAAGAGAGATTGAGGGGTATATTAAATTAGTTTTTAATTTAAGAAAAAGTTGGGTGATGGTAGAAAGATCAATTTCAACACCTAAGTGTGGTTTAGAGATGATTAAGTGCTAATCGGCTGTATGTAAAAATGAGAGAGTCGAAAGACGGTGAGGAAGAAAGATGTACTCGTCCATCCTAACACTAGTTTTCATATTGGTATGCATGTAATCTATTAAAAACTTTTATTCAACTAGTCACGGATTTAGATTTATTAAAATCGGTGTCGCATAACATTACACTCGTAAACGTTTGTTATCTTTTATATATGTGACATCTGAATGAGTAAAATACCCTATATTTTCGAATGATAGACATGTACACCAGAGAAAGAAAAATGAATGATTTTAGGCCTTACCATTAGTTGAATCAAAATAGTGTTTATATAATCACCATTATGTGAATTTCTTAACAATAAAGTCTACATTATTATTAGAGTATTAGCGAATTCAGATAACCCCATCTGATAAATAAAAAAAAAATGCTCAAGTCAGTGCATATAACCCATTTGTGTCTATAATTTCTATCATATGTCTCATTTAAAATTTTTTTCTTCTAGAAAAGTAGCTTAACAACAAAAGTAGTTGAACACATCCCACTGAACCACCAAACAAAAGGTGAACATTTTCTATTCTAAAATTTTTTTATTTAATCGCATTCTATTAATTTACTTCACACCAGAAGAAATTAAAGAAAGTTCTATATCTCATATTTACATTTTACAACATTACATAGAAGTGTATATGTGATTTTTACTGCTTATACTTAAATTTGATGTTGCATTGCAAAGCCATTCACCCATATATATACATATAAAGCAGCATACATGTATTTGAAGACTAATGAACATTTTCTGATAACCGGAAAATTAAAATAAGATGAGAAAATTTGTCAAAAAGAAAAAATATGTTAAATAATTTACAAAAGGAAAACAAAAATTAACTCCAATCATAATCAAACCTCATATCTTAACCCCTGTAACTGTGGTTTATCTTCCAAAGAAACAGATGATCTCCTTATGAACTCCAAACAATCTTCAATGGCTTCAGAATAAAACGAATTCGACCGCCCAAATGATCTCAACCGATACGTGTTCTCCTTCGGCCCTAAGCTTCTCCGGTTTGATTTACCCGAAACCCGTGTCGTGTTCTTCTCGTATGAAGGAGATGAAGAACTCGACCTCCATGAGCCCATAATAATCTTGAAGAAATTCAAGAACTTTGCACGTAGCCGTTGAACGTAAAATCTTCTCGAGTTTAGCCGGAAACCTCTTGTCGGATAATATCTCCGGCCAACTCTGTTGTAACTCATGTGACCCATTTGGATTTTTGATCAGATTGTTGGAGAAAGATGGTGATTGTTTGTAGTTGTTTATGTGGTCTTTGTGTATATTTATACATTAAAGATTCAACTAGGAGGGTGAAGTTGACTTTTAGGGAAAGTTGAAGGGTAGATTTGGAATTTTGGAGAAATAATTTTATTGGTGATGATTCCGTAGAAGGTGGGAAGGGGCTTGGAAAATGGAGAAATGTGTTTATTTTAAATTATTAATTATTAGTTTTGTGATTATGACTTTAGGGACGGTGGGATTAATATTAATAATGTTTCAATTACTTTATTAGTCCTACAACAGGTAAAAATGAATGAAATTAATAGATTTCATGATAGGTTAATTACTTTATGCCCCCATTTTACCCTACAATCATGTAACCACCTCTACATGGAAACAATTAACAAGACAAACTAATTGTAAAGCATTGTTAACTTATTTCTTTGTAATGTTTGAGCTATAATTACTTGTTTTAAGCATCGAAATTTATGAAGTAGTTTGACTACGACAAGAAGCTAAAAATAGACAACACGGAAGGTGCATACAAGAAAGATGAAGGAAAAATGAAATTGGACCATATAGACCACTCTAGAGTTGATCTTTGTCCTATTTTTAACCATGTGTATACATTCGACTTGATGTTATCATTTGCCTCTAACATTGTTCTATTCTTGAAATTTTTTTTGTTGTGTGCTTTCTAAATGAACCATACTATAGCCAAGGGGATACTTTAAATCAATTGCTTCTTTGTTAATGAACCAAAGATTGTTTTGGGATTTTCAATCATTTCTGGTTCTTAACCGCCCTAAAACTGTATGTCCACATCGACACCCAACTAGTTCGGAAGGTCTCATGAATTGTTTTCCAAACATCAGAGCAACTTATTTTAAGTGGAAAGCGATGATAGGTTTTCTTATTACACTGTATGGCCAAAACGAGCTTCACCCCATAGGCTTGAGTGTAAATCTATCTAAGCTTTTGGTGTAATCAAAAGTGTACTTTCGATTAAATCTATACTAATAGAAAGTATAATTCCATCGACATTATACTTGCGATTGAACTATACTTTCAGTTCAAGGACTGAAGTTTTGACGTGGCTTTGGATTCACTATGAATAGCTCATTGTTGTTACCATTTGATGAATGCGTGAACCATACTTTGTAACAACATGTGAGAGCGAATAGAACTACGTTTCGAGCATTTCCTTGTGCTTTGTGCTCATTGTTCATTATTTGTGTATTCTCTTTGTTGTTTCTTCACGTTTCAAGTGAGTTTGAGTGATTGTACCCTCATACACAAATTCCACCTGCATGTATGTCTATTGTGTGTCTAGTCCTTGTTTAGGACCTACCTTCAGTCATTTGCTTTGAATCGAACTATCCATGCGAATAGCAAAGCTAGGTTTCATGCTTTAAGAAATTTAACTTCGAGTCCACCTAATTCTTTTAAAGGTGTAAATTTTTTCCAGGCCAACCAACTAAGTTTTTCTTATAATTTGTTACCATTACTTCCTCACTGGAACACCCTCCAGATCCATTCAAGATCATCAAGTTACCTAGGGCAAGCCTACCACCAAATGACAGAGCCTTAGCTTTTTAATCGAAAAATCCTTACAACGAAGTTTTTCAGTATTAGAAGTCAATTTTTTCTTATAATTCATATCACCAGCCCTATGATCTTGATTATATAAAAAGGAAAGACACAACTTGGCATTGTAGTATCCTAGCCATACAACTAAGAGATATGGAATCCACCCCAACCCCATATATTTACTAGGGTTGCATCTATACTTTGCAAACTTTATATGAGTACGGGATAAATTCGTATCTAAACTTAAGTTTTGTTTATTAAATAATTTATTAAGTCTTAAAAATGTGTTTATAACTCTATATGGTATGTTTAGATTTTAGATTGGTCATTACATATAAAAATTGCACATTCAATCGTAATAAGTTAATATATTGTCATGATTTTGGTTTTTAATTGGTGCGGACCATCATAGTTGTGGATGTTAAATTCCCTCATGTTAATTACTTGAACATGTGTTACAATCCTAAGCCTAGAATTTAAAAGATCTTCATAACTCTTCACTATAATCCTATGCCTAGAATTGCAAGCCCTCATATTCTATCGAATGAGCAAGAGATAGAGGAACCATCGTTCATAGATGTGAATTGACAAAGCAAGCCCTAATTCTTTTTCATCCTATTCTTAACTACTAAAGATGGCATCACTCTACCCAAAAACCACTTACAACACTATCGTTATATAGACCACTATTACTAATTATTGTCACCACTCACCAACATCTCACCCACCCATCATAGTCACCATCATCATTATCACATATCACTAGTTGATATCCAAAAACTGAGTTTTTCAGTATTGGAAGCCAATATTTTCTAGTGATTCATGTTTGCAGCACTTGATGCCTAATTATATAAAAATGAAGGATCCTAGTTGGCATCGGAGTAACTTTGCCATACAACCAATAAAAGGGGGAATCCGGCCTAACCACATGTATTTACTAGCGGTGCATCCACGCTTTAGAAAATTTAAACTTGTAAGTGATAAATTTTTATCTTAACTTAAGTAATTTTTTATTAGATCTTAATTTAGTTAGTCTCAGACAAAATATTTACAACTCTTGTGGTATGTTCAAATCTCAAATTTGGTAATTATGTATAGAAATTACACATTTATTTAGTTGTAATGATTCAAGAGTTTGTCATGATTTTGGTTTTTACTATGTATTATTATGCATTGTGGACATTAAATTAACTCATTTCAATCATTTTGTTTTACAATTGTCTTTAGCAATCTAAGATTATAAAAGATCTTCATAAACCTTAACTCTAATCTTATGTCTATAACTATAAGACATCGTATTCTCTTTCTTGCTCTTAACTACTAACATTGCACCACAATCACTATACACCATCATTACTAACAATGGTCACCATCCTTTCACCCATCGTAGTCACCAGCATCACTATCAGATATCAATTTTTGAATTTGGTTTATCAAGAGGCCAAAAACACACCTAAACAATCTAATCTCATATTGCAAATTTGAAGCCTACAAATCAAATTGTGAACACTCACCGAACAGAAAATATAAAATCACATGCACATAAAAACCATTTATAGTTTTTAAATAAAAAAGAACAACATAAACATCAACCTTAAGCCGAATTAAAACCTTGATCCATAACAAATGGGAGGTTAAGGAAACTATGGATGCTGGTTGTGTGTACTTTTATCACTAAATAGGTACTGGATGTTCTCAGATGTGATGATGTTGAGTAGAAAAAGAACAGGTAGTGATGATATTTAATGCTATAATGATACAGTGATTCGTGGAGATTGAGAGCATCGAGATGGTATTTCTTTATCTTCATTCTGACATGATAATGTCTACATCGAGTTGCCATGGTGGCCATGCTGTCAAGTCGATCGATCGATCTAGAGAGAGACAGAGACAGAGAGAGAGAGAGACCAAAGGATTGACTATGAGTGCGTGCGTGCGTGTGTCATGCGAAAAGAGAATCAGATAAAGAAACAGCGCTGCCTCATTTGCCGTAGGCATGAGAGGCTTTAGTGTAACAATGAACTAAAATTCACACAAAGGAATATATTCACAAGAGAGTCTCATCTTATTAGGACCACCTATGCTAGGAATAGCAAACGGATCAAATTCAAAATCTACAAATAACCATAATGTGTAAGTTTCTTTCTAAATCAAGTTTGTAGATTTTGTTTTGGTCAACTCAAGCAATATCATTAATGTTGTATATTCGCTCTTGAATATAATAATTTAAGTAATAATAAGAAGTCAAATTCAAAAAATCGATCCACTTGAATTGTAAATGATTGGGTACATATCACATCGACTTCCACTATGTGTCGGTTTTTAATAGAATAAACAATCTAACCTAGAATATAGGGAAGTACAACCTATTTTGCTAAACATGTTAATATTGGACAAAACAAAGAGTAGAACAAGGAGAAGTGTCTGTCGTTACGTATAAAAATTAGATGCTAGTGGAAGTATTATATGGCTTACAGTGCAATAACAAGTTTGAAAACTTTTGATTCAAACACACTTTATTATTTTAATGCATTAATAATTATAATTAGGAATGTCGTTACGCGTAAAATTATATTTATTAGTTTGATCGAGACAATAATTTATATACAATGATTGAAGAACATAGCCGTACTATTATCTGTTAGGTTTTATTACATAAAAAACCAAAAAATAATGTGATTAAGAACGCTTCTTACATAAATATTATAAGCAAGAAATATAATTAGTTTTGTTTTCTCATTAAAAAATAAGTTTCTTTTAATTGTCATATTAGTTATACTAGGTTTGAAACACATAATACACAAGTTGAATAAATTTAACATGTTATAAACCACCACTTTGTATAAACGTTTGTATATATTGGTTGTTATCATTGATAAAATAAAAATAATAAAAATTTAAGAAATACAAATAACAAATAATAAAATTTTTAGAATGATCAGATTATATTTTAAGGTAAAATGTAATTATAGAAAGTTTTAACAAATTATCACAATAAGAAGATTTAAATTTAGATATTTAATTCTTTAGTTTAATAACTTAAAATTTAAAATATTCAATATGATATAGAAAGACAACAAAAATCTAGACTTCACTAAAAGTCGACTTGTAATAACCTAAGTTACTTATTTATTATCATAAAAAGTTAAATCCTTTTATCTATACTACTATATAATACATACTAGGTTAGATACACGTGTAATACACGGGGTGAAAATATAAAAACTATATAATTCATAAATATATAAATATTTCGTATGATTAAATTACGTATTACATAAAACAATAAAAATAAAAAATTGCATTTTTAAATTATATGTATTCAAATACATTTTTGGATAATATAACATACAATTGACTCGTGTGAAATAAAAAACCAATTGTCTTAAATTGAAATTAATCTAAAATATATAAATATATCAATAAATATTTTTTAACTTTTTTTTTTCAATTAATTCTTATTTGACTATAAAAGTATGTACAATTCAAAATAATATATGATTACACAATTTAGTTGATAATATAAAAAAGTTAAATTAAAAACAAAATCAATTATTAATTTAGTTCTAAAATAAAACTTGACTAAAATAATATAATAGTTTAGGCGGAAAATTTTTTTTAATAAATAACAAAAGAGTGACATGTGGCATTTTAGTTACTCTTTTATTATAAACTATAAATTAGGAGGACAAAATAGTAATTTTACTCAAATTGTAAGACACCTAATACAATATTTTAAGTATAGAGTACAAGGTGTCCTATGCCACAGTTTCATTTTTGCCCCTATTTAATAAACTATTTTTAATTAATACACTATTAATATATATTATTAATATATTATTTAATAATATGATATTATTTAATTCAATACATTTAATATTATATTATCTTAATACTTGAAAAGGATATTTAAATTTATTAAATACTATTTAAATAATTAAGTACACAACTAATATTTATAATAACTTATAGTTGTATTTTCTAGGGGTATTTTGGGTAGTCGATAACTTTAGTATTTTTGATTAAATTTGTTAGTAAATGACATATTATTAATACGTCTAAAAATATAATAATAAATAAATATAATAATATTAACAGTAATGATTATTTTTATTAAAATGTTAACAACAATATTGTGTTAAAATTTAATAATATGTTTTTTTATCATGTTATTGTATCTGTAATAATATAATAATAACATATTATTAATCATGATACAATGTTCTATATTTTATGATAGTTTTTATTCAAATACTTTTAACATATTTATTTTACTTGAAATCCACGATTTATTAAATATCATATGTTCAATAATAGTATCATGACGATATGATAACGAATCACTAAAGCATGTGTAGATATGCATAAGAATCCGAGCGTTTATATCATTGAACTAACTAAAATCATGATAATCCCAAAAATTATTATTGCGACGTACACATATACATTTAAAATCAAACCATGACGAAGCGCGGGTGTCCACTATATTACTATATAAAGCAAAACTTAGGATAAAAATGTAATTTTAAAAAAAATTAAAACACCTAATACAACTTTTTAAGCATTAGGTATAAGTGTTCAATGCAATCATTCTTATTTTATTCCTTATTAATTAACATCTTGTAATTAATACATTGATTAATACATTATTTAATATTGTAAGATTATTTAATTCACTACATTAAATATAATATGATTTTCAATATTTTAAATTAACATATAAATTTATAAATAAGTATCATCTTATTTAAATACTTAACAAAATACTTTTATAACAATAATAATAATAATAATAATAATAATAATAATAATAATAATAATAATAATAATAATAATAATAATAATAGTAATAATAATAAAATTTATAAATAAGCATTATTCTATTTGAATGCTTAACTATATAATTACAAAAACTTTTATAATATGATGATAATAATAATCTATATCTATATCATCTATTGTTTATTACTATCTATAAAACATCTCTTTAAGACAAAATTATAATTTTATAATAATTTTAAAATAACATATAAAGGATTGCAAGATTTAATCTTTAATATTATAAGAAATTTCCTATTATGCTCTTATTCTGCTTCAAAGAAATGAACCACATGATTCCTATTAATATATATATATATATATTTAATATATAATGGTATCACAAATCTTTGCATTGTTGTATTAAAGCATTTCAACCAATACTAGGTCGAATGTAAATTTTCTTGGAAATATTCTTTAAACTTTAATCATGTTCAACACTTATATTTACTTAAAAGTTGAGTCATTCAACTATTCTTGTTAATGCTAATTAGTTCTGTAATAATATGTTATCTCTAACATATGATAATAATCATAAGCCGTATAAGAGATTTAAACTATAAAACAAAACAATTGATAAATTAAGTGAAATATAACAAGTATAGACTTGTAAATTGTTCATTTTACCGCAACGCACGGGTTACCCACTAGTAGCTCTATAAGCAAGTAATTATACTTTTATGTATTGGTGCCTGTTTGTGTGATCTTAAAAAGTTTTATGATGTAATTATGTAAACAATGCCATGATGAAGTTGTGTATTGCGCACAAATTTAACATTATATGCAATAGCTTTAAATGTATATACATTCTTTAAGATGCCTCTTTTTTCATATATATAAAACTAAACAAAAGACAAGAAGATCGAATGAAAACAAAGAATGTAAAAAGTTTGACCAAGTCTATCAACTTTGTACTCGGCTCCAAAACTTGTTCAAATTTAAATTTTTTTAGTCTCGGGACAAATCTTGGTTCATTTCCATGGATAGGAATACACATTGTCTTATTTGTTGTGTATTAGCCAATTATAAATGTCACTTACCTTATAGAAAACACTAACATTCTTGAAGGGCTTAATCTACAAAAACTGTCATTACACCTTAACCTTTTAAATGGAGAAAAGTTCAAAGCCCTTTTTTTTTAATATATGTACATGTATCATGTGCAATATTATTATATGATTAAAACACTTATAAATTTAGATTTAGTAGTCAGGATTTGTGTTATTAACCTACCATATCTTATTATTCTGTGGATTAGTTTCTTTTTATTTCCTCAATTAAGTCTATGGTCCGAAGTGTTAGATATTTTAGCGTAATTGGATTGACTAACGACCAATTTAATTATAATATTCATCAAACAAGTTAAGAGGTGCGAGAAGTACACACTTGTTTGCGTTTTATTTTGATCTCTAAAATTAAAAACCTTATTAGGGGCGAAGCCTCTAAGCAACGGGGGTCCGGGGGCAGCGCCCCTGGAAGCGGGGTCCAAGGGGCGGCAGCCCCTGGAGGGTCCACGAATATCACACTATATTGTCATTAAATTGATTCAGAGTCGTTGGAGGGCTCGGGTACTAATCGGGAAACGGCATGGGTTGATTTTTTCTCGATATCTAGGTAGGTGTAAATATATTCCCCTTAGAATTTCGGGTATACTGTCTTGTCTTGCTCGCCATGAAAGAATTACGTTTCTTATTGCTACTAATTTTTTGCCTTTGCATATAGTAGTTGAACAATTTATTTGACAAATGAATCCATATATGATTTAAACTTTATTAGGCTTTTAAATAAAAATTAAATACTAATGTATTATAAAAATAATTGTCAACAGCTTCACATCATTTTTAAAATAGAAAATTAATATATTTATAGTGGTTCTTAGTTTTACTTTCTTTATGGAAAAATGCATATAAAGTCAAACAAATCACCTTCCGCTTTTTCCTTTTTCCCCTTCATCTTAGGCCAATGTTTTGAAAAAAGGGTTAAAAGAAACATCTATTTATATTAATATATTTAAAATCAAAATTAAAATTAATTAAAATGACTCCCAACTTAATTGTCTTCCAAGAATATTTTTTAAATTGCTCATAATATACTATTGTTAACTAGAATACAGTAACACTAGAGTAATGACGTTCAAAAAAAATTATATTCAAATTTTATATGATTTGAACCTTTCTTGTGAGCCGTGCGAAAACAACATAATGTCATTTCGAGGTTTTTCATTAATCATTTAATTGTTTATAATCTAAAGGCATATGGCATGGTCAATTGGAATTTTTTGGATTTCATTGTGGAACAAATGAGCTTTCCTTTAAAATGGTAGTTATGGTTTAGGAATTGCTTGTCATCCGGCCGATCGTCAGTTATTGTAAATAGATTGTGAACAATGGAGTTGCATGTCGGCTTCTAGAGGGCTTCGTTAAGGTAACCCCTTATCCCCCTTTTTGTTTATTATTGTTATGAAAGCATTGCATATAGCTCTAATTGGAGTTGTAAATTTTTTGAGATGTTTTATGTGGTTTTTTAGAATTAGGGCCTTATAAGTTGTCATAGAGCCAAAGTATGAAAAAATTGGGCACCATGATATCTAAACTTAAAGTGAATATAGGACTAAGTAAGGATGCTAGAACAAGTAGTCGAGTAACTTTATGCCAAGAGGTCAAGTAAAACTATGATATAGTTAAAAAAAAAAAAAAAAAAACTATCAGTATTGCTATACGATAAAAAATAAATAACAACAAATGTGAATATGTGTATGTGCATAATCATGTATGGTATGACATAGTATTTTTGGAAACTAGTGTGGCTCACGATCGGTAGTTTAGGACATAAAAAATAAAGTTAGTAGTTAATAGCATTATAGCAACCTCTCACTGTCATTATTAACTTATAATCCTTATTAAGATTAAAGTCATTACCTTGAATAACCTTGGTGTTCGAAATCTTATAGTAGAAAGAATGGCATGACGTAAAAGTACTTGAGGTGATGCTAATGGTGAGCAAATTTAAAGGAAGGCCCCAACCACTTAATGCAAGGCGAAATCAACTAACGAATTACATGAAGAGTTAGATCACACCGAAAATGAGATTAATTCTCACCAATGTTAAAGGGGTCGACTCTTGAGACTATGGTGAGGGAGGCAACTACTATTGAAGTTCACCCATTAATCCAACAAGACATAATGCCCTTTATTCTTATCAAAGCTTTGAAAGAGACAAGCAAGGAATGGGCTATAGAGATGAATGATAAGACAAGCAAATAGAGCAAGGAAAGCGCATATAAGACTACTAAGAAGACTGGGAATGATAAGGATAATAATGAAGAGTTAACCAAGGGGTGTTTCTATTGAGTTTAGAAGGGCTTTAACCCTTCCGCTTTAGGTGGTAAAAAGGGAGCCATCGCCACTCCTCAACAATGATGTAAAACTTGGCCATCTTGGCCGAGTACTCGTGTTGTACTCGGGGCTCGATCATTTACTGAAGTGATTTTCTTAACTCGGTCTCATAACTTGGAATCGCTCAACCTAGAATAAAAATTGTAGCTAGTCGGTCCAACTCGGAGCTAGGCGGCCGAACTCGGATTTTTGTTTTTTTCGTCAAATTTCGCTATTTTTTATCTAATTTTTTTAGATTTTCGTTTTTTTCATGTATATACCTTGGAAAACGACTATTAAATGATTACTATGTTTATAATATTATATAATACATATCAATATTTGAATTATTTTATTATTTGTAAATGTATCATCTCAATTGATATTGATATTCACACATTTTGTTATAAATATTAGAAAAAATGTATGATATTTTATATATGTATAATTTCTTAAAAATTATTCTTTTATAATTTACCATGTTCGAGCACTCCCCGCCTAGATTAAGTACTCGTAACTGCCCAGTCAACCGATCTTGCAGCGCCTAGCAACTTTTACAATATTGCTCTTCAATGGATTTCTTAAAATTGAAGCTATCTTGAAATCAGTGAATGTCAGGCCGATTAGGAAGTGAAATTTGAACTCACTCTTTCGTTGACGAAGCCATCACCAGTAGCTCACTCTTTTATAAAGGGTCTGGATATTGACACACGCCAAAATTATAAATTAACATCCCAAATTTCTATACGTGTCGTATTGCCCTCATACACGTCGTATAGGGGGTCGTATAGCCCTATACGGGGCGTATAACCACTCTGACAGTCCCCTGAATTTTTTCTCGTAGTCAGTGTCAAAATTTGCTATACGCGTCGTATAGCTATATTTGTGTTGTATAGGGGGTCGTAGAGTATAACCCTCTGACAGCCCCCCCTGAATTTTCCTCGTTTTCAGTGTTTTCGACTTTATACGCTGCGGGGTGTCGATTTATCTAAGTGAGTGTCTCTGTATGAGGACCATTTATAAATTGTATTTATCAGGAGGATTTAGAGAAATTAAAACGTGAAAAACAGAAATTGTAGGATCCAATGGAGAAAGCCAATTCATATACTAGACATTGGTTAACAACTCAATGTGGTACTATTTATCTAACCTAACGACCAGCCTTTTTGTAGTTTGAGTTCGCCTTGGTTCTAAAATCGAGTAAGTATATCTTATGCAACAGTGTTGGTAAGGATAAGACAGTTGAATGCTATTGAAATGTAATGATACAATACTTGATGGGTGATTTGACGATTCAGAAATAAGAATGTCTTTCAAAAGAACACTAGAACAAGACAAACCATTTTGATGCTAATTCTTATTTTCATACTCTGTGAATTTATGATTCAATTTGCAGAGGGAATTTAAAAGGATTCCTTTGTTGAGATACAAATTAAAAATTCATCATAAACAAATTCATTTGTACTAGATTTCACATATTCATACCCCATTATTCTCTTTCTCTAGATTTTGTTTTTTTTATTATAAATATTACTATACGAATTAAATAAAAATATTAAATTAATATTTATTTATTGAGATAAAATATGATTAAAATTGCGTATAATTAACTAATTTAGGTAATAAAATAATAACAATATTTTTACAAACTTTCATTTTTAAATAACTTTTGCTTTTAAAAAATGTTTTTTTAAACATTTATAACTTTTATAAAATTAATTACTAAAAAATTTTTATTTTCTTAAGTTCTCTGTATTAAAAAACTTTATATTTCATTAAACTTTGTTTTTAAAAAAATTTTGTTTTTAATATGAAAAAACATGTCTTTTAGTTTATCAATAAATTTGTTTTATGATTTGAATATATATATATATAATATCATTAGCATTTAATGAATCATTAAGTGATTAACTTTCATTCCAATAGACACTTGCCCAAATCTTAGGTGAACAATGTATAAAAATATGATGTGACTTTTAGAAATTTTGATTTATTATATAGATAATACTGTTACTACATATAATACGTATATGTAGTATAAATGATATATTGTGTACATGTAACATATCATATTACATATATGTAGCATATCATATTACATGCATATATGTAGTATTGAAAAATTAATGCATGTAATTTTTAATCTTTTTGTTATAGCAATATTACAACTCAAATTAAAAATAGAAAATTTGCGATTTAAGGTTGAAACTTATTTAAAAAAATAGCAATGTATGAAAAAGTTATAGATATTTAAAGAGAAAATAGGATGAGTTTTTCTTTAATCTTCTCATTAATAATAGTTTTCTTATGAACTTTATCATATATATATATAGTACGTGTGTATTTATGCATAAGAACGTATGATTTTTCTATATATGACGGGACAATAAGTTTGATTTATAACTTTATATTACTTTATTTTTCATCATCTCCCTCATCATGCATGGAATCGGATAATACATTTATGTCAAAATAATAACTTTACGACTAGTAACTAGTAATATCTACGGGTATAAAATGATAGGTTCACCCATCCAATGAATCGCATTCGTGCTTTGGGGACCCCACTATTATGAAAGAGTTAGACACAAGAAATATGATTACTTAAACCTTGATGGTTGATTATGTGATTTGTAGTCATACGATTTACCATGTCAGTTGTTTTAGGAACAATATTATTCTAAAGCTTAAAACTTGAAGACACCATGTCTGATGTTATCTAGACATAGTAGTGATTGTGTTTGTCATTGTTGTTTACTTACACGTACAATTGGGACATAGTGTGTTAATTAGTGACCAAAATGTTTTATATATAGGGAGGTAAATGAGTTTTAACATAAAAAAGAAGACAATATAATTGTATTTATCTTTCATGAAAAAAAATACGTAAGGTTTACTTGTTCAAGAGATTAGATATATATTTAGAATGTGCATATGCTAGAGGTAGAATTTCAGTTAGTAATGATATATTTAGAGACACAAGAAGTTATTATAAAGATGTGGTTTCCGCATCTTGCTAATGTGTGTCTTATAAATTTAATACTAACAAGCCTTGAATCTTAATTATATAGTTTAAACTTTGAATCGAGAACAGTTAATAATGATATATATAGAAACCAAAGAATTTATCGACCTAATACGTGGAACTCTCTCACAGATATATAGAAAAAAGATTTGTTTGTGTATAGCATTATTCTCAATCTTCTTCCAACAGAATGAGTATCTTCAAAGTCCTGTTGCCTTGTAAACATGTTAGTCTTTATAATGAGATAAACTTTAAAAAGATTTGCTACTTACGCAAATCCTTCGTTATAGTACTTGGTTTAAATCTTTCTAGTATTTATGTGACATCTGTCAAATCATACAAATATATTTGTAACAGTTGGTTAAATAGTCTTTACGTTGGTCCGAATAAATGTGAAAGTATGTATATAAGGTCAATGTTGCAAAAGTTACTATGTGCTGCCAAGTTGGTCGATTGAGAGTTACGAGTATATGGTCTATGTAGAGAGTACCAAGAAGTATTATAATATTATAAATTAAAAAAAAAAATTTAATTATCGGTTATATGTGTTAGCTAATCTTGTGTAAATTTGAGTAAAAAGTAACCGTCTTGCAAACTTAGGGTTTATTAAGTTAGTTTTTCTTCTAGTGTGGAACAAATAGGAAGCTTGTTTCCAAGAGAGTTTGTCTTTGAATAAAGGATTATTGTAACCTAATTTCACATCAATAATACGTATAGTACAGGTAAATTTTTGTTCTTTATTTTCATTTCATCTATCAAAGTTGGGGTTCCAATTAAGCTATTAATAAGTATGTGAAACATCGTACATTTACTAATATTTATAAAAATTCTGAATATCAATATAAATCAAAAGTATATTCAAATACTAAAGTAATACAAAAATTACTATTCATTCTTTAATATTAACATAGTAATTATTTAAATCTCGTTTTCCAGGGTATCTTCATGAAAAACAACGAAAATTGATGAAAAACAACGAACATCCGACTTGATAAAGTTATCCAAGTTGGAGCAATTTGCAAAGAGTCAACTGATTACAAGTAATATGTGTAAAGAATGATAATCCTTGATTTCCATTGAAAACAATAAGCTACCACATATAATACAATGAGATGAGGATAATTAGGAACTAATTCTACCTATTCACGAAAATAAAGCCAACTAAATTAGACTACATCAATTTACAAAATGATTACAATTAATGGCCAATAATGTTTAGCAACATTATCGGCTAACACGCCCCCAACGTTTGAGCCTTGGAGTCGTAGAGTCATGGAGGCACAAGCTGGATCGAAATCGTTGAAAGAGATGTTTTCAGAAGGCCCTTGGTGAAAATGTCAGCATATTGATAATAAGCAGGGACGTGTAGGACCTTCACTTTTCCAAGACGAACCTATTTGCTAACAAAATGAATATCCAGTTCAATGTGTTTTGTTCGCTGATGTTGGACTGGGTTTCCTTCAAGGTAGACTACCAAAACGTTGTTGCAATAGATAACGGTGGCATAGAGAACAGGAACATTTAGTTCATGAAACAAATTATGGATCCAGTTGACTTCTTCTACATAATTAGCTACCCCCCTGTATTCGGCTTCAGCACTAGATCGAGAAATAGTCGGTTGTCGTTTTGAATACATAGAGATCTGATTTGCATCTAAGTAAACACAGTAGCCAGAGATAGACTAACGCAAGTCGAAACACCCTCCCCAATCCGCATCAAAGTATGTAGTAAGTTTGGTGGAAGAGGAGGGGAAATAGACAAACCTTGAGTAAGAGTACCTTTGATGTGTCGTATAATCCATTTCAGTAGTTGGTAATGTAGCTCTTTGGGAGCATGCATGAAAAGGCAAACCTATTGGACGACATACGAGATGTCCGGTCGAGTGATCGTGAGGTACTGTAGAGCCCCTGCCAAGCTGTGATATAAAGAACCATCGGAGAAATCAGCATCGATGTTTCAACTAAGCTTTGAACTGGCCTCTACTGGGGTGCTAACCGGTTTGCAATTAGACATGTTGGCTCGGGAGAGGATGTCCGATGCATATTTGGATTGGGACAAGAAGAGGCCCCCGTTGCATTTGTCAACCACGATTCCCAAGAAATGATGTAATGTGCCAAGGTCTGTCATTTTAAACTCAGTCGTGAGAGATTTGATTATCTGTTGGAGCAAAGAGTCACTAGAAGTTGTTAGGATGATGTCATCCACGTAAAGTAGTAAGTGAGCCATTTGAGCACCCTTTTGATAAACGAACATGGAGGTGTCACAAACATTACTCTTGAAACCACACTTGGATATATAACCTGCATAATGTTGATACCATGCCCTCGAAGCCTACGTTAAATCATACAACGATTTATTAAGTTTGCAAACATGTTTAGGGTTTGAAGCACATGTGAAACCGAGCGGCTGAAAAATATAGACTGTCTCGTTAAGGTTACCATGTAAGAATGCATTTTAAACACCAAGTTGATGAATGGGCCAACCTTGTGATACCGCAAGGCGCTAGGCTAAGAGCTGTCTGAATAGTGGTTGGATTAACCAATAGACTGAATGTTTCATCGCAATCACTGCCTACGATCTAACTTTTCCCATTTACGACCAATCTAGCTTTATGGCTTTCCAAGGAACCATCGGCATGATATTTATGTTTAAATAGCCACATGCATCGAACGACGGTGTATTAGAAGGTCTTGGAACGAGTTTCCACGTATTATTAGCAATAAAGTGTCATATTTATTTAGCATAGCAATTTTTTATTTTGGGTCTGTTAGGGTGGTAAGGTGAGATTTTAGAAGTGGGGAGATTGATGTTGAGGTTGCGGTGAGGAAGGTCAATGGGTTACGAGGTTTAAAGATACCGTAATGGGAACGAGTTTGCATGGGATTAGTGGGTGGTGGGGGTGGTGCAGGTGGTGGAGTCTGTTGTGGATAGGAAATGAAAGGCGGTTGTTGTTGGTAAAGATGTGGGTCGTGGGATGACGGGCAGGGTGAGATGGGGCTGCTGGGCGGAGTAAGGAATGGGGTTGAGGGAGTGTGAGCTGATTGGGTTTGGGCTGTTCGTAGGAGGTGGAGATGGAGGGAAGTTGTTAGGTGGGTTAGGGAGAGGCCCGACTTGGTGTTGGGTCTCTTCAAAAGTAACATGCCTAGAGAAGATTGTTTTCCTAGTGGAGATGTCTAGGCAGCGATACCTTCTATAGTTGGCTGGGTAGCCAAGAAAAACACAAGCAACAGAGAGGCGAGTTAACTTATGAGGGTGGGTGGAGGAGGTGTTGGAAAGGCACTCGAACACACGAAGGTGCTCATAGGAAGGGGTATGCTTGTAAAGAAGAGATACGGGTGTAAGGTTGTTGTGAAGTTTTGTGGGAAGTATGTTAAGGAGGTAGGAAGCCATGTGGAGAGCATCAACTCAAAATGAACAGGGTAAGGAGGCATGAGTGAGCAAGGTAAACATGATTTCATTTAGATTCCTAATCATTTGTTTCCCATTTTGTTGGGACGTATGTGGGCAAGAAAAACAAAATTGAATTCCATGTTTAGTTGCAAAGTCTTTGAATTTGTGTTATCAAATTCTCCACCCATGTCGCATCGAAAAATTTGAATTTGCATTTTAAATTAGGTTGAAACGAATTGGTGAAATTGTTCAAACTTAGAGAATGTTTCCGATTTAAATTTCAATAGATACACCCACGTGTATTATGTGTAGTCATCTGTTAAAACCATGTAGTATTTGTAACTCGCATGACTTAACAAAGGTGATGTCCATAAATCACAATGTATGATAGCAAAGGGTGATAATGAATGTGTCATTGAATTAGAAAATGACAATCTCTTATGTTTTGATAACTGACACGAATTACAAATAAAAGGACATTTTATTTGGTGCATGAAATAAATTGTCTCAATTTAAGGTACTCCATAACTGGTTGTCAAGGATGTCCAAGCCTGTTGTGCCAAAAAGAAGAGTCTTTGGAAAAAATGAGACAAGCGTTGCAGAAGCAATCGGTGTGAGGGGGTAGAGATCACTCGAACTGTTGTAGCGGCTCATGATCGTGCCATCCTTGAAATCCTTCATAGAGAATCAAAAGGGGTCAAATTCAATGGAAGCGTAATTATCAACGTTAAATTGATGCACAGAAATAAGATTATTTATAATATTGGGGTTAAAAAGAATTGATTTTAAAGTAAGTGGCTTGGATGATGTGTGTAATGTGGAGGAACCCAAACCCAAAATTGGAAGTTTGTTACCATTGCCAACAAATATTGACTCTATAGGTGAATAAGTGGAAGAACATTCAAGTTTATGTCGATCAAATGTGACATGAGAAGACGCACCTGTATCGAAATGCCACTGATCATCACTGCTTTTGTAAGCGTTACCCGAGAGGGCTTGAACTGCATCTACCAACTGTGTGGGCTGTATTGGTCAACCTCTGTGATATGGGCCTAGGCAGACCGAAGGCTATTGTTGCTGTTGTTTGTTCTCGGCCTAGTGTGATGTGAAGCATTAGGCCCTCACATTGACTACTTCCGCAACCGCTTGCCTCATTTATTCCAATGACTCTTCTTTTTGGCACAACAGGCTCGAACAACCTGGAAAACCAATTATGGGTACCTTAAATCGAGACAATTTATTTCTTGCACTAAAATAAAATGTCCTTTTATTTGTAATTCTTGTTAGTTATCAAAACATAAGAGATTGCTATTTTCATCTTCAATGACACATTCATTATCACCCTTTGCTATCATACATTGTGATATGGACATCACCTTTGTTAAGTCATGCGGATTACAAATACTACCAATTTTTGACGAGTGATACCATGTAAAGAATGATAATCCTTGATTTCCATTGAAAACAATAAACACCATATATAATACAATGAGATGAGAATAATTAGGACCTAATTCTACCTATTCACGGAAATGAAATCAACTAAATTAGACTAAATCAATTTACAAAATGATTACAATTAATGGCCAATAATGTTTGGCAAAATTATCGGCTAACAATATTGACCGAGTTAAAGAAAATCGCATCGGCGTCTTATTGAGTACTCGTCGAATACCGGACCACCTACACCAACTTTTACAACCTTGTATAGGTTAGTAAATTTTGGGCTTATTCATAGTCTAGAACATCTAAGCCATTTCATCTTGAAACATTTGACTATAATATAGTTTGTAATGCTCTGATGATTTACAATTTAGAATATTTACCTTTTGAACAACTTAAGCTTATTAGCACAAAGATCAAATCTTTCACATACTCATCTATCATCTTGTTCACTATGAGACCGTTATGTTTAACATATATAAATATAAAGTAATCAAAATAGCTATATGTATCTTTAAGCATAGGAATTCGTACCAACAAATACCATCTTAGTAACATCAATAAAATTACGTCAATTTTTCTAATTGATTATACATCATAGATTCATAGGTTGTACCTTGTGTTTAGTGAATTATACTTATTTTTGTCTTTCTTCTAAATCTTTAACTTTTTTTATTTTTAGTCAATATTTTTACAACTTTTACAATTTAGCATAAATATTTTTTTTACTTTCAACTTTAGTCCACTATATATTTAATATTTAAAAAAATTTTCGTTGTACGTTTTGGTTAAAATTTTCAAGTTAATACGCTGCAGCATACGTGTGTGGTTTAATGTTTTTACGCTTATCTTTTTTCCGTTTAATAGTCCCATTGCAATGCGCTATTCCTAAATATACTTATTGTTTTAGATGTTTTACGTTTCGACTGCGTGGTTCAATGTTTTTGTATCTATTTTTCGTTCAGTTTTATTTTTTTCGTTTCTTATTGCTTTTATAATACAAGCTTTTTCGGTATTGATGAACAGTACGGTGTTGGTGGACAATGATGATGGTGTGTCATTGGTGCTATTTGACATGATTTTACGCCCTCCTTTGCAACGCTGGGGAATACTACTAGTTAAATACGAATCGTAATGTTTATATAAAAATACTGGTTTCTAGAAATAATTTGTTTTAGTCATGAGCTTTAAACTCAATTGTAAATGATTGTACTATTATATCAAGTTTGTTTTGTTCAGTTGTTTTAGATACAAATCCAAGAATCCAGGCGATAAAGCTTGATCCACAGGAGAACATCTTCACATATCGTGATCTCGTAATCTCTAATAAGGTCCAATTGATCTACTCACACGTCGTCACATGTTCCATAGCTAGGCAGGTTTCAAGTCCTAATGGAGCTCCGAAAACATGTTAAAGGGGATCGATAAGAGAAAAGAAAACTCCTTGAAGTTAGTTTCTTATATCATGTCGATGCATTTAGCGTTCGTGACAAATCTACAACAATAAACCATCATCAACATGAGGTTGTCGGAGGTCACCAAGTCTACATCCTTCTTGTGGGTCAAAAACTCTTCAAGTAAACTTTCTATTAACCAGATTCAATTTTGTCCTTTAAATATATTTATCATTTGAAATTAGATTTTATTTTGTTTTAGTGATTTTAACTGGCTTGATGTTTTTGTGGGAATAACATGTAAAAGCTTCCGTCCTTAAAAAACATGCGTATGAAAAAAACCTAATGGTGTAATAAGACGAACTTTGTCCTTTTCTGTCTTTGTATTTATGTTTGCGAACAAGAAGGCGAAATAGTCATGCAATCGAATAATAAATGTTAACACATTGTTGTTATATTGTATAGTGTAAAAGATTCATGTGTTTTTTAATATCCCACATAAGATTCTATGTAATATTTAGAAAACCGGGCTGGTCATTAGAGCGTCCACAATGCTTTATATATATATTTTTTTAACGGCCAACGAATAATTTTTAAGCCCAGTCACCCGGGTAAACCCATTGGCGAAAGGCCACCCACGCTCGCGAACACAGACAGCGCTGGTGACCCGGCTCGCCCACCATTCCAAGGGACACCCACCACCCGAAGGCCCACTGTGGTAAAACCCTTGGCCCACTTGGAGCATATTGCACCTAGTGAGACTCCAACCCATGACCTCCACTTTAGAAAATCATAGGGTGTCTCCTCCTAAACCAGTTGATCTACTGACAGTACCGATCAGAACAGTTGAACAAACTAAGAAACGAATGGTGGATTAATTATTTTTAAAATTAATAAATTAGATTTTAATGATCAAAAAATCCAAACTAATAACGAAATTTATATTAATAATTTGATCAATAACAATATAACTTTTATTTATATTGTCAGCAAGGTCAATATCAATAGTATAATTATAAATATTGACAATTGATTTTCATTTGATTTCGCTCACAATAACGATCATGTAGAATGAAAAACTTACAAGCGAAATCGAGTGGAATTTAAGTGTTCATTAACTATTAATGTATGATAGTTATTTGACAGGATTGCTCTTCTCCAACTACAGTAAAAGTTAAAGGTGTTATTGGTTAAATTGCAAGTATATATTATTTGTTGGCTTCGTACTTTGAATTATTAAAATCTAATTAGACTCTATAAATAATTATATATTAAAAATTTTTGAATTTGTATACTATAATCACTGAAACTTTAAAACAATTGTAATATATACGTGTATTATACGGATTTATTAATTGTATTAATCCAAAAGGAAGATGGTTAAAAATGTTAGAAACAAGATTGATTCATGTATTATTTTCTTTTTTTGTTAGTTATCATTTACATATATTAGTTTTTTCATTTCCATTATTAAATAAATTAATTAATACCAATACATTGAATCAAATTTGATTTTTTTATTCTTATAATTAACTAAATTAACTGTTATGATTAATTGGTTTGGACTGAAAAAGCATTCTACAAATGCTAAGAATCATACCATATACACACAATGATTCTTTTATTATAATAGATAGATTTTAAAAATAAAAGAATATATTTTATCAAAAGATAATTATGATATTTAAATTAAAAGGATAAGGGCTATTTGGTAACATTTTAATGGTCATTAAAAGGCTACATTCTAATGGTTAATAATATTTTAATGGTTAAAAGTTAATCCTAATGCTAAATGGTTAAAATGTTAAATCTTAATGAACCATTAAAAAGTATGAACCATTAATAGGTAGTATTTTAATGACCAATAAAAGGCTACCAAACATATCTAAGAATGATTTTAAACTTGGCATGTCCTTTTATTGTTTTTAAATAGTATGACATTTGTTCATTATATTAAATATGTCATGTTATTGTGTCTAATACGTCAAATCATTATGTCAAATATTTTTTATCATTTGTTATATATATTCATCATTATGTTCTATGTTTTAAATCATTTCATGTTATTTTTGTTATTTTTTATATATTATATAAACTTGTTATTTTATTCGAGTGTTTTACAATTAAAAGTATACAATAATATTATTTCTTTCATGTGTCTTTTGAGACAAATTATTTTAAAAAAAGAAAATATTGTTTGAAAAATATAATGACGAACATAAAAAATACAATTAGACATTTTAACATTGTATTTTATGTTTTTTTTTACCATTTTGTGTTATATTGTCATCGATTTTAATGTATTAAATAATTAGTTGTTATTATTTCATTGTGTTTTATATAGTAAAATACAGAACAATGTTATTTTACTATTAGATTTTCAAAGTTATCATTTAAAATATAATAAATATACAATAATAAGCAGACTTCATATAAGCTTAAAAATATATTTTTTATTTTTATCATAACAATATTGTACTCGTTTTAAATATAAAAACATTTGATTTTTGTGTAATTCTAATAAGAAAATAATGTTGTATGTAAGAGTTATAAACGTCTATAAAAATTGAGATCTAAACCAAAAAAAATTCAACATAATAGACCATGTCTAAAATACCATTTTAATAAACTATTTTTCTATAATTTTATCTTAACCATTTTGATTAAAAAGATTGATAATTAAAATTAATTTTTATGCTTTTTATATTGGAAATCATTCTTATTTGAACCCTTACCTTCACAAAAATAAAAAATAATAAAAAGATTAAAAATACAAATAATAAATAGATTTTTCTAAATAAGGGTATTTAATTTGCTAGCATAATAAAAAGTCTTTCATTTCTTGAAAAGCCCGTAAGGATTAAAGATGTTTGAAAGCTTGCCTGCCTTTTTGTTATGGAACAATCGGGCTTTCTTTAAAAGTTAATTTCTTGTCTCAGGGACTATTCTTAGGTCGGCTACCAACAAAGGAAGATTTATATAAAAGAAATATATATTTTTTTAACAGCAAAGATACTAACATTTAAATATTGCCACTAGCAAGATGCTAGGACAATCAAGAATGTTTACATCATGATACTATCAAAAAGAGAAATTCCACCAGCAATGCCATGAAAGGCCACTCATACCACCCCTATTTTTTAACCATGAATACGTAGCTACCTTAATGGATTCTATCACATAAGACGTCGAAATAGAAGATTGATTAAAGATTAAATCATTCCGAGCCAACTAAATAAACCATAATGTGGCCATGATAATAACATACTTCAACTTTTTCATTCCATCTTGCTCGTTCAAGCTTTGCAGCGCTTCCAAAACTGCATTGATAGAGGTATAGTTAGAGATTGAAAAGCCGCACCATGCTGCAATATGGGACCACACCTGACCCGCAAATGGACATTGGAGCAAAAGATGATTCACAGATTCATGTGACCCAATACATAATGAGCATTCTATTGATGAAAGTTTAACCCCTCTAAATACTAATTCTGCCTTGGAAGGAATTCTCCCCAATCTGACCCTCCAACCAAAGACACGAACTTTAAGTGGAATCCAATGCATCCAAGGGAGAGGGTTTAAATCTCCTACTAATCTGTTGCTTTCAAGAAGTTTCCTGCATGATTTAACTGAGTAGATACCCAAAGTATCTCCTTCACAGATCCATTTATCTTGTCCCGTGGTTGAAAGAAAGCCATTCAGGAGACCATTTAATTGATTGAATTGTTGTCTTTCCTTCTCACTAATGAGGATCCGTTTCCACTCCCATTTCCAGTTGACATCAGCCCCATTGTTTACCATTTTATCATATATTTTGCATCTTTTGTCTTTTTTAACTACGAACAAATCAAGGAATTGTAGCCTTAAAGGGGAGTTACCAATCCACACATCAGACCAAAAATTAATAGATCTTCCGTCACCACACATTGTTTCCATGGGCCCGAAATTGATTTTTTACAAGGAAGTTGAAAATATTTGTGCTTTTGTGTTGGATCTCTTTTATGCAATTTATGCACTCACTTCGGAGTTTGTAGGTAGGTCACATGCTTATGGGCAGTCAACTTGCTAATTAGGTGAGGCGAGGGGTTATTAACTAGACAAAAATGGCTTTTTCGAAATGTGATGTGGTCAAAACCACGTTATAATCGTGGCAAATATTAAAGGCAATAAAGTATTCAAAAGTTCAGTTCATTCAACAATATTGTTAGGTACGGTATGAACTATATGAAAGATCAGAAATAAAAGGCTTTTTGGAAGAAAGTCATAAAACAAAAACAAGTTTTTTGAAGACATCAAATCTTTTTCTTATAGGTAATATATAGAGCAAATTGAGAGGACTTAGATTGGGAAAAATTGTTAGGTTTTAATTTTCCTTAACATCCATGTAAACTCTCATTTATTTGGCTTACCACCTTTGTAATGCCGTTGCGTTTTTTCCTTTTAATAATATTTCTCATGTTTCCCTTAGAAAAACAATACACATTTTGGTATATTCATTGGCACACACTTCAATACATGCGTAGTATGTTCTAAAATTAAATCTAAATCTCATTATCCTGAAAAATATAAAAGCAACACAAATATATATTGATAGACTTTAGTAGGTAACCATTCTATATTTCAAATTTTACAATGTAAAATAAACATATGTTTTTTAAAAATAACAGGGCCGTCCTCGAGAATTCCTGAAAAAAAAAGGCCCCAATAATAGAGTCCCTGTGTTTTTTAAAAAAAAAAAAATTTGGGTATGAAATTAGTGAGTTAAATAGGTTCATATGTTAATGAACTTTAAAGTTTAATAAGATAAAATAATTAACTGTTGTTATTTATGTTTTTTAGCCAAGTGAGACAAGCCAACATTTTCAAAGAGTGACAAAAATAAAAAATAATACATCATTAAAAGAATGTCATTTCCGTTACTGGTACGTAATTACATATTACCTTGCATATTGTCACTATGGTTGACATACGATATCGTTTATATGTTATGAAAATGTGTTTGTTTTTCTTTCTATTATTGTTACGTCAAGCATATTCTAGCATCTCATAGCAAACCATCCCATCCACTTGAAGTGCGCCCTTCTCTTCCCCTTGCCATTTGATTTTGTTAAACATTTATCAAGTGTGAATTCTTTTTCCTCCTGCACCTCAGATCCATAATGCAATAAATAAATTAAATTATTCTGTAAACTAACTTATATATTCTCTTATTATTTAAGGTTAATTTTTAACACATTTAGTCCCTACGATGGTCGAGGGGTGTTTGTTCGGTCCAACTGGTTCTAATGTACAAACCATATATCTAGGTTGCATTCAATCGGATATCGGTTGATACAAAATGAAGTTCAATCGGATAAGCCACTTTGAAATCCGAATCGATAAATAATTCTTTACAATCATAGTCTAGTTTGGGGGAACACTATTTCTGGTTTATTAAATTTGTGTTGTGTTTATTTACGCTTAGAGCATTCTCATATCATCCCTCATCTCCATCCTTTAACAAAAATCATAAATATGTTTATTTCATTTCCCTTCTTTATACCTCATCTTCATAATTTTAGGGGAAAAACAATCTCATCCCTCAAATATAAGAGTTTTATTATTTATTACCCATATTTTTTTAATAGATTTTTATCAATGAGTGTCAGTGGAAGAGAAGGAGAAATAGTATTAAAATAAAATTTAATAAGTATTATTTAATTGAAATAAGGATAAATATGATGAATGAGATGTGATAGATTTTAAAAAATATAAGTAAATTTTAAAAATAATGTATTTTTAGTAAATTATAAGAATCAAGATAAGGATGGGAGAATGAGATGTGAAAGCTCTTATATAAACCAACTTTAAAGATTTCAATCAAGTATATTTAATATATATTAATATATGAACTTTTTAATTAAAGTGTTCATATTAAATATATAGAATTAGTACTTAAAACTTTTATTTCTCTAAGAGAGGAAGTATATGGTATAAAAACCTACCTTTGTGGCATAAGCAGTTGATGAACTTGATCTTGACGTGCTCCCTTCTTCCATATCTAAGCTCAGCTGTAAAATTAACATCATACCATATTGTTGTTGTTCATAAGTGTGACCGAGTGAAACGCTTTTTTGTAGTTTTTTAATGATTATTAAGAGGCTATCTTTTAACAATTTATAACCTCTTAATTTTTAAGAGATAACTCTAGTGCTAAAGTATTTAGAGATTAAATCTTAATGGTACCTTTTGACCATTCAGTATTATGGTTACCCTTTAACCATTAAAAGATTATTAACCATTAAAAAGTAGTATCTTAACAACCATTAAAATGCTAACAAACAACCCCTTAAACAAAGACAAACGGCATGTTTTTCCAATTGAGATTTATCAGTTCAAAAGCCAGTTTTAAATGTTTGACCCATGGTTTAAAAGTTGGAGCTGGTTGTTCTCATTATTATTTATTAATTTTTTTCATTTTCATAAAATGCATTTGTGCATGTGTATAATATCAGTGGCAGAGCTTGAACTCATCCGTAGAGGGCGAGGGTGAAATTAATTTTTTTTAAGGGGGGGGAGGGGGGACTCAATATTTATATAAAAATTTATATTATCGGGTCAAAAATTTACACTATCAAAATAAAATTTAACACTACTGAAAAAAAAAAACAGGGGGCGGCGCCCTCCCCCCTACAGAATACAACGGATCTCATGAAAATCCATTGGTAATATGTTGGAAATCAAATTATCCACACCCTTATTAATTTTGTAGTGCAACATGGTCAGTTTGGTTTTTCGTTTACCGGTTCAACTCAGGGTGTTTTTCAAAACCACTAATTAAACCCGAACACCGTTAATCACACCTTTTCGCGAACCAAATGAATCAAGAAATTGGCTTTTGAAAGTTAAATATATTCAAACAAGTGACATAGTACCTGTAAAACTCGATTCTCAAGCATAGCAAGCCTATCAATAAGGGTGCCTTTGTAATGAACATCATCAAGGGCAGATGACAACGATTTACAATTTCGATACTTTACAATCTTTCCTCTATCATCATCATCATCATTATCATCATCATCTTGTGCCATTGTAGTAGATCCAAATATTCTTGATTTTCCATGCTTCTCCTCCAAGAGCTCTAACTGATATGATGAACAGTTGACATTTCAAAGTTAAAAATGAATGGAAACCGAAGAAGATCGAAAGAAAAAATGAGTTAATTGGTTATATACCACGCGATCAAGACGATCGAGTCTTGAGAGAACAGGCAAAGTTGGCTCCATATTATTTTGTCATGGAAAGCATTTAGATTCTGAAGTTTTATGCAATATGAAGAGATGAGGAGGAGGACAGAGAGAATGAGCAATGGTTTAGTTAAATATTTAGATGGGAATATATATTTTCAATGCACAAAGAAAAAGATTACTTTGATAAAAAATTTTAAAACTAAACATTACTTTGATAGTTTTTTTTTTTTTTTATGTTTCTTTGATTGTTTTTAAAGTACATAAACATATATAAACGAGTGCAAAAAGTATAAGATTTAAAAAAAAGAAGTAGATATTAATATTAGTTATCATGACTTTTAAGATATTTGTGAGTTATCAAATTATCCTAACCCCGATATAAGTAACTTGTTATATCAATTTGTAATGAAATTAAAGATAAGACATGTAATATTAATTGCATGTTAATACAATTTACCCATAGTTAGATCGGATGTTGTGGGGCTTTAAACATGATGATATGAACATAAGCTAAGTTTTAAATATTATTAAAAGATAGTTAAAAATGACTCAAAACCTATAGAGCTCGAAACCTTTAATGGGCGTAAACACAATTTTTTCCTATATTATTTCATCAATAGGGGCTTCAGACACTATTTAATAATCACTATACTTACTTTAAAACAGTATTTAATGAAATAATTTTTATTTAAGTGATATTTAAATAATATTTTAACTAAACAACCATTACACATATAATGTTATATAACCGTAAAACGATAATATCGTGAATGTGTAGTTGACGGTACACATAAAAAGTTAAAAACATTAGCCGACATATCAAAATGTCATATCAGGATGTGTCGTGCGAGATAAAAAAAACTGGATTTAAATATAAAATTATATAAAGACTTGAAAAACAACCAAATCATATATTATAATATGTATAATTGTTTATACGATTTTTACGATTCTCTACGATTGGTGTGTATCAAATCTCCGGATCGTGGGTTGTATCATTTTGTCCAGATTGGGAATTTCTGTTTCACACTAGTTACAAGTTATGATGGTTGATGTATAACTTATTGGACGTCAGTATATTGAACTTGTGATTTTCTGTTCTGGCAAGAGCAATTATGTAGTAAATGTGATTGAGAACCACCTTGCCCATGCCATCACATGCCCTCTTAAATTCACGATATCTCCATCCTTTCACACGATAAATGCATACGTTTTATGGATAGTTTTTTATGAATTAATTAATATTATCTTTTATCAAAAACTTGTAGTATAATAATACTAAGGTATCGATGATAGCTCTCTCAAATAAGGACTCACGTCTCATTATAAACATATGGTGTGAATTTATGATCATGCATTTTTATGTGTGTAAATTCGTTGTTTAGAAAAACTAACATTATATCTTATTATACACTTACTTTTGGCGGTTGTAGATGGTCCGAGCCATGCTCTGTTAATTAGAGCTTACGCGGTCTATCTATAAAAGAAAAGGTAAATCATTTTTCAAAGGTTTCTTCTACTCTTTTCAATATATGCATTTCTTTTATATGGATTACACATTACACATGAAACAATATACATTGTATATACATCCTTATATGTTACAAATGATCGGTCCTTGAGGTTAGGGCTCCGAACCTCATCAAACGGGTTTTGATAGCACCTACAACCTAACTTCCAATTTGAGTTGACAAAAAACAACAAACAAGATTGTAAAACACCACTTGGAATCAGAATAATCACTTTTAATTTACACCGTTAGCTAGAAAAGTTTCATCACTAGTTACTCAATAGTAATTATTTTCAAAACATATCATATCAAAACTCTTTCAAATCTAAAACTTACTTTTTCTATGTACAAAAAAAAAAAAAAAAAAAAAAAAAAAAAAGTTTAGAACTTAAGAGCCCTTGAGAAATAGCGATCAAACCCTTGTTTATTTTGCTTCACTACTCTTTACCATTGTTTGGAAAAATCTTCCAAGGCATGACCATCAACAACAATAGTATACTTCAACTTAACTTAACATGGAGAATAGATCTAACGGCTTAAAAGTATCATGATCTAATTCTTTTGGCATGTTTAGAAAACGAATGGTTAGATTGACGCTGCCTTGTATGTATATAGTGACGTGTCTTGTAAGATTATCTTGAACTAGAAAGTTGTGATTAAATGGCAGCCAATGTGTCCTCGTTGCAGTTCTCTATAATATATAATCAAATCTCTTGCTTGTAGATACTAAAACATTATTTTCTGCCCAACGAATTATTTTATATTTTTATGTCCCAAGTGATTGCGTATGATATTGGTGTGTCTATATGTAAACACAGATATGATATATATATATATATATATATATATATATATATATATATATATATATACACACAAAATACTGGTTTAGTATTCTGTGTATTATCGGTTTGAATGAATAAAATATTAAATAGTTAGTGACGAAAACTTATAAATTATAAAACGGTTTTTGAAATAACATATATTGAAATTACTTACAAGTAAGAATTTAAAGTTGTAAAACGAAGATATCATTTTCTAAACATTTGTTTTTAATTTTTAAATTTTTTTGTTTTTCAAAAAAGTTACTTTTTATACATTTTGTGTTAAAACAAACCATTTTAAAAATATTATTCTTTAAAGTTTCCTTATTATAAATTTGAATTTTAATTATTTTTATTTTATAAAAAATTTATATTAATTATTTCTGGATTTAGAAAAAGTTTAATGTTTTTAAAAATAAAAAATTACATAAATAGTCCTTATGGTTTGTATCAGATTGTATGATTGCTCCCAAAACTTTTAAAATTCCAAAGTTATTCCAAACTTTTGCGAATTCATTTCAAATTTGGTTCCTAAATTTTACAAAAATGAAAAGTTAGTCCAAACTTTTATTTGAGCGTTGCACTATTGGTTTCTATAATTAAATTTAAAAGTTAATTTAAAATTTATAAAATACATAAAAAAATAAATGAATTTAGTGCCAGTGACTAAACATACAATATTTACACAAAAGTTTAGATTATATTTGTAATTTTTAAAATTTGGGGACCAAACACGTAATTTGGTTAAACCACAGGGACCATATATGCAATTTGCTCTTTTAAAAAAATATCTTATTTTAAAAAAATTCCTTAAAAATTACATTTATAGAAATATATCTTTCATAATTTATTATAAAATATTTTTAGTTTGAAAAAAAAAATCACAAAATATTATTTGTAATTAAGGTAATTATTTACTATTAGAGAGAATCGGGAAACCAAGAATAAAAGGCTTATAACTGTGTTGCGTATCACTTAAAAACCTTATTTTATTAATATGTATAGACGTGCATAGGGCATTAGCTAAAGATACCGCTTCTCCTCGCAATGTTGATGAGTCATTCCTTACTAAATCAGTCACATTATGCATTTAAATATAGGGTTATAATTCATAGAAAGATGATTTTTTATAAAAAGCTAAACCGCCATGAGAAGCGACAATATGCACATGAGTTTTATAGACGAGGTGTATTTAATTACTCCAATCTTTTACGCAATTTTTAATTAGTATACGCATCCACACCATGTAAAAAACGATATGTAATACCTAATTAGAAAAACCTTACAAAATTGTACATTCATCTACATGTGTAAATGCATACAATCTGTAAAACAGGATAAAGTCACCATGCAATGGGTGTTTATCGCACAATGCATTACACTTTTTAAAAGATTATAAAATTCTTGATTTTGTGGGGGAAAAAACTTAAAAAAAATCTTTTTATTCTAATAAAATAATAACTAATGGATACACGTTTCACTCATCAAAATTTTCCCCTTTATCTCTTTTATTAAATAATTACATTAATTACTAATAATGTTATTTAATTATTTTTTAGATTACAAATAGTTTTTTAATAACTTAAGAAAGCGGTCTATTTATTATTGTTACTTATAAAAAAATTAAATTTTTATAAAATAAGAAATTTTCTAAATTATTAAACTTTTTTAAAAATATGAAATATTTTAAAATTGATGTTTTTAAAAATTAAATTTTCTATAAACCAAAAATGACAAAAATTGGGAGTTATAATAAGAAAATTTTTTAAAATGACTTTTTTTAAAAAATTTATTTGTTTTGAAAAAAAAATTATTTAAAAATAAATAAATAAAAGTTTGAAACAAAAGTTTATAAGATTGATATCATTGTTTATAAATTATAATCCTTACTCACACGAATTTCAACCAGATTTTATCTTACAATATACTTTAATAATTAATAAATTTTTATTCTATTTAATTATTTATTTATTCAACCCATATAATACATAGGATAATAAAAATTGCGAAAGTTCAAGGTCATCGAGAAGAGGATGTTGAGGTGGATGAGTGGACACACGAGGATGAACTGGATAAGAAATAAAGTTTTTAAAGAATAGCTAAGGGTGACTTACATCATGGATATGATATGGAAGGGAAGATTGAGATGTTTGGCATGTGAAAAAAAGAATAAGGTCATCGGTAAGAAACCATTGAAACCATCACAGTGAAAGAGAAGAAAATTAGACGCAGACCTAAACTCACCTGGAGTGAGCAAATTAGGCTAGATTTGTTAGATTTACACCTCTTTGAGTACATGATCTGGGTAGAAGGTCTTGGATATGTCGGATAAAGGTTATGAACATTCAAGAAAATAATAAAAGTGTATAGAGTTGTCTCTCTTCTTCCTTGAAGTCCTAATCTATAATTAAACTTTTGGGTACATTAGCCTTGGTTTTGCATTAACGGTCTTGACATGTACACATAAATACTTTTCCAAAGAATTTTTGGCGCCTTATTCATGTTTTTTTATGTTTTCTTACTTGCCAATAATATACACTCTTCCTACACGTTTATGTTATAGTAAGCCTTTCTTATCAATTGCTACTACTTGTAAGTCTTTACTATTGTTGTGATCCTTTTGGTATATGTTGAATGTTATTGATTTGTGTTTCATGCAACTTGGGTAATAACTTGTATTCTAATATTGACATGTCAGATTGGATTTTAAGTCGAGGGTCTCATGCGGGAGTAGTCTCTTATTTAGCGGGATCGAGGAAATGTTTGTTTTCATTCCACCCCCTCAAATCTATCTATACTTTTGTTATTAGTGAGATTTTACTGGATATATTTGTTTGTTTGTTTGTCTCACTTAATTTAAAAAAAAAATAACACTTTCAGAAATATTATACAAGAGTGAAACAATTAATAAAAACTAAGAGATTTTTAGAGAAACAAATAAACTTTAAATGACTTTAGTAAACTACTTAAACTTAGTTACTATCAAGTAAAAATTCCCTTTAAAAAAAAAACTGATGCAACGAGGTTTTGACGAAAATAGTCAACAAAGACGTGAATTCCCTCTTTTAGCCTCTCACTTATTAGTAACATATAGTTAATACTGAATTATCATCACGTCACTCCTAATATTAAATTAACTAGTTTTAGTAAACACGTGTATTACACGGGTTGAATAAATAAAATATTAATTATAATAAAAATTTATAAATTAAGCGTTTTGTTTCAAAACAAACCATTTTGAAAATAATATCATTTTTAAAAATTTTGTTACTATAACTCCTAATTTTGATTATTTTTTATAAAAGTTTTACTTTTTAAAAAACTAATTTTAAAGTATTTCGTATTTTTATAAAAAAAGTTTGATAGTTTAGAAAAATTTTCTTCAGTAAAAGTTTGTTTCTATAAAAATAACATTAATAAAAATATATATTTATTAATTTATTAAAAAACTATTATTGATCTAAATAATAATAATAATAAATAATATTATTAGTAATTAATGTAGTCATTTAATAGGAGGGAGAAGCGGAAAAATTTTGATGAGAATGAATGTGGTGTTGACACGTGGCACCCTTAGTTACCCTTTTTATTAGAGTAGAAAGATATAATCAGAACCCAAGAATCCTAACTATGATTTTTATGAAAAAAAAAGTTCTGTTATTTGATTATTCCCTTATTAGGTATGATGTAAGCTTAAACACCGAAGACAAATTAAGTAAATAGTTATATATTAAAACTTTGTACATGTAAATGTGTTAAAAGTTAAAATATTTAAAAATAACGAGAAGTAGACCCATCAAGAATCAAGCAATGATCATGAACTCAATCCCTTTCGATGCTAATGGACTAGCGTTATTTCAAAAGAGAAAGAGAAAGGTGAGAAGCCATAGTAATATTATATGCACTTTGGGCCTTAGTATCTACATCATGATCCACCAAATATGGGTATTTTGACTAGAATATGGATTTTTATAATTATGAAGGTGAATATTGAATGACTAAAGTTGGGAGGATTATAGAATGACAAAGGAGCTACGGAGGAACGCCCAACGTATTGAGGCGTGCCTTTAGATATGATTTTCACTGATTGGATTAATCATACCATCATCTTCTCTAACCTAGTCAAATCAAGATCAGTATTCATCTTCATAGTCTTTTTCTCTTTCGTGGTATAGGTCAATTGATTAGGGTTGTGTCATTTCGAGTTCTACGTACCACGCTACCACAAAGAACACTGCCCAACCACCACTCGATGCATCTCCACTCCCCCAACTAAGCAAAATGCAGAAAATGGAAAGGATAGATTAAAAAAGAAAGGTCCTATTGAGACTCAAGTTTTTATGTCGGAGCTCCTCGAGCCTAAAGTTTCTTTCCTCGATGAAAGCCCATAAATGGTCTGAAAACTTAAACCCGTCATCAAATTCAAGTGCAAGTCCTTGCAAGAAAGATTTATTATCATATAAACCCTTTCCTTACTCCTTAATATAGTTTATGAGAATGTTTTTCTTTCTAACCTCCCCTCTACCCCCACCCCTCATTGCTTTAGGAGGGAACAAGCCCTACCTTATATGTGCTTACTCTTTTTTATCATGTTTGTTACTAGCTGTTATGGATGGGTCGTCCTTTTGGTTGAATCACTTTAGTCATCCTTCCCTGATTGAGTGTGTCGCCTAGAGTTGCTGAACTTCTTTCGTCGCTAAAGCTAGTTCACTATTGAAATATTATATACGTCATCTTGATGGATTATTTTATACCTTGATCGAAATTACACACTAGCAAAGTTCGAGGAAGAAGTTCCACGGCTGCTTGTAACTAGAGTTGTTTGTCTAATCACCTTACTAGATTATCAATGAGAGTAAGTAGCTAACACAGACAAGATATTTTCTAAGCTTTATGTGTGCTGTACCTGATGATCACCTCTTTCTTTAAAGCAATTCCTTCCCTTTGGGATATTGTTTAATGAATGTCTTGAAAGACTCAATCTTCTTAAACTGGTAGTACATATTTTTAGTGAATTGTTCTTTCCCTCATTGGTACATTAATAGTTCAGCACTGATTAAAAAGGAAAATGCTAAGAAAGGATTCCACACCTTTCCATTGTCATTTTAATATGTGATCTCAGAAGAGGGAAATTTTTAATAATAAAATAAAAAAAGGTACTCAAATAAACGAATCATTATATTAATTGCTAAGCTCCATGGAATCCTAGACAGAGATTTTATTCACCTGATATCATTTTGTTCCTTTCTACCTTTGCTTCGTCATCAAAACCTTTACCAAAAATCAAAACTCTAAATCTCAGAAATTGAATGACCAGCGAGACATCAAATTTTTAAGATCATTTTTCACTACTCACTAGTAACCGGGCTCTACACTTCTCCCTCGGCCTCGAATCTAATCATTTCGGCCCTCTCCTCTCAACCTTATCTCAAATCACAGATTCAAATAATGTATAAAGTTGATGTTTTATATGACTTTTAAATGGCTATGGTCTTATAACCTAGTGATGTTGATGATTTTCTATAAAAATGATGTGAGTTCAAATCTTTGTAAATGTAAGATTATATAGCATTCTTTGTAAATAAAAGCAGACACATGGTCAAAAACTTGTTCTCCATAATTAGTTAGTTTTAAAGCTAGAAATTTCAAGTTCATCAGGCTAGCGTTGCGTGTTGACGAATCTTGTGATTCCCTAAGGGGCTTGTTTTGCCACCGGAAAGTCAACACCAATATGGCATTAGCATAGGACTTACCTTGTGTGGAAGGTTATAGATAATAATCTCTAGATCATTGGGATTGAGGCCCTTTGAATTTTTATGGCTCAGTATTCACTATTAGCTTATATATTCGTACTTAGTAATGTTGTAAAAATGCCTATTATCTTATAACCGATGTTGATGATTGATCCATAAAAATGGTGTGAGTTTAATTCTTTATAAATATAAGATTAGTTGGTATTTAGAGAAGTAATGAAATTGTTTGAAAAAGTACATTAATTCTGTTAAATATAAAGATGTGCTAAGAAGAATATTTCTTGACCATTCTTATTTAGAATTTTGTCCAAATGAATGCTAATATCTTAGTTACTTCTGTTACTACTATTGCGTCTAAATTAGCTTTTAGTATCATGGGTATAGATTATTAATCCATAACCACACACAAGACCCGTCCATTTCCACCCCTATTGCATCAGGCTATAGGATGCCGCCACCACCACCACCACCACAACCAGTGTGTCATTAAACCACCATAGCCACCATCAAAGGAAATAAAGAACCCAAATAAACAATGATGCAGACGCAGACCCCGCTATCAAGGATTTGGCACGCATTCGCTTTCATATTTCTGCTCCTTTCATATTTGGCAAGCAAGATTTTTGGTTCACAGCAAGTTGCATATATCTTTGAGTTGAAACCGAAATGTATCAACAACAGCAATGCTATAAGCATCAACAATGGCTCCGGCTACACCTAAAGAAGCATGAACCATTTATCTTCTTGAGCTGCAACAGTCCAACACCCGCAGTCGATGTTAGTCTGTCATTGGCTCCAAAAACGGCCGCCTGTAGCCATTGACATCTCTCTAATTGGTCACCGCAGAACATAATGCATATCCGATCATTCATAAGTAAATGGTTGACGATTTGATCATCTTGACTTGGAAAAAAAAAACAACACTTTTCATCTAATAAAACATCAAGAATCAGCAGGCTGAACTCCCTTATAGATTGAATGTTTTTGAACATTTATAACCGGTTACACGAAATCTTAAAGAACAAAAATATACTTTACATGAAACCGTATGCAACAAATGGCCTAGCGATAACCGTCTCTCCTATCTTGTTCCTCAGCCTCCTTATTGGCAACTTCTACGGATTTGAACCAAAGGAACGCCTGTCTTTAACCTCATGTTATTCGATACGTTTTCGGTGAAATCTCAAACGGAATTTTCAGCTAATATATTTGGCTTAATAAGATTGTTTAGATAAATAGTTTGCACTAAAACAAGCATAAAGATCATGTCAAATGAAGTACAGAGAAGCAGAAACTTACAGCAGTTGGGACACCAGTAAACGCAAAGAACCCAAGCACTGGTGCATAAAATACGCTATCAGAATTCAACAATCCAAACACCGGCTTTTGATTCACATACTCAAACACAGATCCAATCTACAAAATCCCCAATTCATCATCATCAAATCAAATAATCAATCGCAGACAACAAACAATCAAGAACCACAAAACCCAAAAGAAAGAAGCTTACAGCTGCAATTGCAGTGATGGCAGATGCAAGCAGATAGACGAAGAATGGGAGCTCAAAAGTGGACGAAGATTGTTGGGCTTCGTTACGAGCCCATGGAGGAGGTTCTTCGGATCCGGGTTTGGCCCATGAAGGGGTTGATTGTTCTTCGTCTTCTTTAACAGCAAACACAGTGACCTTTCTGTAACAATGGCGGGTTATCTTGGTCGATTTTTGGTGGATTTTGAAGATGAAAAGAGGGGAGCTTTTTAGGGGTTTTGTGAACGTGGATAAGGGGGCAAAAGGAGGGTGTGAATTGCAGAGGGATAATGTTTGCATAGGCATGATTGTTGTTATGAATTGAAGCAGGAGCAAATGAAAGAATTGAACCCTAATTCGATTTGCTCATTGTGCAGTGTGTGTTTGTGGAAGATGACGATTCGAAACCGTTGGTCCAGAAGAGTTTCCTTAGAAAAATATCATTTCCCAACGGGTAAAATGTTATGGATCATGTATTGTAATTGATGTAATATCTATACTAATAAATATTTAAGTTAATTTTAATTTTACTCACTAAGGTTTGACAAAAATAATCATTTTCATTCAAAAGATTAAAAACATCAATTTACCTCCAAAAGTTTTATAAGTTGTTTCAGTTTTAGTCCAAAAGTTTTATTATTTTAGATTCAAGTTGAAACAATGATGAAAGTTTTGGACGAAAATTGAAACAAATTATGAAACATTTGGAGGTAAATTGATGTTTTTAATCTTTTGGAGTAAAATGGTTATTTTTGTCAAACATTAGGGAGCAAAAATGAACTTATCTCTAAATATTTATACTAATAAATAAAAATAAATTTAAACACTTATCATCATTTTAGGTTATCTAATAATTGGTTTTCTTGTTTCTCTCTTCTCTTAATTATAAATATTATAATAGCTATTAATTAAGGGTCCTAATATAGAGACACCCACCCAGATAAATCGACACCCCCTATACGCCGCGTATGGGTCCATACGCGGCGTATAGGATCGAATACACTGAAAACGAGGAAATTCAAAGGGGCTGTCAGAGAGCTATACGCCCCATATAGCCCTATACGACCCCCCTATATGACACATACAGGGCTATACGACGCGTATAGCGAATTTCGACACTGATTACGAGAAAAAATTCAGGGGGCTGTTAGATGGCTATACGACACATATAGCACTATACGACAAATATAGCCTTATACGACTCCCCCCCCCCCCCTATACGACGCGTATGGGGCTATACGACGCGTATGGGGGGTGTTGATTTAAAATCATGGGATGTCTATTTAACGGGTCCCTTAATTAATTAATAACTATTCATAATTAAAATTTCAAATATATTAACTTTAATTTTCAAATATGTAACACATGGGTTTATTAAATTTGTATAATACACACTATTTAAGCCATAAATTTTTATACTATTAACTATGTAACAGTATATTTATTTAACCCGTGTATTACACGGGATTATAACCTAATGTAATGATAAAAGCTTATGCCTCTTCTTCAAAAGATGTTACGTTTAAGTTTCGGTTATGACATGAAGCGGACATAAATTGAAGTAGAATAGGTGATTGGAAAATGTATTTTACTTGTACTATTAGTAGTGATAGTGTAATACTAATAGAAAAATACTTTCAATTATCATGTATTGTAATTAGCTGATAGTGAAAACTAATGGTAATATAAAGGGACTAAAACTTGTATTTTTTTTTATAGAGTAAACTACACGGATGGTTTTTGTGGTTTGGTTAAAATTTTGGATTTATTCTTTAAAATGTTAAAATTACAAATATAGTCCCTAATGTTATATTATCTTTCATGAATGGTCCTTACTCTGTTAGTTCAGTTAGTGATGTTAAAATTTTTAAAATACCTATCTTACTTGTAGGGATCATCAATGTAATTTACATTTTATTTTATTATACATATATGCTTATTATTTAATACACAAATAAAAAATATTTTAAAAAATATCCTCTTTTAAATGTTTGGTTTATAAATTTTAATAAACCAATATGCGGGTTTTTTTAAACCTTTATGACAATGTCTTCTCTTATAAAAACGTTTAAAACTGAATTGTTTTAAAAAAACTAAGAATTAGTTTAAGAAAATATGTTTTAAAAAATGAATAGTTTTAAAAAAGAACTTTAAAAAACCAACCAGTTTAAAAAAAGTTAAATAATCAAATAGTTTTAGGATGACGTATAGAGAACAAAAGGTTTAAAAACCGAACATTTAAAAAAACATGCTTTTAAAAAGTTTTCTATTTGTGTACTGAAAACGTATTTTATTAAATAATAATCTTATTAATAATGAAATTACAAAAAAATATAAAAAACAAAAAATTTTGAAACTCAAAAATATAAAATTTTCTTTAATAAAAGTAATGTTATAGTTTAAAAGGTAAATTAAATAGATGGCTAATGCGAGTAAAATGCTAATTTTATAATATTTAACATTATAACTGTTGACTAACAGACTTAGAGACCATATGTGAAAAGAAAGAAATACTAGAGACTATATTAAAAAATTTTAAACTTTAAGAAACTAAATCCAAAATTTAAAAATAACCACAGGGACCATCTATGTAATTTACTCTTTTTTATATCATTGACAAAATCACTCAATGCTTGTAAGATGTAATGGTACTCTAACCAAACCACTTTTGTATAGAGACTTGATTAGAACATAAAACTCATTAAATTTGGTAACTCTTTTATTAGTTAAATGCCAATGACTTCTAGTATTAAGAGTATTTCTTGCAACTTGAGATGACTCGTTATTCTTTTATCCATCGCTAATATGTGTTCATATTCTGGTTGTTGTTCATTACTGGATCTTTAGAAATGTGTAAGTTAGTAATGGCCAACAACTTTACATAATCAACTAGCCATTTTATATGAATATCCTTCTCAGGTTCTTCGTCATCTTTTTTTTGTTTTCCTTTTCTTCTTTGTTTTTTTGGTGATGATGTTGATTTATCAACACATATCAAAGTTAGTTGCTGAACATGTGATTATTGTTGTCGCATTTAATTAATGTTAAAAGTTGAAGCTACACTTGGAATTGTTAAAGTTGTGACTATGACTGTGACTAAGTTGATTGAAATTGTGACTTTTCCAACTGGTGGTGTAAATTGTGATAATCCACCTGGTTGTTGAAATTAGAAGAACCCACTTATTTGTATATTGTGAGAACGTAGGTGGTCGGGTTAAGCTTTGTTCTTTTTTGCTCTTTTTTAAGAGTTGAGTGAATGAAATGAGGCTCTTGATCCAATTGTATACAAAAGATGAGAAATAAGAAGTTTTAAAGAAACGAGAGATGGTTGGATGTGAAAGTATATGAAGTACTAAGGGGTATTTATAGCAAGAAAAACTAGCCGTTATTTTTTATAGCCGTTAGGAAAAAGACCAACAAAAACAAAAAATTAATTGTAATACGTGTTGAAAATAAAAACAATTTTCAAATTAAGAAATAACTAGTTGTAATATGCGTCGTGCGTTGCGCGACTTGTCAACGTATTTTTTAACAGTGTAATTAGGCTCAGAGTTGGTTATCCACAGTTGCTGCAGCCGATAAATGATGCCACGCCAAACAACGGACATCTTTTTTTATCATCACAGCCATGATATAATGTAGATCAACATTTGAATATAGTATACGGTATTACTCGAACGAAAGGAACCCAACAGAACCAACAACGTCTAATCAGGGCATAATCTCGAACATAATCTCAGAAATACGACATGTCTCAGATGAGCAATGACAAACCACAACATCTTGTGTGTGTCTCGGAGGTGCATACACCTAACATCATTGACTCGAGTGCATGGCTCAGATGAGCAGCAGCATATTAGTGCATACATTTAAGCACAATAGAACCAGAGAATCACATCAAAATCTAAAAAATGTAAAGCCACATGAAACCCAAGACGTATAGAAATACCGAGAACACCCCAATTACCGTTCATTCAACTACATTTTAAACATATAGGGAAACAAATTGATACCAACGCTAAACATGTGACATGGATTTGGCTCAGACCCAGCCGCCGCCTCTGGCTGCAAACCATTCACACACGGTTGCCACGCCAAGACAACAACCTGTTTATGCTCGGATCATCACAACCAAATCCATGGTCTCCCGGTTACCAAATCCAACGTGCGATCCAACGAATGGAAGCCAAGACAAAATAGAACAACCACAAACACCCAAATCAGTATCACATTCAAAACAAATCGAAAACCCAAAACAGTATCATATGCTAGAGGATCACAACAATAGGCATATCATAATCACAATCACAATCATAGTCACAACATAGTTATAATCACATTCATGGGTCTGTAAGAACCAAAAGCAAAAACCTTTTTCAGATGAAGAACCAAAAATAATTTAAACCCAAAAAAGGTCAAAATCGAATCATCGATTACCCACAGATCATCGCCACCGACAGATCGGTGAATACTGTGCATGCAGCGCAACATAAGAAGTAACGAAACTATCAAATAGAAGAATCACATCACCGAACGCACCCACCATAGCATCACCGCCGGCCAACCATCGCTGCCAAGAGCTTGCAAAATAGAGCAAAGATGATCGGACGCAACCCCGGTAGCAATGACGGTGGCGAGTCACCGAAGAACACAAAGGTGGCCCTAAAAAAGCGATGGGTTAGGCGGCTGCACTCACCGGTTGCAGCCGACGCATAACGCGACGGACGTTCACCGTGAGCACCCACCGGAACTTTCAAACCCCAAATCCCTCTCTCTAATGAGGCGTAAACAACTGAAGATCACATAAAAGGAAACGAAATCAAACCCAACGCATAGTGAAATACCAGATTTGTCCGTCGTAAAGTGGGCGGTGTGAGTGGCAACCACCGCCTCAACGCGGCTGTAGCACTCAACCACCCCCCCCCCCCTCAACAGCCAACCCACCTCGTCTCTGACATCCTTTCTATATATAGAGACCATAGGCTGTAAGCCTGGCGAAACGGCAGCCGGTCATCGCCGTACCCATCGGATGGCCATCACCGGTGGTATACTAGTAGAAAGAAGCCGGAGAGACATGAAATGACTCGTGTAGGATACATAAAATAGCAATGCACGAAACCCGAGGCGAGGTGAAATACCAAAAACACCCCAGCTACTGTTCATTCAACTAAATTTTAAACATATAAGATAATAGGCCCTACCTTTTATCTGTTCATGGCTACAGGAATACCACGTGCACCACCTCTTACGTTGGACGCCAGGAGTGGCGGGGACACTATGGCCATGCATCTCATGGATGCCCGCATTGTTTATGTCTGAAACATGTTGGTTATTATTATTATTATTATTATTATTATTATTATTATTATTATTATTATTATAAATTAGAATATAAACCCAAATTTATTATTATTAAATAAAACTTTAAATAAATAAATCAAACGTAACCAAAATTTCTAGTCAGTAGTAAAAATTATGGTTTAAAACTCATTCTTTGCTTTAGTAGAAAAAGATCGTAATATAGATATGTTTCAAAGATCATCACATTATTTATTTGTTTATTGTTTTTGGACGTTTCATATTACATGATTCAGGACAAGCCCATAAAAACATTTTCGTACGGTCTTACCCGTTGGCATCTTTCCCTAAAAGTCCAAATGTTGTATGGCCTTTTTGGTCCTTCGAACATTGGGATATGTATAAGTATAATAAAAATGGTTTTCATTGTAAACTGGGCTTAATTAAGCTCTAGTATGGGCTTAGGTTTTAGATGATTCACAGATTAATGTAAGTTATTACGGAAACTTATTTCCGTTTCAATTTCATGGGTTGAGAGATTACAATAGTCGGTTTCTTTATGATCCAAAGACATATGCATGTCATGTGTACATGAGGAGATTGTGTTACAAAATGTAACACTTTAAAGTTTAGGTCTCATGTGATAAGCAAGCTTTTATATGTTTCTACCTCTTTAAGCTGTTCTAGTATAATGCCAGCTACATTTACAAGAAATTATTGGATAGTAAAGTATTGGTAGGCTCCCGTGAACAGGGGTGTTGAATGAAATGAATTTCAAATTACTCAAGTTAATCCATCTAATTAACCACCTATACATGGCTGGCCCTGAGGGTGTGTTGAGTGTGAGTGGACAACTTCACAAGGGCTAAACTTTTGAGGGGTCAGAAAATTCTTTCTTTTGTTGTTTGGTTATTCTGTTTTAATTAACATATTCTAAAATAATGATAAACTTATCATTAATTAAATGTTTTAGATGAGCTCAATTAGTTAATAATGATAAACTTATCTCTAATTAAATGTTTTATATGAGCACAATTAGTTAATAAACATTTGTCCTTAAAAAAAATTCATAAACATTTTAAACCCCAATAACATGTTGTAGAGATGGGACCGGTTTACCCAACTAACCATATAAATCTTAAATATTAAAATTCTATTTTATTTTGGTTTTTATCTAAGGATTTTAACCAAGTCGACTATCGAGTACGTTCTATCACTTGCACCTGGCCCATCGATTTAGCAGCATGGCTCTATGCTTCCACCATGTCTTATATAAGTTTCCAATTTAAAGGGTTAAATTTTACTTATCACATAGGGAATCTAAAAACTAAAGATTAGTCTGACCTGTACCTGTAGGATTTGAAGAGATAACTTATCATTAAAATGTTTATCCTAATACACTAAAGGAAGGTAGCGCCTTTTATTTAAAAATGTATGATGATGATGACGTTAATATAATATCAATTTGGGATTATGTAACTTCTTTTTTATACTTTTCGTTTTATTACTTTACAAGTGACGTGCAAAGATTCAATCAACATTTTCGTACTATGTTTTTTTTCTTTCTAAAAGTCACAGGTTTGACATTTTCGTTTTTCTCTGTTGCAATTGCAATTATTTACTTTAGTTGAAAATATGCAAAGCTAATTATACAAACATACCATGATTTACGCAGAGCTTGAGCAATATTTAGGATTTTTTTTTTAGTTTTCTTCTACAAGTTGTATGAATAAGGTTACGTGAATAAACAATTGTTTTTTTTTTTTTTTTTTTGTACGCGATGTATGAGGATTCTATAACAGTAAATGTTATATTGTAAATTTCTGGAGGGTGTTATATCTATATAATTATGTTAAATTATGCATAATGAGGTGTGAATGAGATGAGATAACACCACCTATGTCAAAGTAAATGGGGAATTTGGGGGATAAAGGTGACACCCTTCATACATGTGAGTGTTTGTGTGTGTTCTATTATTTTTTTTTCCAACTATAATAGAACAAGACAACACTTATCATCTCACCTTATGGATGGTCACAGAAAGAAATTACTTATTTAACCTTTAAAGTCGTATTTACTTTACTCATCAAACTTTTCTTATCAATAATAACTTAAACTAATGTGATATGATCCATCATACTGTTGTCCCATGTCAGCTTGTGTGAGTATCGTTAATCGTGTATAGATTCGTGTATATGACATCTACATTTGTATGTGTATGTGTGCAACTATAAAAGTATAACAATATCTAACTAATTTTGTGATTTTCTCTTTCCTTTAACCATTTTTCTTGATTTTTGGTATTTGACTTTTAATAACGTTAATAAAAATTGTCATTGGCTATACCTAAATTACATTGTTAACTTTTTCCCGTTAATTTTCGAACGTGAAAGTTATTTTAGTCAAAGCAATTACAAAATAAAGAACTAACATCATGTGAGAGATATTATGCGTTCAATCTTATTTGATAATTGTAATTGTGATTTTACTTTACAGTAGTTATTTTATTATTTTGTCTTGTTAATATCATTTGGTTTAGTATAATAGTCATATTACTTTTGCTTGTTTTGTTAAATCCTAGAATTCTTTGGTATAAAGTTATATTATGGTTATGATTATTGGTGTTTTATGATTGCCATTCATAGATAGTTTAATGCCATAATGTTTATTGTTCTTTTGTCTTTATGATGATTTGTGTTTTATGATTATGTTTCAAACAATTCTTGTCACATGAATTGTTTGTTTATTTATATATTTTTTTGTGGTGTATGCTTCAAAAATTTAGCTTGGGGTCACTTTTAGACTGCTAACATTATATTTTATATTATCTAATATGTGGAGTCGATAATTACTAAAAGAGATTGAGAACATAAAACCACTCATTTAAAACTGATTCTTTATTTTTTAATTAATTTGATTAAAATACCCCTAATGTAAGAAAGTTAACAGAAAAAATTAACGATGTTAATTAGATATAGTTAAATGGATTCAAATGATAATTTTAATGAGATCTTTAGATGCAAATGATAAAATTTAAACCTTTAAATTTACATGACAATTTTTATGAAATCATAGGATTGAAAAAACATTTATGTTTTTATGTAAATCTAAATAATAGAAGGATATGAATATAAAAAAATATATAAAAAAACTAGGATATATATATATTTTTATAAAGATGTGAGAAAATTACATAAATGGTCCTTTAGATATATATGAAAATACAGGGTGTGTCCTTACACTTCAATAAATATACTGGACATCATTATTTTCAGAAATTTTACACGTATACTGTTTAATGCACTAATTGACGTTAAGTTTTTCAGTTTATCATGTGCACAAAACATGAGGGTATTTTCGTCTATTTACCTAAAAATGACTATTTTTGTAATTTACTTCAAATAAAGGCACATTTCATCTATTATCTCATTTTCAAGCTTCTTCTTGACTACACCAAAACCCTAAAGTCTATCAAGAACCCCTCTTTCTCTCACCACCCCTCTCCAATGACATCCGATTATAGATGTAACGTTTCGTATATTACATTTATTTTTATTTCAAATGTAATCTTATTCTTTATTCAATCCTTGTAATGTCAAGACTTGATCATAGTGGAAATATTATTTTTATATCATTCTTGTTGATTATATGCTTGTTCGACGCTTAAACAATTGTAAATACCCATTTTAACTCAAAATCGAGCAACTTATCGAGACTTATATTTTTCGAAAAATTATTTATAAGTTTTCTTTTTATGGGTTTTATGTTAAAATACCAAAAAACATGCTTAATCATGAGTTTACGGAGTAAATTAATAAATAAAATAAGTTGAATGGTTAAAATTAAAACTTTTGAATTTCCCTCCGCTCATCTCCCCAACTATTTTTTTAATGCCCAACCATAATGTTTATCTATAAATACTAACCCAAATCTCTTACTAATCACGTTTATCACTCTAAACTCTCTCAATCCATCCAAACTCCATACTTTTGCAAGAAATCTTCAATAATGACTAGTAAATTTTTTTTTTAAATTTATTCTTTTATTTTTTTTACCTTGTTCTTTCATTTTTCTTATTTCTTCTTCTCTATCACTTGGAACAACCTCTAGGACATAACCACATAGTCACCAAGGTGAATAAGTATGGTGAACCCCTATTTTTGAGGAGCAAATTGAAAATATTCTACTTGATTCTTTTATACATGTTTTTATTGTCTTGTTTTTAAGTCTTTTGTATACTAAACCAAGTCACTAACAACTTTAACGTTGGAAAGCTTGTGTTGAAGTTAAATTTCAGAAATTTTAAGGCTTTTACAGCTGTATTTTTTTATCTTTACAAAGCACTAAGTGATCTACAAATCAAAAAGTGGATGAAACCAAACCGGGTCTCCAACTAATGTTGAAAGACTTGTGTTATGGTATGAAATGGTGATGTTGAACTTTGGTTTTACAACTAATATTTTCACTATATCCCACTTGAACATTTAACCAAAATTAATTAGTTACTTAGTATTTTCATTTATGTACTCATGATCATCCGAATCAACCTTATGTGGTGATTTTGTGAAATGGTGACAATCTTGTGGTTTATGGATATTCCAACCTTTAATACATGACTTATATGAATATAACACTTGAGGTTTATGGATTACCCTACCTCTAATGCATGACTTATATATACCTACATAATATTTAGTCAACACCAAACTGTAATATCAATCAAATCATGGTTGAATATTATGTGTTAAGGTAGACTCCATACTAATCTTATGATTCCTTATTTTGGTCTTCCAATGAGTGACTAACACTCATGAAGAACACACGCAATACATGGTGTCCAAATAAGTGTCTAAGTAGTATATATTTTCATGTACTCTCATAATTCTAGTTTATGTATACTTTTCAATCGTTAGATCTCAAACTTTGAATCCTAAACTTACATACTCTTGTTTATCTTTTAGGGTGACTTTGGTTACTCAATACTTTAAACTCATTCATCCATCCTTGTGGATTCTAATCGGCAAACTGTGAGTCATACTTCACCCATTTTGTTTTAACACTATTTGAGTTGCAACATGAACCAACTATCAAATACACTCAATGATTCATTCAATCAAACTCATTTTAAAACTCAATTCAAGTAAACATGCTTACTTGTTATACTATTTATAAATACATGCTAGAATACATTATCTTGCAAGCAATCTAAACCACCCTTAACATGTATAGCGTTATAGGACTAGCACATCCGCCCTGTTATGATGGATCTATGTTAAGTTATTCAATTTTTATGACCTTGGTCATTTTTACGCTAAGATTACGCTTGTGGACACTTTGGTTTGATTATTGGCTTTGCATGCTAGCATTGTACAAATTTTAGTATACTATATTCATATTGAATTGAGATTTTTTACTATTATGCTATGTATTCAAACTTGTATGTTCACAAACATATTCGTATGCTGACCAATATTTTATACATGTTGCAGGAAATGCTTGAAGCTTTATCAAGAAATTCAATTAGGTGGACTTAGAAACACATTATATCTATCATTTTATTATGTTTGTTTTAATCTTGTATGTTTTTTCAAAGTTGTTATATGTTTACTTGAAACATTGTAATGTAAGGTTGATAAATGATAACAAAATTCAATCTTAATTTATTATCACTTTAGTGCTATGATGTATTTGAACAATCTATCACTTCTCGCGCCCCGATGTTTCTGCCATCGATTGGGGTGTGACAATAGAACCGACGAAGGTGATGATGTTCTTAGTTAAACGACGGTGCTAATAGGTAGGTCGTCATTTGAGGGGTAAATTATGAAACCTAGACGAGAAATTGATGGAATTATAGTGGAACAATGAGGATGTTGAGACAAGTATCAAGACATATTTTATTTACCATTTTGATATAATTTTCGAGATATTTTAATTGTTTTATATTTCAAATTTTAAGATAACAAAATATTGTTTAGATAATTTTGAGACATTTTTAAATGTTTTTGCTATTATAAGTTCTTAATTTGTATTCAAAATTTATGTAAGAACTAAGTTTTTAACTAAAAAAGGAAAAAAAAAAAATCAAAGCGATACTCAATCTATAAAGTATTGAAATCCAGTATCGATACCGATACCGCATCGGTATATAAGGTACGGTATTCGGTACCCACTTTTTCAGCAATTCGGTATCGTTATTTTTGGTACCGATGGGTCTCAGGCGAGATAGTGCTAATGGCGATGGTGGTGGTGTGTTTAGTGGTGATGAATTGTTATGAGGGCCGAAGTTGCTGGAGGTTTTAGGAGAGGTGGTTTTCGGTGGTGGTCTAGCGATTGGCGATAGTGGTTGTGACTGGTGGAAGGGTTAAGATGAGAGGGGGGGGGGGGGGGGGGGGAAGTAACCGTGAAGTTGATGTTTCTTAATACCTTCTCTTTTGGCATGCAATTTACATAAATAATACATCAAAGATAATAACATAAATGGTCCTTATTTTTCATTTTTATTGTTTACTAGTAAGGGTAATTGGTCATTTAACGCCCGACTAACTAAAAATCTAACACTAGTTAGTGAAAAAGGACAGAGAGCATGCAAAAATTTCAAAACAAGAATCTATAGTGTTTTTGCTAAAGTGTGAGCACAGAACATGAAAATTCATATAGTTATAAAGGACAATCTATATAATTTGCATTGAAGATTTGATGATAATATTTTCACAACGTTAATGATAAGCAATTAAAATTAATATATATATATATATACATATATATATATATATAGGTTAAAGTTTCTTTGTTAACCACTGTTTATTACGATAACCCGTTAACACCAATAACGAACATTTACACCATTATGCAGTGTAAATAACTTTTACACCACTGATATAATGATTTTCCTTCTTTTTTTAAAGAACTTCACCTTATTTTTAAAACCTTTTTAATTTTTCTATATGATGTTATTTTTATACAAATCACACCATTAAATAAATCTTTTTAATATCTTGAATTCGAGTATAGTCTTGTTATATATTTTTTTAATATTTGTTAATGTTTGTTATGTACCACTAGTATTACAACTGTAACTATAGCTTACAGTGACGGCATGACCTGCTGTGAACCACTAGTTGGGTTAATGCGTTATCACAATAAATAATGGCTAACATGTGATCTCTATCCTATATATATATATATATATATATTAATACATACACATAAAACATAAAAGAACAAACCATTGAAAGATGATAACTATATGAGATAAAACTTTCAAAAAAACAAAAACTTTAGAGTAAAATTCACTTTTGCTCCCTGTGATTTATACCAAATAACGGTTTTCCCCAAAGGTTTCAAAATCTTGATTTTGCTCTCTAAAATTTGCAATCTGTTTCAATTAAACCCAACTCACTAACACTGTTAGTTTTTTTGTGTTAAATGTAAAAACATTTTAGTCTTTTCATATACAAGGACCAATTATGTAATATACTCAAATTAAAAAAAGACTAGTTTGTAAATAGTTAAATCCACTTGGTTAAAGTGGCATATGATATAAATGCCCAATCCCAAACCCACGTTTCATCTTCATCTTCATCTTCTTTATTACCTGAACCCTAGCCCTTTACACCATCAGAGCCACCCATCATCCACTTTGGCGAGTCCGACGAGTTCATAACAGCCACCATCATCATCTTCATAAATCTCCGGCGAGTATGAAATAATCACTTCTCCCCCACCAAGTTTTAATAGGTTTCAACCCAAATCTTTATCATCTTCACAAACCTAAAAATCGATTGTCATAATCATCATCATCATCGAGACAATCGACAACTGATTCAGTTGCAACCAAAATATGAAGTAAACCCTTCAATTAACCATCAACAATAGTTTCTGTATTCATTCAAAAGATCTAGTACACATAAATCATGAATCTTTGTATTGGCTCAAACGATCTAGTACACAAACCAAAATATGGCATCCTTTCTCTTTCTAGCACACAAAAATCATCAATCTCTGTATTGACTAAGAAGATCAAATTCAAATAAAAAGAAATTAATTGTGAATTAACTCAATAGATTGAATTTACTCTGTGATTTTGGGTTTGTTGGTGGTGCTGAGGGTGGTCTAGGGAGTCATGGTGGTCAAATTAGAGTTTGAGTTTTGGTGGGAATGAGGTGACAAGGTTGACATTTTGGTTCAGTCTAGGGCTGTGATGGCGTTTCCGTCGATGGTGAGGGGTGGCGGTGGTGGTAGCAGTGGTGTGGGGGTGCCGGTGTTGAGGTTGTAGTGGTAGTGTTGTGGTGGTAGTGGCGGTGGTGGTGTGGGCTGTCGGCATTGTGGTTGTGGCAATGGTGATGGCCAAGAGGGTGGTGGCCGGATGGAAGGTGGCGGTAGGGGTGGTCAGGTGGAGACCAATGGATAGGAAGTTGTGTGGTCATTAAATATTGAATTACAAAAATAGTCCCTCTCAAGTAATAAAAGAAATTTGAATACATTAAATTATTAGTCCCTATTAGTAAAATGATCAAAACCCTCTTGTGATTAACAGAGTTATTTAGTGGTGTTAATAGATTGGATTTAATTGAGACGGATTGTAAACTTTAGAGAGAAAAATGAAGATTTTAAAACATTTGAAGAAAAATCGTTATTTGGATCAAACTACAGAAAACAAAAACGAAGTTTACTCAAACCTTAATATATTATAAGTTGTGTAAGCTTAAATAAGTAGCTTTAGGTTCAGTTTAAGCTTCAGGTTCATGTGTGGGTGAATTTATATTGGTTCGTGTGAGCTTAAATTATTGTTTACCTTTATATTACTCCGTATTACATGTTAAGCATATTGTTAAGCGTAACCAAAAAAAACTTTAAGCATGAATTTTTGTGATAGGACCATCGGGTCGGTGATTACCATTAAGTAACTAGCTTACAAACATAATGACCTTGTCAAATAACCAAATATATAGTTGACATATGCTAATTTGAAATGTTTGCGTCTTTGTCAATCACACTATGATTGAATATTTTGACCTTTTCATTCGCTAATTTTCTTTTGGGTTGTCTACCTCACTTTCAGAAATAATATATATAAAAAACATAAAAGAATAACTTCTTATGATTAAATTTATTTTTCTAAATGATTGGTCTTTTAAAAATACTTAAGAATACTAGACTCGTAAAAACCAAAACACGCACACACACATGTATAAATTCAATGTCAACACAAGATAATAATTTCGTTGAAAGTATGAACCGCGTAGAGTTTTGACCAGTAAAATAATAGTTTAATTCCACAAAAATATGTGATATATAAGGGATAATATATATATATATATAAACCATTTCAATGTTCGTTTTATATCAATTATAAAAGTTATAAGTACTATTTAATTTTATCAGTTTCCAATATATTTGTAGTGAAAGTAATAAAATGGCGAAAAATTCTACTAATAAATATTATAATAATATAATACGGATTTGAATGGAAATTATTATTATACTCTATTAAATTACATTTTTACCATTTTATAACTTTTTGACATTAACATAATTACAAAACAAACGCGTACTTTCGTTATATATAAAACTAATTTTATTAATAATTGGCGTTAATGAAATAAATACTCTCGTTTACATAAGAAGACGGTAAACGGTATCGTCTATAATAAAAAGTTACGAGTTTAAATCTTGCAAGATGTAAGTTGTGATGACTTGATTTTTAAAGATTTTTAGAGTTGTTGCTTAAAAAAATACATTATTCATATTAAAAGATGTGTACCATGTCTATGGAGACCATGAAAAAAATCATGCTCTTAACTTCTCAACAAGCAGTGCTATAGAAAAACCGTACTTAAACCACGTAAAAATAAGACAATGATAAACTATGGCAAAAAAAAAAAATAATAAAAAAAAAAGAAGAGAAAAAAAAAACATTTTATCTTTGTCCTTATTAGCTCAACATTTATGCATGCCAGTCAGGTTAGAAGTATAAAATTGACAATTTTCGGTTCATTTAAGAAACATTATATTTATAAAATTGACAATGATAAACCAATGATGTTGTAAGATTGGAATTTGGAAAATGCAAAGGCCGGATCGGGATCTACCTAACTTGAAATCAATATTATATTTATTTTTTCAATTGAAAATCTAGTTATTATTATAAATGCAAATTCTTTTATATACTTGACACATCCTACTATCTTAGGGTTTTAGAGTTTTGTTGTATGTATTTACGTCTACTCTATGATAAATAAATAAAATGAATTAATTTTCACTCCATCCTTGTTTATATCTGATTTACATCACGTTATTAGTGTGAAAGCACTCTCTTAAACAACCAATCTTTGTTCCTCACTTAGCCTTGTTGGACTACATTGAACACCTCAATCACATAGCTTCTACAACATATTTGTGGCAACTGATATTCTGATTCACAAACCACAAATCAATGAACGAGTGAAGCACACCGTCAATGATTACCTTATAGAGCTTTCTGGATTACCTTATATGTTCGCATGAAACGCCGTTACTCAAGCATGAGAATCTCTTATGAATTTGTAAATTTTTTATGCACTTCAGATTTGTTCGACAAATCTACTACAAAGAAAACAAACTAGTGTCAATATTCGGTCTATTTCGTGAAATCATTGTAACCATGTTGGGATATAGAAAGGATGAAACTACTCAAACACTATGTATCAAAAGTTCCTATTGAAAATGTCCAAGTGCCGAAAGGTGGGTCTACCTGCTGCAGATTCATCTGCCGAAACAAATACTAAACTACGGTGAATCAACATACACAGTCTATTTGCTGAACATTAAATGAATGTGCCGATTCACTATTTTCGTAGACAAGGATGTCAGTGCTGAAGAGTAGTGGTAATGCTATTACATTGCAACTTCCGATCTCCTACTATGCTGATTCTTGTCTAAGAGTAGTGGATCTTTACCTTGAGGACAAGGTGAATTCAAACAGGGTGGATTGACATGTGCATTGGGTGCATGTAGTGGCTTCATGGATGCTTGTTCTTTTTGATGCATGTTTGGTATTTTATTTGTTTTTAGTTACTCACGTATGTTAATGCAAGTAATTAGTATTGTGAGGAAATAAAGGTAGTAGTGGGGCATATGTACCCATGATTTCATGTTCTTGTTAGTAGGTGTATTCTTTATTTAAGGAATTCTTCTTATTAGTAGGTGTATTCTTTATTTAAGGAATTCTTCTTATTAGTAATGCATGCAGAAGATTAGTTCAAGTTTCTTTCTTAAATTTCTCTCGTTTCCTTTTATTTCTCTTGGCCATTTAAATTACCGAATTGATCCACATCAGCAACCATTTTATACTCTGGGTTGAATAAAGTCAGGAAAATATCTTTCAAACATGATCCAAGAAACCAATTATCTAACTAGAAGATTAATTGTCATTCCTAATTGTGCATTTAAAATGATTCATTAAGTATAATATTGATAAACCGGGTTTAAAATAAACACAACATACTTAATTAATAATATTTTTCATATAATATATGTTAGAAAAAATTCTTGAAATATAAAATTAAATAGTTAATTTATAATTAAAATCTTAACATATTAATTCAAACTCACTCCTTTTAGTAGCAACTTCTCTCATGTACTTCTCATACATAGAATACTCAAAATATTTTAATTTAATGAAGAGTGAAGTGGTTTTTATTTTAAATATTCTTTTATGAAAAACAAAAGTAACAAAATAATAGGTTTGGTGTTTCAATATTGAATTCAATTGAGTATTTCAACTTGGAGTGGTTTCACCTTTGGTTCATTATAAATACCAAGATAAATTTTAGTTGCTAGACACACTTGAACACACCAAAAAAACACATACTTTAAGCTTGCTCTTCTTTCTCTATACTTTTCTAGCAATTTTGATCTTGTACTACATTTCCGAGGTAAACAATTCAGATTCTAGCTGCACCTTGACTGTACACACTACTTCGGATGTTGTGTCCTAGGAAAGAAATAATTTCTTTTGGGAGACTAGAAATTTGTTTTAAGGGACCATTGTTGAACAAGAATCTTCAGTCAATTTTATTTTCCGTCATCATGTGCTTCATCTACTTTCTTGTATTTTAGCTTATTTCAATTGTAAGAGTATTGTAATTTACTAATTTCCGTTTGACTTGTATTGTAATTCGAATAATAAAAGTGTTTGCTTATTATTTTACGAACGGTAATCCTATAGTTTTATGGTCGAGAACATATAACTTTTATAAAGAAATTAGGTTATGATTAGTAGATCATTAACATTTGATAATCGCTTCTAACTTAGACATACTTGTTAAGATTTCCTTGATATTCATTGAAATGCACCAAACGTATCTTTGCGAAAGTTGTAGCGAAGTATGAATATTTAGTATCTTAAAGAACATCTACATTTGAACTTTTAACTTTATTAATTCTTTAACTTGGTTACAATTGTTAAGAATAGCTTACAATTTAAAAGATGCCTTAAGTTTGGAACTACAAATTGAAGGATTAGTTTGATGTGATTCGATTTTATAATTTAGTGTTTGATACATGTTATGTTTTTATCTTGTAATCAATGTTGTTATTATTCAATTGTCATCCTACAACCCATGTTTTGGGGTATGACACGTATCAAGAATGCATCTTTTTCAAAAGAAACAGATAGTGTGGGTGATGATTTACTTTGACACTGAGGAAATATGCAGGACCGGGTTAGGGAGAGATCAATGCAATAGTTTCACAAGAGTTGGAGAGATAACATGCAAATATTTATAAGATCAAATAGGGAACCGGCTATAAGAAACAAAAAACTAAAGGAAAGAACACAAACAAAACAAAGCAGTTGGTTTTCAAGAATGTTGTATATTGCTCTCAAGTGTTCAACAAAAGTTATAAGGCTTAGTCCCTAAGGACTGATACATAAGATACTCTATACTACATCCTACAACCGGTCATACTTTAAAAGCAAGCTAGAACACTAATCTAGACAACAAGATTAATGTAAAGTCAAAAGACAGATTGCCTTTTGACATTTGACTATGACATGCCATAGCTCATATATTTATCTAATACTAAAAGATAAAATAGTACAAAATTAGAAAGTTACAGACAAAAACCATAATCTACAGTTGATAAAAGTATGGAATTATCACCAACTTGTATAAGTTGATGAGTGTTTAGAGGTGGCAGAGAAAAGTGATTCAACTTTGTCAAAAGTATGTTAGAGAAAGCATGTCTTCTCTGTCTTTGGAAGAAATCAGTCTCTTGGCTTCGAAAGACTTTGTCTGTGAAGCTTCGAAAGACTTCATCTTTGGATTCGGAAGAAATGGTCTTTGGCTTCGGAAGATTCGACACTTAGAGAATTTATTAGTGACTTTGTCAAATCTTCCAAAGTAACTTTCTTGTACTTCAGAATGCATGCTGAGAAATCTTTGGTGAACATCAGCCTTTAAGATAACTCCTACAAAATAAGAAAGGTTTTCAAACAGAACAAAAGTTGAAAGTCTGTGTTGCTGTTAACAAATAGAGAAGTATCGAAGATGGTAGGATTAAACCCTACAAAGAGAAAACATGATTTACAAGTTTGAGAAACTTGGAAAATACCACAAATGGGTTTTTTGAGCTTGCATATATGGTTAAGAAGTGATGGATCAGCAAAGTTGACAACTTTGGTTAGTGAGCCTAGAAGGAATGCAATGTTAATATCAACATGGCTAAGACACCAATTTTGAGAGAAATCAAGCATGAGAATGACAAATTAACAATAATACTAAAGGTTTTGATGTAGTCTATATAAAGGCGTTGGTGGAATCTGTTGGTGACCAATCGAGCTTTGAGACACTCAACGACATCATCAGGATTGTATTTGGTTAGAATACTCATTTACAACCAACAAGGTTGGGGGCCAAGACATAGGTAACGAGTGTCCATGTTTGATTAGATGGGAGTGCGACGTATTCTTCCGTCATTCGCTTTTCTCTATAATGGATTTCTGAAAGCTTGAGTGATTTCAAAGGGTCAGGAATGGTGTTGGTAGTAGCAATGTATTAAAGAAAATTAGAGTTGTGTATTTTGGATTAGGTTAGTGGTTGGTAAGGAAATTCATTTTAAATAAAAAGAGCTTGATGGGGGGCAAAGACTTTGTTGATAGTTGGGTTACTAAGATGATAAGCACATTGGACGGAGGAGTAGCCAGCAAAAGAGCAAGGTTTTTATTGGGGTGTAGTTTGTGAGTAGAATAGGATCATAACCAAGGGTAACAAAGATAACTAAAAGTGTAACGTTTGATGTAGATACGAGGATTTTTTAAAAAGGAGGTTGGCATAATTGAGGCTGAAACTACTCAATACATGTTTACTTTTTGATTAGATTGTTTGCTGAAAATGCTTTCAAAGTAAGCTTCCAAGAGTATGTGGTGCTTCCAATACATAGATCCGTCTGAAGAACAAGAAAACTATTGATTAAATACACACTTCCAATTTGGATGAGCAACTAACTTCCAATTTTTTGTAACTATGATGTTTCTAATAAGTAGTGGAACAACCTTTAGTTTGTATTAGATAAAGATCCTCTACTCATCTACAATTAGAATTTTGTTTGTCATGTTGCTTACTTTTTGGTATCTAATTAGAGCACACAATCATGATATATCATAATGTGTAGATTGATGGCCGGATATAAGTTTCCATGGATCTCAAACTCTAGAATAATTAGTTAAGATAGCTTTTTATTATTTGAGTTAATTTTAATTTTACTTCCTAAGGTTTGACAAAAGTAACCATTTTCCTCCAAAAGTTTCAAAACATCAATTTCAGTCCAAAAGTTTCATTTTTTGTATTCAAGTTGAAACAACTTATGAAAGTTTTGGATTGAATTGGAAAAACTTATGAAACCTTTGAAGTTAAATTGATATTTTTAATCTTTTGGAGGAAAATAATTATTTTCATCAAAACTCGGGGAGCAAAATCGAATTTAACTCTTATTATTTATTCTAACTAGATGCACATAAGAAGTTGGCTGTATTTCTTAGTATAAAACACTCAATGTGATAGTTGATATTTTACGCATTCATACTTGCATTTTGATTTTGTATTATTACTTGTAACTTTTAAGTAAAATATACAAAGAAGTTGAAGAAAACTCAATTTCTTGTTTTAGTTTTCTCTATTGTATTGTGTGAGTTGTTATTTGTGATTACCATAGATTTCACATCAATCAATATATTCTCATACATTATTGTGTTTTGTATCTATAATTATCCAACAGAGCGATAAAAGGGGAGATATTTTGTAAAATGCGGGTGGCTAGTCGCGTTGGTGGCATTAAACACAAAGTTAACACTAAAGCTTGCATCGACCTTTCTTTAACTCTTAAAATGATTCCTCTTGACTTTCGTTCCGTTTGAACTTTACATATTTTCTCATCATCTTGGTTAATGGTGAGACAATCTTTGAAAACTCTTGGATAATTCTTCTATTGTAACATGCTCTTCTGAGAAAGCTTTAGTTCTCTGATGATGTTTTAGGAAAATTCCATTGCATAACCGCATCCACCTTCGCAAATCTATCATGATCCCTTCTCAATTAATAGCATGACCTAGAAATTTAAATTCACGCAACCAAAAGTGTACTTTGAGAACTTGACGTAAAACTTTTTCTTTCAAAAGGTTTCCAACACTTCATAGAGGTGATAAGCGTGGTCACTTTCGTTTTTTGAGTAGATCAAAAAATCATTAAAAAATACTATCATAGATCTATAGAGCATCGATCGATAGACCCAATTCATCAAATCTATAAAAGTTGCCGGGGCATTCGTCGAACCTAATAACATTATACTAAAACTTGTAATGTCCATAACGAGTATGAAATACCATCTTCGAAATATTCTGCTACTGCACCCTTGACTGATGATAACCAATTATGAGAATTACAAGGCAATTGCGTTAAGCATACATGTGAAAATAAAAAAAAACTATGTTTGTGTTACTAATTACAACGCATTTATAATATTTTTTTAAACAACACCTAAACTAATCTTACTCTAATTCACACTTAACTCTGCTCTATGTGTCGATTAAGACTTCAACCTAACATCTCATAGATGAGGGACATACACGTTTACCATCGGACAATTATAACTTATGTAAAATCAATAGTAAGTTGATGGTCATCATCCCTATATAGCATGTTAAATTGAAAGAAAACAAGCATTATGATCCAACTATCTCACACGCCTAAAACAAATGCTTACATATATGATTAAATCAAAAATATGTTCTTCTTTTTCATGGTATAGTCCCTAAACGAATATTAGTATATTAAAGTTTTTAAACTTATGTAAAATGCATATATACGTGAAATCTACAATAGATGTCCCAACATGGCAACATGAAATATTATATCATCAACTTTTGACTTGTTTAGTAATACAATATCATTAATTTTACACGTTTACAGCATATATAACTTTATCAAAAATCAAAATTTGATTGGTTTAAAGAATAATAAATCATTATTTTAATTGTTTCACAGGTATGCGTATTTAGGAGATTAATATACTAGAATTAGGCTACACTTTTTAATATAAAATAGGAAACTATATAGGTATTTTTTCTTAATATTCTACTGATACTTAAAAGCAGAGGTCGGTGGCCAATTGAATTGGACCACCCAACCTTGCTTTTAGATATATATCTTTGGTTTCATAGTTTATAAAGTTCCTAGCTTAGCCCAGTTGGTTAAGATCTTAAACATTTAAATAGGAGGTGGTGGGTTCGATTCCTTGCAGCATCAATTTTAATTCTTTCTTTTTCCTTTCCTTCCTCTCAAGTCCCAACTCTCAAAAACAATTAATTAATTTCTATCATTTTAACTCCCATGAACTTAGAATTATTTCAAAAGATAATAAACAATTACAACTTTTGATTATTTTAAAAAAAAGTCCAACTTTCACCCCTCAATTTTTGAATTTTATATTTTTAAACCATTCAAATTTTATAAACTTATAAAATATCAATTTGACGTTAACAAACTTCGGGTTTACATTCTGTATAATACATAGATCACGTTCTTATTTTTATGTATATTTAAGTATATTTTCTATGTTTGTATTAAGTTTTTTCAGAATACAAGTCAGATAAATATAAATTTTGTGTTAGTTAACTTTTCGATGCAAGTTTTGTCTGGAAATGAATTAGGTCAAATATAATACGTTAGCATAAATTCGATTATTGTACCTTCCGACACACGGGTTAGGATTATTGTAGTCTATACTTTATCATGTTACATACGGCGTCGAAGCAAATGCTAATTTTTATGTATGTTTAATAAGTTTTCATTAGACAATATAAATTCGAATTACTCTACGTTTCAATGTACGATTAGTTCGGAAATAAGTCGGGTCGATTGTATTCTATGTTTTATCACGCTATGCACGGCACCGCCGCAACGCGCGACGGGTAAAAATACTAGTTTATCCTAAAACCAAAGAAAATATAATAAAAAAAGTATGTTTAACGATTGCACGAGACGTTCTAGAATATTCGTTTTGGATAAAAAGAAGAAGCAAATACAAACTTAAACTATCCAATATTTGAATGTGAACATGTATCGATTATTTTGAATTTATTGGACATTAATATCACCATAATTAGCATTACATTTTTATAATTACATTATTCATACAGAAAAGCGTAAAAGTGCCATACCCATTACTTTTTCTTCATAATGTGTACCTTTGTTGCTTTTTAGCGCAACAAGTATTCCATCCACATGCACACCACCTAAAACAATTTATAAACTTTATATTCTTTTCGGAGATATCATGGTTGTTATCAGTCTTTTCTCATCAAACCGTGTAGGTGCTTTAATATGTTGTCATCAGCTTATATCCATGTGTCATACACGTGAAATTTTAGATGTATCTATGTTTTATGTAAGAAATCTATTTAATTATATGATTGTTGAAACCGTATAAATATGTGCATTTGTTACTTTAATTGTCATACATAATAGACAAGGGACACTGACTTATGAAACATGGTTGAACATTGTGTCATCCTTTATTATATAGTAAGTGGTAAAGCAGTTATATAACTAGATAATTTGTTCTCTTTTCCTTTTGATTATTAGCAATTTAGCATTATACGTATAAATATTTATTTAGTTTTCGTAATTATAATTTAATGTTCATCTGTGTTTTATGACCGCATATCACATATGGTTATTTTGCTGGAATATATGATGGCTTATAATAATTAAATTAATCAAAGGTTCTTTTTTACCCTTTTAGGATCGTCACATCTCCTTGAATGATGGCGTATAAATATTATATATAGGTAATATTTCAACTCAGACATAAGCGTTTATTATTGGGAAACAATTTATAATAAATATTCCATCGCTAATCCCTCAGAAGTAGTGACAAAAAAAACTCCTCCTACCCTCAATTTTTTTCAAATTAATTCTTTGTTAATTCCTACAAATACTCCTGGTTTACATGTATCATTCACCTCCCAAACCTCCTTGTATTTTCACATATATTACATGAACCTCCTTATTTGTAAAAGTACTCCATCATTTTCAAATGTAACGGGCCTCCTGTTTTTCACATGTATTCTTCTTTAAATATTAATAAATAGTACACAAACCATATTGTTTGTTGGAATCAGGGTTTTCAGTGGTTAAATATGACAAACGTGGCGTTGAGTACGTCGTCTTAGCTTATACGATGCTAGATAGTCTATTGGAATTCATGGTCTCACTCGGAAGTAAACTAAGGTACAATGATGTATGTCGACTTTGCAATTTTCAACGTATGTTGGAAGCCCGTTAGCATATGTTTCAATATGTTTCTAGATGAAGTCCTTTATGAACAAGTTACTTGAGTAAAATAGAGCTACAATGATACTTGATAAGTCAACAGGTTTCCACAACTCTTGAAATGGGAGGGAGGCTTATTCCATAAGACACTTTCATTTGTGTACATAAATCTCACATAAGCATGCATTTCTTTATTGATAAGATTGTGTAATTTTATCTGCAAAGTGTGAAATTGTATATTAACAATAAAATATTTGTATTTCTCTGATATAAAACAACTCACAAACACGTAATAAAGCCCATTAAACCCCACTTTGAATTAAGGACTAATTATCTGACCTAATGTGACTAAGAAAAAGCTAAAATAAATCATTAACGCATGATGCTTGTGTAATTTGTTGTCTTAACGTGACTATCCTTAAGCCAAAATAATTGATTAGTATACGACGAGACCCATTAACGATGATTTAGTTGACTTATTATGTAATATATATCACTAATACCTATATAATTTGTTACGACATAATCTGACTAACCATATGCTACATCAAACACATGAACATGTACATTAATGGTGAATTAGTTAAGTTATCAACTAACATATATCATTAACACCTAGATTACTTGTTATGACTTAAAACAACTAATAAACACATGATGAGGCTAAACAACTAATTAAGGCTCATTAACAATGGATTACTGGATTTATCATTTAACATATGTCATTAACACCTAAATAACTTGACAAAGCTCATTAACAACTTAGTGACATGTGATAAAGCTTGATAACTATGAATTAGTGGATTTATCATCCAACATATTTCATTAACACCGTACTAATTTGTGTAGAAAAATGGAGGGGGAAATGAATACGTTTTCTTAAACATGTAAGTAAAAACATCTTACTTCATCACCATAACCGAATATGTTACCAATATATATTGGATAATTCTGGATGTGCAGCATTCAAAACAAGCTGAATGAATCTTGGATACGTAAGAGATTCTTCACACTTGCAGCAATCATATTCTTTTGCATTTCCGCAAAAATAGCCTTTGAAATACTATAGGGAAGATCATCAACAAAAGACACAAGTAAAGATCCAAAAATGACACTTAGGCTATCCATACCAGCTTTTAGATTGCATAATCAGTGAACCACAACATGAAATAAATACTTCCTAGAATGAAGGGTGCTTATATCCCATCCTAGTTAGAAAATCCTTAGAAACATCGTTGTCTATCTTCATGGGAGCATTCTTTTAATCTCCCAACATTAAAACTTTATTTAAAATCTCTGCTGTGATCATCGCACATTTGTTTTTAAAAGTAGTCATAATGCATTGATTTCCTTGTTCATCTTTCTCATTTGCTGTTGTATTACAAAAGTCATTGATGACTTCAGCATATATGCTTGGATAACTGATCGCGTGGCAATAATTCAGTATTTAATTAACCTAAATGCGTGATTTTACATCATGATAAGTGTAGAACAAGTTCACTTTGTTTATGTTTTGATTCGTAGATGTTTGGAGCTAAAAAATATCTGTTTTGGGAGAAAAAGGGCAAAACATTGAACTACAAGTACTCAAGATGTAAATATCAAAAGTTACAAAAAATACACTTTTGAAGGTAGGCCGGTGTATGATACACCGGGTATGGGCGTATCATACGCCACGCGGTGTATTGGTGGCGTATTTGTGGGCGTATTTGAGCAAAATTCCAGAAAGTTGGGCGTATGAATGCTAAGGGCAGAGTATGATACGGTAGTGGCGGAGTATGATATGGCGGGAGCGGTGATCTTAAGCCTTCCCATTCATCCCAAATCATCCACAAACATTCTACAATTCAAGATCGAAGGCATAATCATGATGATGTGTGGCTAGTTCGCATTGTAATCACTTTCGGGTAAATCATTCTTGTTAAGAAAGACTATTGGTATGTTTTCATTAGGGTTTTGTGATGAACAATGAATTATTTAATGCAATTAACTTTTAGTTGATTTAAACGGTTTTCTTATAAATAAAGTTGTGTGCTTGATTATCAGTTTTCGGTTTCCCTGCATCGTTAACTCACTAAGACTAGTAGACAACATGATATAGGTAAACTGGTAATATTATGAACGAACAATTCTTAAAAGATTGTTACTTTGTTATCACTTTAATTAAAAGTTAAGATCTTGAAGTATTGTTTTGTGCAAATCCTAGTGAAATATGTTAATTGTAGATCTTGCGGAATTGAAAACCCGAAAGTGATTATATTTCCAGTAATTAGTAAATTCATTTCAAAGTTCATTGCTTTCTACAATAGTATTCTACAAATCATTTAACATTTTGATTTTTATTTCTAAAGTTTGTGTCTTTAATTTAATCGAGTTTTATTTGTTAAACACTTTCTACATATTTCCTGTGTAGACGACCTTACTTAAACTTACATAATAAAGGTAGCTAAGACTGATATATTTACTTGTTTTTGATCAAGTCTCGACAACCAAATCAATAAGTAGAGATAGCATAGAAATCTGAGAAGTCTTTAAACCCTCAATACGTGAACGAAATATGGCTTTATCGTCTAGAAAATTGCCAAGGTAAGCAAGATTTTTGTTGAACACCATTAATTTAGCCATTTGTTATACAAGCAAAGACAATCAATCAGAAACGTTTTCAAAAAAATCAAAAGTTAAAAATTTTTAAAAATTTGAATTGAATTCATACATCTCGCGCGGCTAGCAGCATTTCGTAAATGAGAACATGAGGTAATCGCACATGAATATTTAGTCAAAAAGTCAACTTTTTGTGTGATGGTCAAACATCTCGCATGTGATAAGTTTCAAATTTTTTAAAACTACTCGCATCTGTTCATATTATAAACTACTCACATCTATTCAAATTTAGGCGCCCACCCAGTTAGAGACATGAGGATGGTTATATAGTTTTGTACCTTTAAGATTCAATAATAAGTTATTAGCAATTTCCAGACATATTTTGACATGTCACCCTATCTACTATCTTGCAAGTTATGACATGTCTTGATCCATGTTTGTTTCTAATCACGTAGTAGGAATTATATACTAATATTTTTTTATATAATTGGCATGATGCATTTATTATTATTTTCTTCATCTTATAGTCTTCACACAGCTCATTGATATCATGATATCCCAAGTTTTATTTTTATATAAGTATTTATGTTTTATGTTGAATTATTATTGGGCCACAATTATGTCTTTTCTGTTTTATCCTAAACACCTAAAACACATTAAGACACATTACAACACATTACTGTAAGGCCATTATTTTTTGCTTGTTGTATTATATCATATTTCAGGTTAGTAATAATCATCAGGGCAAAATCATTTATTGAGTTTGTGCATGATGGAGTTAATACACACTCAGGAGATGCATCTTAACATCCTTGACTCATTTAGAAACTTTCATGAATGAATACAATTTCCATAGAGGATGGGTATCTTTATTAAATGATTTAAGCTTCTTTGAATCATTGTTATTTAAAGATATTTATGTGTTTTAAAAAATTGAAATTTTCACTACCTTTGGAAAATGATTTTGATAAGTTGAGTGACATCAAGCACTTTTGTAAGAGATAGTCTATTCTAAAAGCTTTGTAAATATATTTTGAAGGACTTGGTTTGCCAAGTGTTTTGAACATATTTGCGGTACAAAACCTTTGTTTACAAACTACATCACTTATCTTTTGCACAATTTCTACTTCCTAAAGGTTGCATACTGTTGTAAATAAAGTCATTGGAGATTATGGTCATCAATGATGTTGCCCAGTTGGAAGAGGCTGAATCTACATTGATCTCATTGGAGACAAGTGCCAATTACTACCAATGTAAACTCATACTTACTCTTATTTTAAGTTTATTTTTAAAGCTTTATTTATATGACCGAATGAATGTTTGTGGACAAGTATGTATTGATTGTGGCTTTGGAAAAGTGAGTTAATGTTTACTTAATGTGCAGAACTCATCTTCCATGAGTTTATTCCCAAATTGAAAATTATGGTGTTTAATTGTTATATTGAATGATTTAATTGTCGTAGAGTTAGATTTAATGTTTGAATCACAAATTTATTTTCCTATTTAAAAAACGATTAAATCACAATACCCCCGCCGCAAAGCGCGGGTATTCTTACTAGTTTACTTACAAATGTATGATAATACATAAGGATATTCATATTCACTTGTGGAGGCACAAATCAAAATGTGAAGGTATTAGCTTGCCCACGAAGGCTGTATGTTACTTATAGGGGCATACAATGTTACTTACGAAGGCATTTAACCTTCTGTTTTCTATAGTGATCAACATATGTCTAGCTTTTTCCTAAAACATTGAGTTCTTCAAATCATAAACATATATCCATTAGCATTTGATATAGATACATAAGTAGTGATATGCATGCATACAAATTCTATAAACATAAACCCTAAAACTCTAGCAAGCATCTTTATTCTGAGACATATTAGATCAATGAATAAAAGCATATAGTGTATGCATATCGTCCCCAAAATAATGATAAAAAATATAAACATGGATCTAGAACTCACATATGTACATATATGAAGAAACCCTAGATCGTGATCTTTTTATATGATATGTACCTAAAAAAACAATCAAGCACTAAGCTTTATCAACTGATCTCCTTAAAATCGCATTTGGGCATGATTCCCATCACTAGTACAAAAATGATTTTAAAGGGCGGTGATTTTTGTTTGTTAGGGCGGTTTCAAACCGCCCTCCAAAACCTCGCTCTAAAAAATGATTTATTTTATAAGGCGGTTTTTTTGGGGCGGTTGGAGTGTTTTTTGAGGCGGTTAGGTGCATTTTATAGGGCAATTGCTTGGTATTTTATAGGGCAGTTGTGAGAGTTTTATAGGGCGGTTTTTAAAGTTTTTAAATAATAATATTTAATTTATTAAATGAGTATTTTCATGATATATTTTGCTAAATTTTTAGATACATGACATTATTGTATAGCCAAAATCATTATATAAATCTAAAACCACCATTCAAACTGTTTGTGTTATATTGAAGAAAATTACAATCGTGAAAGTTAAGTAAGTCCCGAAATCATTCTTTATGATAAATATGTCTTTCGGTTTCTTGAATCCAACACTGGTGAAGGCTGAGATTATCATTTGATATCATCATGATGGTCCTTCATTAAGAATAGCAATAATCAGAATCATGAAAGTTGAGAACAAAAATAAAAAATAAACAACAAATTCAAACAAAAATCAAAGATAAATAACATATTCTAACAACATAATTCAACACATAAAACCTTTAACAAGAAGAAATAAAAGGTGAAGATTAATTACAATCACATTTACCTAATTAATCTCGGTGGTTTTGGATTTGTAAATACCCCTAGGCTTGCTCGGGTTTGCTACTAACACTTACACCATCCATTGTTGTTGTCTGTGTTTCAAGCACAAATTGAGGATTGTAAATGACTGCAAAGCAGGACTGTTGCTTATATAGGCTGTGAAAATGCCGCCTTTAATTTAAACTTTGAATAGAAAATTTTCCCGCTGCATATATTTACTGGTTTGTACCCTTAAAAATTTTATTGGGGCGGCTATATTTATTGAGGCGGTTTTGGGTGTGCACCGCCCTATAAAATGGTGTGAAAATCGCCATATTAAATAAAATGTATTTTTTGGGGCGGTTTAGGGGCTGACCGTCCTAGAAAATCGCCCTAAAAAATGAGCTGCAATTTTTTGGGGCGGTTTAGGGGCTGACCACCCTAGAAAATCGCCCTAAAAAATGAAAATACAATTTTTTAAAACGAATAAAGAATGAGCCGTCCTAACAAATGAAATAGGACCGCTCTAAAAATTCTTTTATGTACTAGTGCATGCATAGATCTAAACATTGAACGTAAATAATGGTGGAAAAACTCACTTTTTTCTTGATCTTGAAGCTTTCTTTCTTCCTTTGTTTTTTAAAATTATTTTGTAGCAAGGAAAGTTGTGTGGGACGACCTACCTTCTATTTGTAGGAGGGGAAATTTAGGTTTGTCATGAATACCCTCTCTAATTTTTTAACTTTCATGCTTTGACATTTATAACCAAAACTTATAATGCGAATTATAATATGAGAGTAACTACTAGTTTTTCACTTTTAGGGAAGTGATTAACAAATAAGAATGTAGTTCTCTCTGGTTTGTTTTCTTCCTAAAATGTTTCTTTTAAATGTCATGAGACTTAATCACTTCAATTATAATCCCAATGTTCTTATGTGAAATTTAAAAATAAAAAATACTTGTAATATGATAAAATAAAAATAAACAAAAAACACAAACTCGTATGTCACGATTAGGTTCGACCGTGTGATGAAATAAAAATAAACACAAACTAGTATAATTAAAAAAATTAAATATTATACCCAATATGTCACGGTTTGCCCAAACCATGACATATACACCACCGCCAAATCCCTAAAACCCAACTCTAAAAAAAAACACACTCTCACTCCTAAAAACACACTTACACTCCCCCAATAATTAACCCAATCCCTAGGTGCAAAACATTTTTTGAAGCCTAACCGTCACGGTTAGGCCCAACCGTGATGATTAGTTTCTAAACCTGACCTAACGGTCACGCTTAGCCCAATTCGTCACATTTAGGTGGGGTTTTCTTTAAATTCCCTACGATGCTCCTAAAATTTTCGTTTTTTCATATGTTGTAAATAAATCAAACTTCTTTTAATGATTTTCTCATAACTACTCTGTATGCTTGATATGCGACAGATCTAGAGCCATGTTCACCCTAATTCTTGACTTTTGCCCAAGGCCTGTGATGATTGACTAGTTGATTTGTCACTCTGTGGTTTGGTTAAAATTTTAAATTTGATATTTAAAGTTTTAAAATTATAAATATAGTTCATAATGTTATAGTTATCTTTTATTAATGCTCTTTACTCTGTTAGTTCAGTTAGTGATGTTAAAATTTTCAAAATAACTATTTTACTTGTAGGGATCATTAATGTAATTTACATTTTATTTTATTATACATATATGTTTATTATTTAATACACAAATAAAAAAATGTTTGAAAAAATATCTTCTTTTAAATGTTTGGTTTATAAATTTGTTTTAAACCAATATGCGGGTTTTTTTTAACATTTATAAAAATGTCTTCTCTTATAAAAACGTTTAAAGCTGAATTGTTTTAAAAAAAACTAAGAATTAGTTTAAGAAAAAATGTTTTAAAAAACGAATGGTTTTAAAAAAAATAACTTTAGAAAACTAACCAATTTAAAAAGATATTTTTAAATAATCAAATAGTTTTAGGATGACGTATAAAAAACGAAAGGTTTAAAAACCGAACATTTAAAAAAATATGTTTTTAAAAAGTTTTTTATTTGTGTATTTAAAACGTATTTTATTAAATAATAATCTTATTAATAATGAAATTACAAAAAATATAAAAAATAAAAAATTTTGAAAAACAAAAATATAAAATTTTCTTTAATAAAAATAATGCTATAGTTTAAAAGGTAAATTAAATAAATGACTAATGCGAGTAAAATGCTAATTTTTACGATATTTAACATTACTAACTGTTAACTAACAGACTTAATGACCATATATAAAAGAGAAAAAAAATGCTAGGGACTATATTTTCAAAGATTTTAAATTTTAAAAAACAAATCCAAAATTTGAACATAACTATAGGGGCCATCTATGTAATTTACTCTTTTTTTTTTATCATCAATAAAAGAGAGAGATTATTTTTAGAAGTGAACCCTAATTAAACACTCTTAGTTAATGGAAAGAATAACATAACACGATATAAACTTTGGATCTTCACACAAAAGTTGCAAGTTTCGAATCATAGTTGAGATCATAACTAAAAATATTTGATGTTCTGTTAAATTATACTGCAAACACTATGTTATATATCATGATACTTTGAATCTCTAAAAAGTATTCTTAAGTTTAATATGTGTCAAATTGTATCCACGGGAGAAAGAGAAAAGAGATAGGGGTCGAAGACTATATCAACTTCCATGCAACAAATGAAGCTAACTTCATATGCCACAAGAATTGGTAAATAAATTCGGTTTTTTTAAACTAATCTTATAACTATATAAAACTAGTAAATTAATTATATATAACTTTACATAAAACAGTTTTAGTTATTTACTTGAATTAATTTTCAAATCATCTTAATAAACGATATTATATATTTTAACAATAATCAAATATATAATTCTTATGCTTATCTATTATCTAATAGATTAATGCTTAACGACCTAATTCCGTATATTAATATATCCGATATTATTAATCTATAGAACATACAAAACTCCAATACACGATTATATAATAGATTATTCATTATGTATTAAAATAATCATTAAGTAACTAATAACTTTGTCAATGTCACTGAAAAAAAATTAAATGATCACGTAGGCTCCACACTCCACCACCAGCCCACCACAACGACCACCTAAAGCCGTCCTTCACGCATCAGCCCTTATGCTTCTGGTTATTGTCATTACACCCCCTAAATCTTATCAATATAACAAATTGTATTGGTGTTTTAACATATAGATTCAATAAATGTAGAAATGAGAATAAATAGGCTGCTAAAGGGATATGATGAAATTTAAAGATTTAGGACTTATATACATTACAAGTTGATCTTTCGGTTAGGATCTTAAAATGTAAAATTACAAGTTCGGATAATTTAGGTTGATATGCTCATTATCTTAAATATAATCTTATTTTTTATATTTATCGTGTCCACAAATCAAAATCTAGACGTTATACGTTTATTATATCAGTTGTAGTATCAAATTGTATTCAAAATAAAGTAGAAATAAAGGTATGAATATTAGAAGTTGTGAGTTAGAATATCTAACAGGTACATGTTAAATACATAAACAAGTGTGAAAGTAACTTTGAAAAATCAAAATAAAAAAAGTTGAAAGCCTTAGGCTTCGTAACGATACAAGGGTGTTTAACATAGCGGCTCTCTTGTGGTTTCACCTATCAAATTGTTGTTTGTTGAGTTGTTGAAACATATGTATAATGCTTTTCCAGTGATCCCTAAGTAGAAAAATTTTATTCCATCACTAAAAAAAATTATTCCACCACTACATGAATGTTTGAACTTGTAAAGGTTATATTAGTAGTAAATACCTATATATTTGAAACATAAACATTTTAATTCTTTCACATTTATTTAGAAGCGCTTCTCTACATTGAAGCAATTTGGTAAGATCTGTGACTGTAATGCCAATTCGATGCTCATTAGGAAATAATAGTGTTATTTGTTATTTATATTCAAGAAATTACAAGGTCAAGTAAGTAATTATGGATATTATGAGGTAATAAGTGAAAATTTAAGAACCCTCAATTATGCTATGCAAAGTTCAATTTGCCAATATTAAAATAGTATCTTCTTGGTGCCATGTGATTGTTGCAGAATATCTCCTAAAAGAAACGTGATTAATCCTTTTTAAAATTCTCATTTAATCCCTACAACAATAGTATTTGTTTCTTTACATGTTAAAGTAAATTGTTATCTTTTCTAAGGGTTTTTTTGTATATTATAATTATATACTTGACGTTTATGTAATAACTAGAATAGTGCCCGCGCGTTACAGCGCCTATTTTGTATTTTTTTAGATATCTTTGTTGCATATTTATATCTGAATTTCTCTATAGTTAAAACTGTTGTCATATAACCAAAAATGGTTAAAAAAAAACACTTTTATAAGCCCAAAGAAGAACATAAGAAATTAACTTGCGGGGATCGAACCAGGATGCACAGGGATGGAAAGAAAAGAGCAGACCAACTGAACTGGACAACATACATAACAAAAAATTGAAAAAAAGTATTAAAGATGAAGTTATAAGTATTAGTATAATGTTAAATGTTAGTAGTTATAAGGAGGAGATCAACGTCAAAAAAAGCAACTGCCAAGGCTTGAACCCGGACAAAGTTTTGTGTTAGCACATGGCACAAACCAATAGGGCAAAAGCCCAATTGTTGTCTCCTTTTGCTTCAACCCATTTATATATACAAAATTAAAAAGGAAAAGAAACAAAACCACCGAACTTTGTTTTAAAGTATAAGTATAATAATAACATAAATATAATTAATAAAAAAATCCAAAGGAAAACTTAGAAAGAAAGCTGCAAGAAAAAGACATAGGGAGAAGGATCGAAATGGAGAATTTGGTTATATAGTGTAAGAGTGCTAGCCACTTGCCCAAATTATACTATGTTAATACCTTGTAGTTAAAATATATAACTAAAATATTTGTGTCATTTAAATATTATTGAAATAACACCGACCTTTCTATTTGTGTATTAACTAGCTTGCTTACCTGCCCGCGCTATGCCGCGGGGTTATTTATAAGTTTTGTTTGATGCCGCTGGAAAAACGTATATCACTCAAGTAAAGTTTACTTTCAACAATAGGTTCGTGCGTTGAAATACCTAGATGTGAAACAAAATTTATATCGAAACGTAAATAAAAAGCAATAACAACACATGAATTAGTTTTCAATTTAACTTTTAACTCCTTAATTAATTTGAAGAAAAAGTAGACTATAATTAGTTTAACAAATTACCAAACGTATTAACACATGAATTCAATATTATTTCTTGAAATAAAATAAGAGTGATAGAGACTTGGAAATCTAATTCTATTTCTTGGATTCAAGAAGTGTGGACCGCCGCAAAAAATCAAAAATGCAAAGATGTAGTATTACACTAAAATATGAGATATGAAGAGCCCAAGGTTCGAATGTGGGGTATCATGAAAGCTAGAAGCGTCTAAACCACAGTAAGCCGAAGCTGACTTTAGTTTTCATGTTGAAGATCTTTAGGGTTTGTTTGGTATAAGGTAATGGAATGAACGAAGTAATGGAATGAATGAGGGAGTGGAATGGTTGAGGGAATGAAATTAATCATTACATTCCATTGTCCTGTTTGGTTACCCTAATGAATGAACAAGTGTCCGGTGGCGGCCGGCAGTGGTTTCCGACGGCGGTGGTGGGCAGCGATGGTGGTGGCCGGTGGTGGTTCCCGGCGAAGGCGGTGGCTGGCGGTGGTTTCCAGCGATGGTGGTTTCCGGCGATGGTGGTGGCAGGTGGTGGTTTCTGGCGACGTTGGTGGGCGGTGGTGGTGGTGGTTTCCAACGATGGTGGTGGCCGATGGTGGTTTCAGGTGGCGGTGGTGGCAGGTGATGGTGGTGGCCAGTGGTGGTTTCCAGCGTTGGCGGTGGCAGGCCTATGGTGGTGGTTTCCGACAACGGTGTTGGCCGGCGATGGTGGTGGCCGGTGGTGGTTTCCGGCAGCGGTGGTGGCCGGTTATGGTGGTGGTTGGTGGTGGTTAGTGGCCGGTGGTTGGCGTTGGCGGCGGTGGTGGTTGATGGCGGTGGGTGAGTGGGTGGCGTTGGTGACTAATGATAAAAGAAAGGATGGAATGAAAAAAAAGAAGGGGGGATGGATGAAATGAATTTGAGAGAATGGAATCAACTATGTAATGGTTTATTCCATTACCTTTACCAACCAAACATGTATTTATTCATTCACCTTTAATGGTTCATTCCATTACGTCTCTCATTCATGCGTACCAAACACTACCTTAGTATTTAAACAACTACAAATTCGTTTTTAATCCCACCGACTTTTGAAAATGAATCATAGTATAATATAATTAAGTTTGTACAAGTAAAATGCTAATACAAGGGGAGAGGAAATTCTCTCTATTTTTTTTTTTTCATTTCTCATATATCACATCAACAAGTTCGTTTTCTTATTCTATCCTAATTTTTTCTTTTCTTTTAGGGTGTTATTATATTTTGTTTACCATTTTCATCGCGTGTTATATCATCTAACCAAATCAATTTATTTTTAAATTTTATAAAATTAAATTAATTGTAAAATAAAGTTTCCTTAATTTAAAAATATAAAACACAATAAAAATTTCAATTAAATAAAAATGAATTTTAATAATATTAAATCTAGTAGGGGTAGTGTCATCCCCAATGTTTTGTATTTTTATGCTTTCGTTGTAAAATCACTTCTAATGCCGGGGTAGAATACTCGGAGTAGTCTTTTAATATAATGTCCAACTTCGCTTTCTATTCTTACAATGCTTCTTGATGTTTTCGTATCAATCCAACCCTTATTTATTTATTTATTATTTTTTTTTTTGCATAAGACAGAACTTCTCTTTTTGAAATTGGGATCTTTGATAGGCTTTGGTTGGACTAAAGATGTGGAACTTTTGATCTTGTTTAGAGTTTCTTCTTGTGACGTCGTTAATGCGGTCGATCTAATGCCTTTTTTAGTTGGTCTTTCAGGCTCTACAAATGCGATTGAACCGTCATCATTGTCATTGCCGAGATTGATATAGTGAAATTAAGCTTTCAAATACGTGATGTAGCAGCCAGATTCATTTGTTTTTTATCATCTATCCCTTGTGAATCACTACCCATTGGAATAATTTTAGCGCACCCTGGGTGATGCCGAACAATTATCCATGAGTAAGCCTTTTTGCTTGGCACCCTGCTTGTAGTCCATAGTTGCTTTGAGTAGCACATTTTCGTCACAAATGTCATGGCTTCAGCCTCACGTCAAGCTCGTTGTACATAAAAGCTATTCCACTCATGATTAAGATCTCTTCATTTTGAGTATATTTGATCAAGATCTTATTCCTCAGTTTTCATTTATGATTTAAGATAACTGGTAAAACAATATACTAGATACCTTCAAAAATAAAAAGCAAACCTTTTTTTTTCAAAAGTCATCTTGATGATGTTTATTGCCGACAATTAGGTTCTTATGAACCATAAACTCATGCACTCACTAACATTTACTCTTTTTTATGGGTTAGATTTTTTTTTATTTCCTATTCGTTTAGTCTTTGTTTAACTTTGCATTGGTTTCTTCTAACGGAGTTAATGTTTCCTCACTTGAACCGGAGTCGTGCCGATTTGATTGAAGATAATATTTAAAATTATTGGGGAATTGTTGAATGTCTTGTAACATCAAAAAGTGTATCAATTTATTGTAGTAGGATTGATGGATGTGTTAAGATGCCGATTGGAATTATGTGTGGAGTTTAGAGAGAAGAAATAAAGTATATAAAAAATAATAGAACTAAGTGCTTTATAAGTTAAAAAAGTAATTTTTAAGTAACAATCATGAGACAAGTCAAATGTAGGTTAAAAAGGAATGGTGTCATTCTCTCAAATTACACGTGCGGGGTTTTACCGCGAGCCGAGTGAACAAATCAAGATTCAAGTCATTAGTTACTTTGAATGACTCTATATTAATTTTAAAATAACCTTAGAGTTCAAAAGTTTAAAACATTGCGAAAGCTTTTAATAAGTATTCAAAACCCAAACATCTTAATGTAATTGCGCAAAACACGCGCCCAAATTATTGTTTTAAATGTAAGTTTAAAACCAATTGCTAATAGATGCAAATTCAAAGGCGTGCTTGACTTGTGACATGCACCTATGCACTTGAAGTTATCGACCGAAAAGCATGCTAGAGTGTCAACACTAAGGTTGGTGAATTCAAGAGCTTATAAGTAACACAAGTAATAGCGTTTGTAAAACATAAGTAAATGCATTGAAAATAGATAGCTAGTCTAAATTCATAAGTAATAACAATAGCGATTTCATGATTGAAACTGGTCATGTTCGTTTGTTTGCCTTTCGCCACGACTTACCATGTCATGACAATGTTTCTAGATTAGGACAACATTGCACCCGCTTGACTTCCATTCGTATAGGTAGGGCTTGTCAGACCCAGTAGAGCTACCCAAAATTTCCCGCTAGATTCCTCAATTAACGATCTAAAAGTGTAAAGGCTTTCAATGGTACGTTACACTATGTTATACAATACAAACTTATAATATTTAAAGCGTTGGTGAAGAAAATATGCTTACTACTCCCAAAAAGAAGTATGTAAAAGTGGGACATTGAACTCACCTGACGTGTATGCTTAAGTGAAATACGAAGTAAACAACGAATGGAAAAACAACCCGTCAAAGATTACCTAAATATGCCAGTACATAACTACGTGCAACTAGAATAGTTTAGCAAGCCCTAAGTATTCACCCAAGAACATTGATTTAAGTGATTTGAAGAGTATTGACCCGTTTGACCCGTTGGTGACTTGTTATCTGAAATCTTGTTTGTTTATGCTTAATAATACAACACATGCGAACCTAAATAAAAATTTATCATGCTCATTACAAACAAAATAATATCAATTATCTAATCATACATTGAGTTTAATCGCGCACTACATGCCATGTGAAGTAACTCACTACTTTACATCCTAAACACAACCAATCCTACTAAGTATGGGCCTCAAATTCATATGTGTGTATGATGTTCATCATCATATCCCCAAACATGATACATACCAAATCAAATAACCAAACATATATAATGATCAATTACCAGCACAAAACCCTAACTTTCTAACATAATCTCATCACATTGCACAATTGCTTCATGAACACTAGTTTACCCAATATTCCACATAGCATACAAATGATCCAACTAGCGCATTCTAACTCCTTAAACATTCTCAACAATCAAACTAGCATAGTCCTAACACAACAGACATCTCCAAATCATGAAATCCAACCAAACATATCAATAAAGTTTCCTCTTCGGGCAAGTTGTATCCAACAACTCTAATTTTACTAAAATCAACCATTGATCAATTAATTATATGTCTAAAATAGTTCATAGCAATCCTAATATCATAAGAAACACCAACAATTCACAAAATCCCAACTTCTTGGAAATGAAATTTACCACTTTTAGTAACGTATGAACGATATGTTAAATCCATGAATTTTATGCATAATTCACATAAACCAACAACAATACTGCTAAACTAACACAATAACATCATCAAACAACATCAATTTCAAATTATCATGCCCAATTGAACCAAAGGTTTGTTCTTAGGTCAAAAGCACAAAAAACTAGTTGAAAACTCACCTTAAACGTGTTGTTGATCAATTAACCAACTTGCTAACACGTTGGATTGATCAAAATATGTTTTTCCTTTTAATCTATAAGTGTTGTAGGCTGGTTTACGTTTAGGATTATGTACAAAATGTCAAAAGCTGATTTTATAGTTATATACAAATAATTTAATGTAAGCACATTTCTAAAGTTATTATTTTCGAAGATCACTGTATTTTTAAGAAATAATTGCATATCAAACATTCAAGATGATTATATAGATGAACTAAAGAACATAACACAAAACAGATGCATCCGTAGCAACGCGCAGTCATACCTATGTATATAAGCATCTTAGCGGGATAAAGTTGTCATTTTAGTCATATTTTAAATCACTTTACCATTTAATTCATTTGTAAATTTTTCTATAATACCAAAATTACCCTTTAAGCGTGGTGTAGAAACATACTAAACTTTTGTTGATGAGTTAAATTAGTTTTAATATTGACAACAGTTTATATAAATTATTTTTGAATATATATAAAAAATAATATTATACAAAAAAGTTAACATGATATTTAGAAAAGGGTGAAGATTTTTTTTAAAAAAAATATAAGTTTTGGAAAGAGTTATCGGCTAAACGCAATAAAGGTCATTTTTAAAATTTTAACAGAATAAATTAACTGTCATCCATGTCAGCACATTTTTTTACGTTCGCAAATACCTTTTAACCTGCCTTATTGTTTCTTATATTTAGAAACTATTAGTGAAATCAAGTCTTACACTCTTACTATATGGACGGTTTCTTGTAATTAACTCACTTTATTTAGTATATCTTACAACTAAAACAAATAATCTCATATGTAATCTATAATCTATAATAATACTTATATAAGGATGAAAGGAGGATAAAATTAACATTTTAAATACAATTTAAGACACTTAGATATTTAATTTATTGTAAAATTTTCTATAATTCCATAATTGACATCTAAGTATGATATACAAATAGGCTAATCATGTTAAGCAATTATTGATGACTTTAATTAATTTCATAATATTGTAGATTTTAAGTTTCATTAATATTGACAACAATGAATTTATAAATTATTATTTAAGTACTATATATATATATATCATTATTTGAATTTATATAAACTATTATTTATAGAATGTATAACAATATTATCATGTTTTAAATGTAAAAACATTAAAAAGAAAAAGCATCCAAACATGAGAAATATTTTTTTGTTGTCAATGAGCCGTGTATCAATTGGTTTGATAGAAGGCACCCTATTGTTTTATAAAGTGGGGGTTATGGGTTCGAGTCTTACTTGGTGCAATATGCTCCAAGTGAGCCAGTGGTTTTACCGCATTGAGCCTTTGGGTGGTGGCTTTCCCCTGGATTGGTGGGCGGGCCAGTCACCAAGGCTGTTTGTGTTCGTGGGTGTGGGTGGCCTTTTGCCAATGTGTTTACCTGGGTGATCGGGCTTAAAAGTATTCGTTTGTCAGTCAAAAACAATATATTTTTGTTACCTATACATTCAAAAAAGATCTTTGGTAAATTTCATTTTTTTGTAACACCATTCTAACCGAAATCCATTTTGATCCATTATCGAACCCGACCAACATGCCCAATTTGTCGCCTCTAATCTTTCTTTAGGGATGGGAATGAGCAAATGATTATGATATGATACATATAAGAAGCATAACGTCTCCCTTTAGTATTAGATCGGATGCCCAACTCGTTTGTCCTGCCTATAGTTATCTTTGTTTAACTACTAAGAAACCTATGGGGTTCTTTTTATTTGTTAATTCTATGTATTATTATACTACTTTTAAAACAAAAGAGTGTAGGATTGACGACACATTTGATAGTATCTTACCGTAAAAAAACTTTATTTTATCTTAAAAATCAACACTTTAATAATCACTAAAAATGATTTTTTTATAACAAAAGCGTGCCTTAGCGTACACATTATTAACCTCTAGATTTGATACAAATTTATGTTGACTTGTTGCATATAATAGTTTTTCAATATTAACAACCTAAGAAGCAGTAAGTCAAAAAAATTATATATATATTATACTAAATATGAAACTATTCTATAAATGTTGACATAGATATTCACATCAACAAAATATGTTTTTCCTTTTGATCTTTAAGTGTTGTAGTCGGGTTTACGTTTATGATTATGTACAAAATGACAAGCTGATTTTATAGTTATATATAGATAATTCAAAGTAAGATCAAACATTAAATATGATTATATAGATAAACTAAAGAACATTTAAACATAACAGATGCATCCACAGCAATACACAGACATACCTACTTACATAAGCATCTTACTGGGGATAAAGTTGTCATTTTAGTCATATTTTAAAGGCAAATTGGATTTTAATAATCCAAACTATTACCTATTGGTCGATAATAATCTATACTATTAATTTGGCCGGTAGCACTCCCAATTTCACTTTTACTATCAATAACAATCCCAGTGATATAATTTTCAATTTTTTACGCTCAATTTGCATATATTTTAGTCTTAATTTAGCTTGTATGTTTTTTCATTTCGTTCATAATTATTGTTGCGAACCGAATCGATTCCAAATCAAACATAAAAAATTGAAAATTATGTCATTGGGACTGTTATTGGTAATAAAAATAAAAGTTGGGAGTGTTATCGGCCAAATTGATAGTATGAATTATTATCGGCCAATAGGTAATAGTTTGGATTATTAAAATCCAATTTGCCTACTTTAAATCACTTTACCATTTAATTCATTTGCGAGTTTTTTTATAATACCAAAATTACCCTTTAAGCGTGGTGTAGAAGTAGTCTAAGCATACTAAACATTCATTGATGAGTTTAATTAGTTTTAATATTGACAACAGTTTATATAAATTATTTTAGATATATATATATATATATATATATATATATATATATAATTTGTAGAATTTATAACAATATTATGCTTTAAATATAAAAACATTATAAAAAAACCATTCCAAACATTAAAAAATATCTTTTCGAGACCAATACATTCTAAAAAAATATATATCTCTATCTTAATCCCCTCCAGCTAATTCAATAGATTGAGACTTTTGATATAACATCTTTGACATTTCTCGATAGCAGAATGTATATACAAATTTGTGTAACGAAGTCGGTCAACGTTTTAGGATAGGAAGCATTTCTTCAATATTGACACCTCTCTTATTGTTTTGAACTAAGACAAGCATACAAGAATAGTGATATAGGAGCCACTTATTTTATGAATACATACGAGGATTGGTAGTTACAAAATAAATTATAAATTCAATATTTGATATTCACTGAGTTATACAAATTTAAAATACAGGTAAATGTGAATAGTGTTTTTATTGTTAAAAATAGGACTTTTTTTTTTGGTTAAATAAAATAGATTGTAGCGTAAATACAAATCGAGAGATGGGCGCAACGGTATGTGATATCCCCTCACTATTCACTAATACCTCTCTTAGTTTTTAAAAATTTCCAAGATTTTTATATATATGCATGTATTTATACATGTGTGTTATGCTAGCATTTACAAAACTTGAAACATGACTAAAAAACTTGAATAACACCCCTACTTCATTCCTAGTAGGATTAAAATAAAGAAATATTCATTATTTTGAGAAAGTTTAAAAAAGAAAATATTTCCACAAACAAAAGAAAATAGAAAGAGATCGCCATTCTTCATAAAAAAATGTTGTCACGAATTAGAATTTGAAAGAAGATTTTGTTATTTTATGCAAGTGACCATCTCATCAATTATTTTATTACTTTCAAGAACATCATCTCCTCAAACTGGTAAACAAATTTATAATAATTAAAATTTACTAGATTTGCTACACTAACAATTATAGTTTCTCGAACCTTACCTGCATTATTGAATCAAACTTGAAATCAAGCTCCTTTATCAATCGACTTAGCATCTTAGAGTCTAGCCCAACCACAACTAAACTTAAAAAAAAATAAGCTATAAATAACCAGACCTAAAAAACTTACAATCAGTTCAACTTTTAACAACTAAGATCATTCACATTTTATCCTTAAAAAATCATTAGTAAAAAAATCCTTACATTATATAGAATGTTTTTGAGTGTTTGTAAGTGGATAATAAATTAAATATTTTTGTTTATCTGTAAATTTAACTATTTACTGTTTAACCCTTATAATTTTTTTAATATTTTTAAAAATAATTGTAAATAAAGAAAAAAAAAATAGTAATAATAAAAATATACAAAATATTATTAAATTAATATATATATATATATATAATAATTTTTATTATAATTATATATATAAAAATAAAAAAAATATGATGCGAAGCTATAAATTCATATCATAAACTTTTATTTTATTCTTTCTTTTTTTTTTTTTTTTTTTTACCTTTTACGCGCTTGGAGCAAAATATTTTCTCGGGGAAGCAAAGTCCCTTTTATATATATTTTTTATATTTTTATATTATACAAAACAATATATCATACCCCCAATACCCATAGATGCTTCCCAGCAAGAACCCCCCACCCCCTCCCCCCAAAACTCTAAAATAACATTCAAGATCCTAAACCCACCCACCCCCGCCACCACCACCGCTTGATAACATGGAAATAACATCATCAACCACCCTTAAAACCACCGTGATCTTCCTCTGCATCTTCTCCACCGTGGCAGACCTCCAAACCTTCACCAGATCCTACCACACCTTCAACAAGTCCCTAGAAGAACAAGCCAACTCCGAGCTCCAGTTCCAAAACGAAGCCAGAGTCAGCCAAGACGCCCTGCAAGTCACCCCCGACACCGCCAACAACAACGCCGTCTTCGACCTCCGCAACCGCTCCGGCAGAGTCATGTTCTGGCGACCCTTCACCCTCTACAACCAACACACCATAGCCTCATTCAACACCTCCTTCTTAGTCAACATCTTCCCCAACAACGGCACCCCTGGTGAAGGCCTAGCGTTCTTGATCGCACCCACCCTCCACATCCCCGACAACAGCTTCGGCCAGTACCTCGGCCTCACCAACCGGACCCTCGATAACCGGACCGATAACGGCGTCGTCGCCGTCGAGCTCGACACCGTCAAGCAACCGTTTGATATCGACGGCAACCATGTTGGGCTCAATATCCACTCCATCAGATCTGTGGTCTCTCGGTCGTTAACGCCGTTGAACATCACGCTCGCGCCGGCGGTGGCGGCGTTCCACAACGTGTGGATTCAGTACAACGGGAGTGAGAAGGTTGTTCGTGTGTACGTCGCTGACCAGCCGGAGAAGACGTCTCCGACGCCGCCGATGCCGGAGACGCCCATTATTCAGCACGAGTTAGATCTCCGGCGGACGGTTAGTAAAGATTCTTACTTCGGGTTCGCTGCTTCCACCGGAGATTTAATTCAGCTGAACTGTGTGCTACAATGGAACATCACGATACAGTACTTCCCGGAGCCCAAGAGTCCGTTACGGACGATCTTGATCGCCGTTGGGGTTACGGTGGTGGTGTTGCTGGTGGCGTTAGCGGCGTATTTGGGTTATCGATTGTACAAGAAGCGAGTGGTGGATCGATCGAAATCGAACATTTTGAGCCGATTACGGACTCTGCCGGGGATGCCGAAGGAGTTCCGATTCAAGGAGCTGAAGAAGGCGACGAATAACTTCGACGAGAAGAGGAAGCTCGGGCAGGGGGGATACGGCGTCGTTTACCGGGGGGTTTTGCCGGAGGATAACGTTGAGGTCGCCGTGAAGTGGTTTTCGCGGGAGAGTTTGAAGGGGGAAGACGACTTTTTGGCTGAATTGACCATTATTAACCGATTACGGCATAAGCATCTTGTTCGATTACTGGGTAAGTGTTCTTCTTTCAGCTATATGATATATCGCCATTGTTATGGTTCAAGTTCTTGTGTTTCTGATAAAAGCTTCTTGAAAGTTAATAATTTATGCAAGAACTAACACTAATATGTTGATGATGAGATTAAATGAACTTGAAAAGAAAAAAAAAATGTGTTTTTTTAAGGAATTTGATGAATGTATAACATCATGTGAAGTTGTTGATTATGATTCTGGTGTTGATAAAGTTAAAAAATAGGGCCACTAGTGTTCAAATTCGCAGGCTGTAGACGATGATCAGATAGCTGTGTTTTCTTTGGACATATTATATGTCCTATTTGTTTTTTTGTTTTCATCTAGTTTTTAAAATAAATATATATATAGTATCTATTTGGGTTTATTTTGGCTGGTATGATTTTGACGTTAGATTGAACTGCTAACTACGATTATGATAAGAAATCAAATCCGTTTGATGTTAGTTTTAGTGATTTGTAAAGTTAACTGTTTGGTTTTAGCTTTTTAAGGGCATGACCGTTAAACTATAAGTAAACCGTATGATCTTAAATATGTCGAATTCAGTTTTACTTTAAGATTCATGCTTTGTTAACACTATACTTTCTACAACAATTTATTTAATAAATTCTTGTGTTATCTAGCAATTATTTATTATATGTTTATAATACTCTGTTCTTCAAAATCATATTTCGGTTGGTGGTTAACTGGTTATTTACGTGCTCTATGACACTCCTAAAAAAATAAAAATAACTTGGTGACTTCATAGAAAAAATATATAGAAAAAAGGTTATTTGAATAAATATATCCTTGTTCTTCAAAAGAAATCTAGCACTAAATTCATTTAGCAGTTGAAAAGGTCAAACATATTACCATATCATCGTATTTGACTTTTATTAATGATTTATAAAATTGAAATAATTCATTTTCATGCTTGCGTACTTTGAACATTAATTTGATGGACGACTTGCACATTTATTATATTCTCCTCGTGCCCATTGGCACATTAAATTGATGTAACTATTCTGATTCATTATGTCGAATCGGAAAATATTAACGTGTAAGATTAATTTATCTATAGTTTAGCAATTTATAGAACTTATATAGATTGTTATGTCATATGTTAATCTTTATTATTATTTAAAATTAACGAAACAATTATTTATCTATACAAAAATTGACACGTTTCAACTTGAACTCATGTAGGATGGTGTCACAAGAACGGGAAGCTCTTACTCGTATATGAGTATATGCGTAAAGGTAGTCTCGACACGCACTTGTTCACAGCGACCGATGAACCACTTAGTTGGACCCTTCGGAGCAAGATTTTAGCCGGTGTCGCCTCGGCCCTACACTACCTCCACTATGAATATGACCAAAAAGTCGTTCACCGTGACATCAAGGCTAGCAACATAATGCTTGACTCGGACTTCAATGCTCGCCTCGGTGACTTTGGTCTGGCTCGCGCCCTAGACAATGAAAAAACAAGCTACGCGGAGGCCGAAGGCGTGCTAGGGACCGTTGGTTACATAGCTCCTGAATGCTTCCACACTGGAAAGGCCACTCAACAGTCTGATATTTACGCGTTTGGAGCGCTACTAATCGAGGTCGTTTCCGGTCAACGCCCCGGGACAAAAGTCAACGGTTTCCAGTTCATGGTTGACTACGTATGGTCGTTGTATCGCGAAGGTCATATCTTGGACGCGGTCGATAAACGCCTTGTTGATGATTACGACGCGGAGGAAGCCCAACGCTTCTTGTTGCTAGGGCTAGCTTGCTCGCACCCAATAGCTAGCGAGAGGCCGAAAACACATACCATTGTGCAAATGCTAGCTGGGTCCGTGGCAGTACCACCGGTCCCACCCTTCAAGCCGGCTTTCGTGTGGCCTGCAATGATGCCGATTGATGATCTTTCGCAGGCTACCTCAATCGACACGACTCCACTTTCGATTACTCAATACGAGACCGATTGGAGCCCATTGAGTCGGGAAAATTACTCGGGTTTCACGGATCGATCCATGGTTTAGTTTCTTTTCATACGACTATGACCTTTGGTGGTGCATTCATTATCTTTCGTTTTTGTTGTCATTTTATATTTGCTTTTTTACATATATATTTTGTATTCGGTGATGTCGCAGAAGAAAATTTTCTGCATGTTATAATATGTGGATCATGTGTTTTGATAGTTTATAACACTAAATTTGTTTGTTAATACTTAATAGTGTCAGGTACAAGTTATGTTCGTGTATAAATTTGAAGGGCTAAAATTTTTCTTTTCTTTTTGATGTTAGCGAACGTGATATCTTTGTATTGTTTTTTTGGTTTTATTAATGGGCTAATTATTTTTAATAAATTAAAATTTCCTAAATGTGTTTAAACCTTAAAATCCATATATAATGTACAAAAACAAAATTGTTTTATGTGATTCTTTTGGTGGTATCAAATCGAGCAATTAAGCTTAAAATTTATTTTTGTGTCTAAGCATAATAATAGATGAATTTGGTTACACCAGAACACCTTAAGAGAACCAAGGTCAAGCAACTTCACACTTTTTCTTATTGCTTTATGTATATTATCGAAAATCGATTGACCTTGCAGTATTTCGACGATGACTCCTATATGTATTTAATTCGTGATTAAGTTAAATAATGATAGATGGTTAGAGTGATTAATCTTGCCTCCCTCTAAGATATTGTGTTCGCTAATGTTTTTTCGTCCAGTATTATTTTATGGCTTCTTAAACGAAGTTATGTGTTTGGCGCTATCATCTCATTCTTCTTACATACTTGTTATGCCTTATTTTCCATGGCACCATTAAATTACCATCTTTGCCTTTTGCCTTTTGCCTTTTGCCTTGTGTGCGTGCTCCGACGGTCCAGCTATAAGGGTATAGGCTGCTTCCTCCTTCGTCATGAAGCTTGAATCATAGATTCCGTCTGAAGTATTTTTCTTATGCAAGTTGAGTTAAAGCTTTTCTAGGCGTATGGTAATTGTAGCATTTGGCTTTAGACTTGTCAAAGTTGTTCATTAACTTTGCACATTCCCTTGACACCCGTGGAAGGTTCTTTTTCGGCAAACCTCATACTTATGATTAGCAGGGCCACCTAATATCTATATCTTCCAATTATCTGGATAGAACTTATCCAAATCTTCAAATGTTATTAGAGTCTTGATTAGCTCAAAAACTTAGACATTTCAAAAGCTCTAATAAAGATCATATCATTACTAAATCTCTATTTGATCTTTCTTATTATTACACATCTTCATTAGTACTAACTTCCTTATAAGAAAGAAGTTCTTCATCTCATCAGCTTACTATGGGCCCCAAAACTCCCATCTGTACAAAGTTCCATCTATAAGACTCATCATCAGTAGTAATGGCCCTGTCATCAGCAAACACTTAACTATGGGCACCAAAACTCCCATCTGTACAAAATTGACTAACCCAATAGGGTAACACAAAGTTGAAAGTATAAAGAAACATTAAATAACTAGGTTTTTATAACCTTGATTAGTTGATTAAAGGATCATTTCTTCCAACACTGGGGATTCGTGCTACAAGCCAAGTTTGTGTAGCGATTTGGACCTTGGGTCGTAAGAACACGAATACATATATGTGTTGTGAAGATACCATCGATAAGATCATTCGCTAATATGAACTTGGAACATCCTGTATGTCACTGTTTATCTACATGGTTTGTGCTCGCATGAAATACCAGATTGCCTAAAAGATAAGTTACACTAACTCGTATAAATTTGTAGCCTTAATTCGTAAAGTTCACCATCACAAGGAGAGATAATAGAGCCAAGTGAGTTATGTTGTTGTATAGACACGGGTTTTATTCACATTTCATGCATGGTAAGATATTATGTGTTGTTTGGAGGAAGTCAATGTTCTAGCAAGTAAAGTGGCACAACCTCTAGTGGATTGACAAACATCTAGGCATCTCATTCAATTTCACAAAGCGCACCCATGAATGTATCAATAGATAGAGGAGACTCGTTGCAGTATTGCACAAACATAGCAGTTGACGGAGTTCCTCCAAGGTGTCAAATAATATAGTGTTTATCGGTAAGCTAATGCTCATGAATCAGCAGATTTTGCTTTAGAGTAGAGGTGAGGTATAAACAAGTGTTAGTGAGATACTAAGAGCACCATCAATGTTACTTGATGCTTGTTGATGTCCACTAACGTGTTTATTTATGTTCGTTCGTTTATGCTTTTTTTATGTTTCGTTTGTGTTTGATTTTATTGGTTCGTTTAAAGGATTTTATATTTTATAACTTTATTTTATTGGTTTTAATTTTTAAAAATATGAAATCTTAGTCATATTATTAAACTTCACCAACATCCAACCATTTAACCATTTTAATTCCAATTTGTGATAAATCTTGACTATTTTTTAACATTTGTGTTAATTATGTTTATGATAATCATGTTACTACGTTTGAATAATTATGTTAAGTATTTATTTATTCTGGTAGATGCTAGCCTAGGAGTGTGCAAAAGTCAGTTTGGTTCGGTTTTAGCCTAAAACCCGAAACCAAAAACTAATATTTCGATTTCTATGTTATTAAAACCGTCCAGTTTCGGTTTCGTTGGTTTTAGGTTTTTGGTTTTCACTATTTGAGCTTCAAGTTTTTAAAAGAAAAAATTATCCAATATAATAAACTTAAGCCAGAAAATTTAGGTTTGCATCATTTTGTTGATCTTTAAAAATAATATATATTCTTATAAATTACTTGACATTAAAATTAATAGCAATTCATAAAATACAATAACAAACAATTCAATATATATAATTTAATCAATCAAACAAAAAAGTTTATAGAAAATGCTTGAAACCTAAATATTCAATCTTATTTAGATAGCATAAGTTAATAAGTAACTTATAGGCTAATCATGTTTATAAGTGTATAAATACACCTCTAATTTTACAAGTTCGGTTGTATGATTTTGGTTCGGTTTTTTCAGTTTTCGTTACAAGTAAAAGCCGAAATCATACCAAAAATCGGTTTTTTAAAAAATCATTAAACCAAGTAATCAGTTTCTTACGGGTTTCAATTTTTTGGTTATTTCAATTTTGATTCGGTTATTTCAATTTCATGCACACCCCTAGATGTTGCGTAATGTTTGTGACGAAAAATACAAACTTTATTCTAAAATGACCATATGGTTTTTTTATTTGTTTATGTACATGAACGTTCATTGTGTTCGTTTATGTTCATGGAACATTTGTTTGTGTTAGTGTTCGTAACAGCTCCCTCCAATGAACAAATTCATTTTTTAATGAACGAATAGAAAAAAAAAATCTTGTTCAATAAGTGCTCATGAACAATTTACGAACATATTTATTTCCATAATAAGGCCTTGGCCATGTTCGTTCACAAACCTATACAAATCCCCTTCATGTAGAGAAAACTAATTGCGGGTAGAAAAACCGATTAATAACACCAAAACAGAAAAACTAACATCATTGAACCGAAATAACCGATGATTCAGATAAACATTTTTTTTAGCATCAATTCTATTCTTGGGATAAACTGAAATAATCAAACTAAATCAAACAACTATGAGTCTAGAAACTTAGTTCAATTAGTAATCTTAATTTCACAACAAGCATATCAAACTTTGTGACAGTTGGTGAAGACAAAATTAACAAGGGAATTGGTCGTACTTAGGCATCATATATTCATATCATATGATATGCAACAAAATGTGATAAATAGACACATATATCATGTGCATCAGCCTTAATCATGAAATTAACCAAGCATACAATCGTGCCCGCTCTCTTCCAAAACAAGAAATTAATCAATTTACAAACCAGATATCATGTTGACTAATGTCGCTTCATGTAGTGCGACGTATTGATCATCAAGCAAAAATCTACAGATCACACTTTGATAACCGATAACTGACTTAACCAGCACCATTTGGTTATGAAACTTTAATAACCAAAGTATACATAATGCAAGTGAAAGATAATAAAGAGGAATAGCATAGAGCACACAATAAAGAGTCAAATTACAGTTCCACAATAGTCAATAATTCATAGTCAAGATTGGTTCCATACATGTTCTAAATTTTGAATCGTCACTCGAATTATTACCACAAGTATTCATCAACGTAGCTAGTGAACTAACCGGGGTCATCATGCAACACTCACACGGAAGAAACCAAGAGGGAAGAATGACCTGATAAAGAGTTGACTTTGTTGGTCAAAAGTCAAATGACCCCATTGGTTTAGGAAGTCCAGAAAGGTCTCTGTGGATCTTTTCACCCGAGCTTTGGCCAAAGGATTCAACCTCGTCCTTCCCGAGTTGTTGCACATCCTCGGGAGAAAGTATCTTGATGTACCAGACACTATTTACAAATGCCCTGCGCCAACAATACCAATTTAAATTAGCAAACAACTTAAACATTTTAAAGACGCAAATAATAACGTATTTAAGTAGAAACTTACTCCCAAGGGTCGTCTCCAAGGAGAAGAATGTCGTTCTCCCTGTCGACGAATACAAGCTGCCAGCCTGATCTTTGTGGGTCTTCAAGCAACCCCTCGATCCCAAACATGTGACCCAATTCTCTTCTCAGCTCATGGTAGCTGTTGAACCGGCTGATGTCTAGTGACCTCCCAACACACCCTGATTTGTATACCTGCAAACAAACAAACAAACACATCCCTATGTTATTCAACATTTCAACTCAAACTTTATTCTAGCGTAACAAAAAGATAGCACCACCTTAACAAACGTTCGGTTATGGTTAGACTGCAGCAATTCAGAAGACTCTTGCATGTAGCTACCAAATGGAGAATTTTGAAACCCAGGAGCTGGTGAAGAAGGTATTGTGGACAAATCAGTGTTGATTGTTGGAAGAAGAAGCCCGGATGAGTCGATGTTTATACCACTAAATATGCCATGATTTTGGGCTTCCAAACTTGAAGATTCCAGCTCAACTGATGGTGAAGTTGAAGCTGTGTTGACTTGCGATTGACCACCAAACTTCGATGCCCATGATTGCTGATTCGAGTGATGCTCTGGAACCACTGGTTGAGCGGTTCTTGAGAAATTCGATAGGTTGCTAGTCCCTTCTGAGCATAATGCCGAACCCAACATATTCTGCATGGTGGGCGCAATATTGGAAGAAAATTTAGGGCTTGAGTCCATGAAATCTGTCTTTGGAAATGATTGGTGTTGGCTTTGCATCAGGTAAGTCTCGGGATATGAACTTTGGTGTTGTTGACTTTCTTGGTTGTTGACTTGTTGCTGCATTGACCTCGGGATATTGTCAAGCATTTGGGTTTGACCATGAGCAAACAGCTGTGGAGTTGACTGGGCGCTCGAATGCTGAAGATGTTGAAGGGGTTGCTGAAATTGCAGTAATTGTTTCATAGCATCTCCACTTCCAACATTCTGCATACCGGCTGATAAGTACTGCTGACTAAGATTACTTTGAAGAAATGACGGATCTACCCTTTGCTGCATCCACGGAATCATGCTACTTGATTGAAAGTTTAGAGAATGGAGCGCCTGCTCAGCAGTTTCGCCTCTCAACCATGCCATTCCGTTTACGTTGCTGTCTGCAAGCATATTATGAAAATTAGAAAAGAAAACGAAAAATAAGTTGAATTTAAATTTGATTTTGAAAAACAACATAAAAAAATAAAAAAAAGAATTTCTATCACAGTCCCATTAATTTAGTAAGAACAACACCTTGAAAAGATGAAGCTCCAGGATACCATGGTCGTTTTAGCCGAAGGGGAAACAAAGATGGATACATAGGAAATGTTGTCAAAGGTTCAATCTCCCATAATGACACGCGTGGTTGTCTCTCACCTACAGTTGATTCATCCCAACCAACCTACAAAATCAAAGATACAATCACTAATATCAGGTACATATATCGCAGGTCCTGAAACGGAACTGATCCAAGAGTCGGTAGACTCATATTTGGAACAACTAGATAGGGGCAAGCGAGCTAGAAAGGACCCGACTTAAAATGGGCATAACTTTCACTATGTTTGGAGTTACAAGGCTCATAAGTAATGAATGAAAATGTCTCAACGGAAAGTTTATTTAGACATTTCCGCCCATTACTTACAGCCCCGTGACTCCAAATGGAGCGGAAGTTATTCGGGTTTTTAAGTTGGACATTTTTCTAGCACACTTGCATCCATCCAGTTGTTCAAATATGAGTTTGTCAATCCCTCGATCAGCTCCATATTATCTACATTATACAACTACAACTAAAATATCAGCTTATATGGCCCCCAGTAGACGCATAACAAAACATAAATTAAACCTAATGTAAATAACTGAATTTAGACGGCTTACCTTAACAGAACGCCAATGAGAATTAGGCCAACGGGCAGGGTCTAGATCACCAATGCCAGTAATTGTCCCCATGTATCTGAATACACATTTAGATTATTAAAAAACACTAATTCAAACTTTTAATCATTTATAATCAGCTGACAAATACCTGCGGACGCTTGATTCTTCAGTTTCAAACAGCATACGGAAACGCATCCCAACTGAAACCCGTGTGTGATACACAGCTTTGACATATTTTGAAAGGGGGATGACAAACTCAGATGGACTAGCCCTGAATGTAGTTATATTTGTAAGAAAAAGCATAAAGGAAAATATAATATACAACTAGGCATTTCCATATATTGTAATTGCCACCTTGGATTATAGAATATTGTGAAACAACTGTTAGTAGCAGCTGCATGTGCCGCAGCAGCAAGAAGGCCGATATGCATACTATCACTTGATAAAACAGATGATGGCATCACAGTTTGTGGTCGATTCGCACGTCGGATTCCCAAAAGAAGCTGATTTTTCTCATTCCTAATTATGATTAAAAGACAATATCATCACAACAACATATTTTGTGAATTAACTAGGCGGTTGAATCCACTAAAATAGACTTTGGTAGATTTCCAACCTATTTTGATCATCTTGAGATAAAACACAACCCTAAGTGACCTACCTATTTGTAAGTAAATGGGTCAAAAGCGCCACCTCTTGAAACTAGCTAATTACATCTCAACTTGCAAAATTTAATTAAAAGATTACCAAATAAATAGAACAGAATCTCCTGCAATAAGTCTTTTGGCACTAACAAACACGCTCCACCCTGTAGTAAGAAGATGACGTTTGGGCTGCCCTGCATGTGCAGGAGAAAACATGTCACGTCAAGTAAAGAACACCAAATCTTCATATATTCCATGATATTGCTCATATACATGATTTTTAATATTTCATTTTTACCACAGAGAACTACCATGCAACAAAGCACATCCAAACACTATCTTCTACAGCCAGTTAAGTACAGTTAATTATTCGATTCTGGTTCACATATTAACTCTCAAAACACACATCCAAACACCCACTTTAGTAACTTAGCAGTTATCATACTAAGGAAGTATTATCTTACCCCGAAAAATATGCCTGAACTTCCATTCAACATCATGGAGATCCCTTGCAATAAGTTCTTGTGCAGGTGGCTGCTGAGAGAAATCCTGAAAATGGCACACAATAGAAACAATGTTAATCCACCAACCTGTCTAAATAGAGGTAACAATTTCAAACCATTTACTTACAAATGGGTCAATTTGGGTAGAATCTTAGTTCAAGCAGGATGAATAAATCAGAAAGAATATTAGCTAAAGAGTAGAATGGGCAAAATTTTGCAGAAGCTTATTTCCAATGTACTGTACGTATATTGTTGTATTTAAAGGATTGAAATATTATTATTTTTTAATTATAACTAAAGTCTTGATTACGTAAATAATTTATTAATGAAGAAAGAAGTGTTAGTGGGTCAACCTAGCCTGACTCAGCCTTTATCTACCATTTAATATGCAACTAAAAACGACCTATTTCAACTCGTTACCCAACCAGCCATCCAGCCATTTGCCACCACTAAAGCTAAGTATAAGCATTGGATAGAACCAGCAGCATTACCAGTGGAGGGAAAACTTTCTCAGCAGCACGTCGAGGAACAGAAAAGCCACCATGTGTACTCGTGTCACTAGCGGTTAATGTCTTGCAGAAGTAATTTGTTGGTTGTCTACTAGGAATACCCAACTCAACGGGAAGAAATGTATCCTTCTGCTCTTGCTGATAATTCATTACACAAAAAGAATAAATTTTTAAATCCTTCTAATATAATACTAAGCATATCCACATTCCAACTTCGACTAAAAGATTACCGGGGTCAGTGGCTGCAATGTCATTTGGGCATACACTTCATCCGTTTCAACATCTGCCTGAAATTGCAAATATAATCACTCTTTCTTTGGCCTTTGCAAGTTACACAAACAATTCACAAAAGACATACATTTGAGTATAGCAACTTACATGCATTGTGACATTGTGAAGTTGGCAAATCAATTGAGGAGGCAGGCTTGGATAATTGGGAATGTGAGCATCGATTTCTTTATTCGTAGTTGCAGCAACCTGATTCACATTTCTCTAAATTGGATCAAATCAACAAAAGAGACAGACCCTTGATGCATACTAAACACACACAATTATGCAATTAAAGTAATCAAAAGATGTAAAACAATTGATTAACAAGGACCTGCTCACTATGACCCTGAGGGAAATAGATCACACGACCTCCTACTGTCGGTAACGAAACAAGAGGGCCTGCGCAAGCGTGCCATAGCTCCGAATTCAAGCTTTTCTTTTCTCCTTTCATAAACAAATAGCCATCAATCAATAAACTAATCTAAAAACATATACTTACTCAAGAATATAACACATGCCATTGACAATATAAACTAAAGAAACCATAAAATATACAATAATCAATGAAAAGGACACCCTCACACACTTGTGTAAAAACAGAATGAAAAGTCAAAATCAGAACAAAAAAAGGGGTTTGGAAGGAGATGTACCTTCTTGAAGCTGCTGACCAGACCCTGATGTTGAAAGCTTCATATTTTATAATACAAATCTTAACTTATTATACGTATATTTCTTTAACTAACAACACAAATAAGTATATAACCTATGCCACCATCAAGCCTCTAAGTAACGATCATCGAACTCAAAACCCTCGAAAGCCACACAATCATGAATCACCCTTTCCCCCTTTTAGCATCAGCCTCTAAATCTCCTCTTCCTCACTCTAAAACACCTAATATTCAAACACATTACCCCACAAGACCACCACCTTCCCCTCATAGCAAAAGCAGGAATCAGCCACACCCACAAAGCAAGAACCCGAAAAGACCCTAACCCAGTTCAGAAAACCACTTAGCATCGTCAAAAACGGCCATGGGTGGAATAAGAAACAACTAGTGTAGCTGATGTTGGGGATGAAAAGAGTGAAAAAGAAGGGGGAAAGAGATGCATGAGAGGGGTTATATAGGGGATCGGAGAGAGGTGAAGAAGAGAGAAGGAAGTGATAATGGAGGAAAGGGGGATCAGAGGCCGTACCTGGAGATGAAGACCGTTGATTTGATGATAGAGGAAGAGGAGTGAGGTGACAGGAGAGCATGTGCCACCATCCCTTAGTGGTCATTGTCAGAGTACGGACCTTCGCATTATAAAAATCAAAATCAAATTCCTATTTTCCATGAGTCTTACATACAAAAACAACAATCTTTCTTTTTTTTCTTTTTAAGCTCTAAATAATATTTTTTTTTAACGGTGTGCGATCATGCTTTGAAAATATATGTTATTTTAATCAGGCAAACATATCCGTTTTCCAGTTGGGATCGCACCTTCAACCTCCTCAGTAGAAAATCCATTACTGGAAAAACCCTCTGGTTTAACTGTGAATATATTGCTCAGAGCGAGACTTGAACCCATGACTTCCCTCATATTTACATGTCATGGGTAACTCACCTTAACCAATTGGGCTAAGGATCATTCTAAATAATATCTAAAGCTATTTTTTATAAGATTTGAATTTAGTTTTAAAGTTAAGAAATCTCACGTTTCTGGTTTTTCTTCTCTCTTGTTAGATGTATGAAACTTTTAAGTTGCTTAATGTTTCCTCCGATGAGGGGATTTCATGTATACGTGCATTAATTCCTTGCGTATTTTGGTGTTGACATTAATAAACGAAAAGTACCACGAATAGCCCGTTAAATTGATAAATAGCAATGCAATTTAGTTTTTGACATTTCCATTTAATACCAAGTATAACACCATGTGATTTGTCAAATCAAACATCTTGTAGATGCTTCCACAACGACACACCGAATACACCTACAAATGAAAAATGATATTTTTCTACTTAAAATAGAACGCACTTAAAGCCTGGTAGTGGAAGATAAATAAGTTAACACTTACTTGAACCACATGAACGGACCTAAGGCTTGTGGAAGCCACAAAAATTGCTGAAAGTTTTAAAATAGTAGAAAGAATTCAATTTTTTAGTTTAGGCCTCGACCCCGACTAAAATCTTGCCCCGACCCGAAGATTTAGTTTCTCTCTTATTTGTCCCCTTCTAATATAACTTTTCTACTAATATGATATCTTGTAGTTTCTCTCTTTCCAAAACTTTAGATGATTTATATATCCATGTTTGATTTTACCATTTTAAAAAAGTTTAGGAATGTATAAATGATCTATTTATTACTACAAACTAGGTTATTACCCCGTGTATTACACGAATTGAATAAATAAAATATTAAATAATTAGTAAGAAAATTTACGAATTATAAAACTATGTTTGAAGATAAAATATGATTATAATTGCATATGAATAACTACTTTAAGTAAATAAACAATAATATATTTTTCTTAAACTTTTATTTAATAAAAAATTGTAGGGTTTAAATATTTTTTCTGAAGAAAATGAATTTATTTTAATAAAAGTTGGTTGTATTCTGTATTTTATAAAATTTTTATTTTTAAAAAGTATGTTTTTAATAAAAAAATAGTTTTTAATTTATTAAATTATATAATTTTTAATATGAAAATGATATGATTAATATTATTAGTATTCAATATTATTAATAATAATAAAGATAAATGAGAAAGTTAGTATGATAAAACTTACAATTATGTCAAGTTTTATTTTAGATTTTCTTTGTTATAGATATATAAATAAAAAGATAGGCTAGAAATCAATTCATTAAACGGATTATTTAGTAATAAATACGAAGAGTTACAGTGTGATATTTTAATATAATATATGATTAAAATTATATATACGTAATAGTTCAAGAAATAAAACAATTATACTATTTTTTTAACTCTCTTATCTAAATAGTTTATTTTTAAACTTTTTTTTAAGAATATTTTATAAAAATATTATTGTTATAAAATCTTGTTTATTTATATAAAAATATTTTTTTTATTATTTTTATTTTAATAAAAAGATATGATATTTCATTTTCTTAATAAAGTTTATTTTTAAAAACATAGCTTGATTTTAAAAAATATAAATCAGAGAGAAATATATCAATTAATAAAATTGATTTTTATTAAAAAGAGAAATTAGTTTGAGTATTTAAATTACTATAATATCTTTTTGGAGGGAAAATAAAGTGAAAGTGTTTAAAGAAATAACAAGTGTCAAAAAAATAGTTTAAAATAATACCAAATGGTAAAAGAAAACTTATTTTATTATATTCTATAGATTATAGCTAAATCCTAATTAGCGATGTCCCTCATCTGTATTAAATTAACTTCTAAGAAGATTTTCTTTTTGTATTTTGTTGTTGTTTATTCTTTAATCTTGTATTCTTTTTAACAAGCTAAATAGAAAATATCTTTTTAATGAATCATTAGAAAGGTAGTTGACTTGTTGTAAGAGGCCTGAATGTGAAGTTTCATGTTACATTTAGAAATCACTAGAAATTAAACTTAAATCCAATTGTAACAATATAACTTTGTTATTTTACACATTTCGTGAAACACATTTAAAATTGGGTTAATGGATTTAAATACTTCCAACTATTAGAATTGGCCGCTGTCACCCCCAAATAACATTTTGTCATATAACTCTTAAGTAAACACTTCGGTGTCTGTATCACCCGTTGTTTGTCAGAACCCTAACGACGTTAACTTTCTGATGATGTGACACGCATACGTGTACAGGCCTCGTTTGTGTGGCAGCTGACGTGGTTAAGGCTGTGGTTAACGTTGTTAGGGTTCTGACAAACAACGGGTGTTGTTACAGACACCGAAGTGTTTACTTGGCAGTTATATTCAACAAAATGATACTTGCGGGTGGCAGCGGCCAATTACCAATAGTTGGGAGTATTTAAATTTATTAACCCTTTAAAATTTCATCAAGAATGAGATTTGTTTAGCATATTTAGTCGAATATAGGAGGGATCCTAAGAAAACCACAAAGTTATGAAAAAACTTGAGAAAACCAATGAAAACGATCACATAATATATAAATTTTTTTATCACTACCCACTATATATATGTGTGAGTATATATAAATAAGTTTATGAATCAAATGAAAACCGTAGTATGGTTTTCCATATACGTCACACATAGGTTACGAATAACCAATTTTCATTCGATATATTGTTACGTATACGTAAGAGTTTTCATTCTCGTATGTATGGTCAACATATATGTACCAAATACTTAAATAACATTTTTACAATTAAAATAAAAAAAAAAAGTTATGAATTATGTTATTGGTTTCTGTGATTTTCTTTGGTTTTCACATAACTATTGGTTTTTTCAGGAACCTTCCCCTAGTCGAATAAGTGATCATTCTTTTTCGTTTGACTGGTCTTTTTTGGCTTATTTGACTTATTTTGATCGTTTATCTTTTTTTTTTTCCTCTACTAACAAAAGTCTTGATTCGGAACTACGAATCACTATAATCCTTAATATTTTTTTGATATTTCTTATTCTAGAAACTTGTTCGTTATTGCATTCCAAGAAAGAAGTCTTAACATGTTATATATTTTAATCATCAGTCAAACACTTTCAAGCATGACCATAAAAATAAAACAAGATCTTAACAAGTTATTTTAGTTAAGGGTTATTGAATTTTAATAATCTTAACTTTCATTTATTGGCCGGAATTAATTTTAACTCAGGAAATGTTTACAGACACTCCCAACTTTAAGTTTATTTTCTTTCAGCGATACCTTACTAACTGAGAGTTAACACCGTTAGTTTTTCGATGACGTGGTCTGTTTATATGTCCAAAATACTAAGTAGAAAGTTGAAATCAACCTTCTAGTCCGTCAATCTGACACTTCTTCACCCTAAAACCCGTCAATCTTCATATTCTGGTCTGAACCACTTAACTCATTGGAGGTAGATTTCAAGTGACGTTGAAGGCTAGACACTGAAAAACGGACTTGATGCAGGCTGGGCGGCGATGGAGTTGAAAAATGGCTCAATGTTGGCCCCATTTCATAAAAAAATTAATGTAGGTTAACTCTCAGTTAGTAAATAATCGTTGGGGAAAAATATGTTCAAAGTTGAAAGTATTTGCAAGCATTTACTAAGTTGAAATTAATCGCGGCCAATAAATAAAATTTGGGATTATCCAATAACCCTTTAATTAATCAAAAGTTTTCAAAGATGACCGATAAAACTAAAATTATCTATTCACCTTATATTTTTACTAACTTACTTTATCTACTTTTCTCTCACTTTTCTCATGATATTTTGTATCTATTTATTTAATTTAGTACTTATTTATTTAATCATTATACTCTCACATACACATATATTACAGAAATTACAGAATAGTATATAAAGTAAAAGGTGCAAAAAGCAACGAGTCATATATTGAGTTATATCTATAAACGATATTGATTGATAACTCTTTTGTAAAAATTGGAAATTTTTGTTTTTTGGAGTACGGAAATAAAAATTCTCGAAATTTAGTATTAGTTGGGTAAAGAGGCATCTACAACTGAGAGTTGTCTTTCTTATTTCTGATTAAACTTCAAGTACAAAATCAAACCCCTTACTTTATTCAAATGAACACAGTCACTAGAAAAAGCAATTTTAATTCTATGGAGATCTAATACATAAGAATATTTACATCAGTTTTTTATTTTTATTTTTATAATTATATTAAAAATTATTTTTTTTAATTAAATAATATTATTTTATATTTTTATCATTATCTTTTATCTCTACTCTAAACAAAACAACTCTCGAAAATAAAAAAAAAATTATAATGGTTGAATAGTGATTCCCTAAATATACAGATAAATAATAATTTTTTCTCTCCTTTACTCACAACCATTTACAAGCATTCCTTAAAATACGAGGAACACACTTACATAAATATAGAAAACCTACTGTGAATGCTCTAATATGTATAAGAGCTAATTACATAAATAGTCTCGTTCAAATAAAATTACAGGTTTAGATACTAAGCCAAAGAATAACAAGTTTGATATTTACGATTTCAATTTTTAACAAGTTTAGGTATTAATCTTAACTTTTCTATTAAGATGTCGCTTTCCCAAACACTATTCGCTATCATTATAACTATATATGGTGACACTGACAACTTACATCACACAAACTCTCAACTTTTTGTATGTGTATTGAATGCTTTAGCCATTTACACCTAAGAAATTCATTTTTTAAGGCTATGCTATTTGCAGCGGTTGGAAACCACTACAAAGGACCAATTTTACTTGCCCAAGTAATCAGCACTTTACTAATGAGAGAGAGAGACACTAGTGAAGGGGGCTATGTTTAAACAATTTTGTAGTGGCGGTGTTGTCACATCATCCCATACTATACCACTACTTCACAAAAACATATAAAACGGTCACAAGCTCACGGCAAGTACATGCCGTGAAAAGGGAATTTTGTGGCGTGAAGGGGGTGGCAGCGGTGGTGTCGAGTGGTGCCAAGGTTCGCTGTTGCCTCACGGCACGTACGCCCCCTCCACCCTAAAAGGTTTCTTCTCTTGGGATTCCATCAATCAAATTCTCGGTGGTGACATTTATAAAGCCATCAACTAAAACCGAACTCGATTACTTGCTCGATGTATTATGGATAAAAAAGAACCATAACCGTTACCGCTTAATTATAATTACATTCCAAAAACCAATTGTACTAAAGTTTACAACTACTTATATAATAAACTAATAACTTGTATAAAAAAATTCGAATTCTCTAAAACACTGGGAAAGGCAAGATAATGGGAGAAGAAGACATGTTAAGGAGATGGTGGTTAGTATAAGGTTTGAATAGTAGATTGGTACATTTATACTTACTACTTACTATAGATTAAAATATAGTTATATAGATAAGGTTTAGGTTTAAAGAATGGGAATAGGCCTTTTTAACACAAAAGCTTTTTTTTTTCTTTAATTTTAAGGATAAAGTGTAGTATACCAAATGAGATGTGAGTACTCTAATAAAATTTTAAATTATTAAAATTTGGCGTTACCCTTATTGGTTGTTTGAAGATCAAGATATTAGAAATAAAGACAAACAAATAAAAAGGAATTGAAGATAGAGGACTAATATCTTAAGAAGATACAAGTTAAAAGAAAGATTAATCATAGATTGAATGCACTAAGAAACATCAATAAATAAATCATGAAAGATAGACAAAGAGTACGAGGAGGAAATTAAATGTTGGATTGTTGGAGAACAATGTTGTTACAAATAGGAAAAAGATTAATACTATTCCGCATGGGTTTTAGTGTTTTACTTTTATTAGACAAAAATTGAGGAAATATATTTCTTATGTTGCTAAGAAAGAACACCACAATCATGCCTTCAATAATTAGCCTCCTCATTTGGTACAACCTGAAATGTATTAAACTAGATATTTAAATGATATTCTACAACGTATCTTGGATATTATATATAAATCTTGATTGATTACTTTTTTTTAATTAATAATAATTCAATTTTCCACTCAAAAAGTAATTTCATATTGGAGTTAACTACAAAATGATTTATATGTTTTGAGTTAAGTAATTGGTTTGGATGGTAATTGAAAAAAATAATATGTTTAGATACTAAGTTTTAGTTTTGTAATAAATTTGAGTATTAACGTTAATTTTCTGCTAAATTATGATGAAATGTTAGAATTTAATCTCGTGTGTGTGTTCTGTATGTGTATATATGTATATATATTTCATATTGATATGAAAAGTATTAAATTGTGATTGGTGTAATTTATTTATTTATTTTACTTTATGTTTTACCTTGATTTTGAGTCAAGTGCTAAACTAATGGGTTCGCTTTTTATTATATGATATGTATTTAGTTTTTTTTCAATAAATTTACCATATATTGTCTTCTAAAGATCAAATATATTGTTAAAAATTGGTTATTTACTTATTTTTATTTACATATCAACATAAATTTTATTAAAAAGCAAGTCAGAGCAATTATGATATATTTTTATTTTGTTTGTGTGTTTCTTAAGGCTCATTTGCAACAACGTAACTTTTCTTATAAATTTTAAATATACTATTAAAAACATTTATAGAGGGAGGTTCAAAAGATAACATTGAAAAAAAAGAGAACAAAAGAACTATCCCATAACCTTAAAAAAAGAGAGAGCAAAGGAACTCATCTCAACCTTTCATTTATTTTAAATTTATATCAAAATCGTTCGATGTATTTATCATCATGTGCTTGTTACCACCCTTGATCTCTTTCACTGTACAACATACAGTATCTGGAACCACACTTGGTGGCCATCGTTGTTGAACCACTATCGCCAGCCACCGCTATCATCGTGTAAACTTTAACGGTGATGTTGCTCTCCTAACTACTCTCTTGGTTTGATCCTCATGATACCACTAACAAAAACACCTGTTGACATCGAAACAACATCATCGAACTTCTATATAGTCATCTTCTTTCGATGAATAATCCTTTAGGGTAATTATAAGTATTTTATAAAGTTAAGATATGTGTAACACCCGATCTCTAGTACCACCAATATTGTCCTCTTTGCCCACATAAGAGCTCACGGATTTGCTTTTGGTTGCCCAAGTGAAAACTTTCCAGGGAGGTCAGGATTGCTACCACCTGAGCACGTTTAACTGTGGAGTCTCCTCTCATCCACAGACAAGACGCCCAAAACGCGTTGGTGATATTAGAGGCAGGGCCTTCCTTGGAAAGTTTTCACCCGGACAACCAGAAGCAAATCCGTGAGCTCCTCGAGGTAAAAAGGACAATATTGGTGGTATGAGGGACCGAATGTTACAATATATGTATCACATTTGAAATACATTTATTTCATATGTGAAATTTTTGTTTCACATATGAAATAACTTTGTTTTATGCGTGAAATTTTGTTTCGCATTTGAAATAACTTATAGAAAGAACTCTAGTTAACTTAGAGATACATATAACTTATAATTATTAGTATAGCCTAGAAACAAAACACATAAATTTAATTATAAGTATTTTATAAAGTTTAGATATTCAATATCACATTTGAAATAACTCTATTTCATATGTGAAATATTTTATTTTACATGTGACATAACTAATGAAAACAACTTAGTTCACTTAGATATGTTTGTAACTCGTAATAATTGGTAAAGTTTAAAAAAATCATCAAATCAATTATAAGTAGTTTACAAAGTTAAAAAATAACTCTGTTTCATATGAGATACTTTCTTTCACAATGAAATAACTTTTAAAAACAACTATAATCTACTCAAAGATACTTATAAGTCTTAATAATTAGTAAAACTTAAAAATAACACTCATAAATTTAATTATAAGTAATTTACAAAGTTAAGATATTTTCTATCACATTTAAAAAAAATTGTTTCATATGTGGAAATATTTTGTTCTACATGTGAAATGACTCACGGAAACAACTTTAATATATATATATATATGTGTGTATATATATATAGTGAAGAGAGAGAGAGAGAGAGAATGAGAGAGAGAGAGAGAGAGAGAAAGTAGAGGAGAGGAGAGGGGCATTATACGCTTGTATAAATGTTTTTTATCATAGTTAAATTAATATCCATAAATGTTTATTAGCTTTTTACAACTCTTCTTTACTCTAATAAAAAATTAAATAAGTGAGACACGTGCAAGGACCACATTCATTCTTACCAAATCTTTTCCGCTTCTTTTTTTTATTTGATAGTTACTATAACTATTAATAATATTAGTTAATTTCTTTATAAACTAAAAATACTTTTTAATAAATAAAAAAAGTTCTTTTTATCTATGTTATTTATAAAGAAATAAATTTTATAAAATAAGAAATTTTTTTTAAACATTAAAATATTTTAAAATTGATGTTTTTAAAAGGTAAAATATTTATAAATAAAAAATAATTAAAGTAGAAGTTAAAATAATGAACTTTTTAAAACAGTTTATTTTGAAAAAAAAGTTTTCAATTTTTTAAACAAAAAAGTTTAAAAAGTTAATATCATTGTTTTATTACTTGTATTCTTACTAATACATAATTTCAATTATATTTTATCTTAGAATATCATTTTATAATTAATAAAAATTTATTTTATTTAATATTTTATTTATTTAATCTGTGTAATACACAGGTTACTAAAGTGAGTTATTATATATTATGGTAGAGTTATAGTAAATTTGATTGAAATCTAAACATGTTAAGATTGATTTTAGGTTTGACATGTATTATTTTATTATTTTTAAGAAGATGATACAAATACATTAGATAATTTTATCCAATACCTTAGGTCAATTGTTAAATATCATGTCATTGTATCCAATATTTTTTATTACTTGTTATATGTATTCATTATTGTGTTTTATGTTTTAAATCAGTTTATGTTTTTTGTCATTGTTTTTCATAGATTATATTAATTTATTGTTGTTTTAGCATTGTGTACACTTAAAAATACACAATAATATTATTTTATCGATTTATTTTTCAAAACTCATAATATTCAGGAAAACATAATAATAATAATAATAATTAAAAACATTTTATCATTATGTTTTAAATTATTTTATGTTATTTTTTAATTGTCTTTAATTTATTTGATTAATTATTATTATTTTATCATTATATATTACATACTAGAAATATGCAACAATATATTTCACAATTATGTTTTTTTATGATTCGTCATTCTAGAAAAAACACAATAATGTTCAGATAAGACATAGTGAATTACACTAAAACACAATGGCAAGAAAAAATCATACGAACTAAAAAAAAATTATCATTGATTAAAATTTTTTTTTAAATGCTTAATTTTATGGTGTAATTTTTATAAAATATAATTTCGTATATAAAAGTTATTAATGTTTAAATAAAGTGAGAGAACTTGATAAAATTCAACAAAAATGGTTATGTCTAATATATTTATCCAACACATATTTTTCCAACGGTTTCGACTATTGATTAAAAGATTGATTTTTTTATACTTTTTAGATTTAAAAATATTTTTGTTTGAATCTTTACCCCTTTTATTCGTGTATTAGAAACTATATACATATACACATGTATAAAGAAACAAATATAAATAAGTATTGTAATAGTTGTTCACGTATAGAATTTTGATGTGCGTACATTCTACATCTCCCTTATTAACTTTGTGTATGGGGCCAGACCCTAACGGGTGAAGCAACCCTACACTTTTTTTTATATATTACTTCTATCATCGGATAGCAATTTACTTGAAAAAGAAAATAAAAATACTCTAAATAAATAATTTACGTGATTGAATTAAGAGATGATATATTATTGGAGTGATTGATTACTTATACTTGGAATTAAATGACTAGAATGAATTCCTAAGTTTTCGCTTTATAAAATAAACTTATAATAAAATAAGTGAAAAATGTTATCCCTAATAGATAGCCATTCAACACCATCGCCAAGTTACCGTCACCACAACTATCACCACACTCCAACTTCGTAAGCAAATTAACAAACCAAACATGATTATTTTGTTAGAGTTCAAATGAATGCATCATAAAGTTTAGTTCTTTTAAATTTTAATTATTTGCTGAAACTTAATCTGAAATATGACTACTTTAAATTTTAATCTCTACTAATAAACGAAAATGCCTGAAGACACATGATATTTTTCTATACTGTCAACTTATGTTCTACCGAGGATTTGATTGCATGTCGTTATTAAAATAAAAGTTAACCATTTAATAATACGTTAAATGCTAATTAGTATTTATATACTTTTTAAATTATAAAATAGATTTTTTGATAAATTAAAATATATTTCTTTTTACTAAAAAACTTATTTTTAAAACAAAAAATATGAAATATGAATTTTTAAGACAAAGAACTTTTGAACAATGAAATTGTTTAAAAATATTTTTCCAAAAAAATTTGGAGTGTTTAAAAAACAATTTTTTTGAAGCTAAAGTTTTTTTTAAATACAAAAAATTAGAAAAATATTGTTATTGTTTTATATAAGGTAATATTATCTTGAGAACCACCATTTTCTGTGAGAACTCTATAAACCAATATGAGCCACATAATTAAGTCACATGCCAAATCTATTTTTTTTTAAATGTTCATAACTTTTTTTCATGACGTTATTTTTTCAAATAAAATTACACCATTAATTTCAGTATTTTTTTATCTTTCCAACGTGTAATATTGATATACTTTTTTTAAAAAAATATTCATCCGTTATGTACACATGTGTAAATTAGTAATTACACATGTGTAAATCCTGTTTTACACATGTGTATTTTCAGGTATTACATATGTGTAAAATGACGTTTATAAAAAAATGAGTTTTTTTTTTATTTTTTATAATTTTTTTTTATTTTTTTATGAAAGAGGGAAACAAAAGAAACATTTTCATCATTTTACTTTTTTTATTTTTATGTTATTTTTTGTTTTATAAATTTTTTTTATTATGTTATCATTATTTACCATTTTGCCATTGAAATTCTCACAAAATAAATGGTTCACATTGGTTTCTAGAATTTTCACAAAATAAGTGAGTTCTCATTTGAACCCTCCCGTATCACCTAAAGTAGTTAATTATACATAATTTTTATTATATTTTACCTAAAAATTATAATATAATTTTTAAATATTAATAAATAACTATTAATTTAATATTTTTATTTAATATGTGTGGTATACGAGTTTTTAAACAATTTCTTTAATTACTTTGAGTTCTTTGAAAAATTTACCGTGCACCAGAGCCCTCTAATTATGTGGATTTATAGCTTATCTTACCCTTTCTACATCTAAATGTTTAATTTTTTTCTTTTAACTAATTTATTTTGTTATCCTTATAATTTACTCCCTATTTTCACACCAACCCAGAACTTTCATAAATTTATATTTTGTCTTTTAAAACCAACCCTAAGCTTTTTGCTTTTTAAAGTTTATCAACAAAATTTAACTGTTTATTCTTTTTAACCCCCAGTGTATTTCAGATAATTACCCACTACTAATATATGTTGTTACCTCTAAACTTTAATGAAATTATCATATGATCCCTGACCTTTAGTAAACTTAATTTTTTTTCTTTTTAACTAATATACACTAATATTTTTTAAACTCTTACCTTTTGCTTAATTTGATTTTTGTTTTTAACCCGCCGTAAAGCACAGGTAAAACCCGATAGTTAAAAAACTGTATAATAGGCCACATTAAAAGATGTAAAAACTATAATAGGTTAAAGTCAAAAAGATATAAAAGATGTATAATTGATTGATTGAAGAAAACTAGAACAACATATATATTGAGTTGGTTAAAAAGTAAAATATATTAATAAATAACAGAACACACATTTGATAAATATTCTTCAAACATAATTGATAAATAAGTTTTTTTCAAAACACCAATTAGGAAAGAAAAATCCAGTACGTGTGGTTTTTTTATCTTTTTGCATCTAGATGCTTATTGTTTTAGTACATTTACTTAAATCTTTGTGAGTTACTGAGTTTCACATACTATTTTTTCTTCTTTGTATTAATTATTTCTTTATCCACTCCGTCTAAAAACGTAGAATTGCTAGAACTTTATTTTTCTGTATTTTTTAAAATATTTTGAAGAACATAATTCCTTGCATTATGGTACAAATTAGAAAATTAACTGTTAAATATTTACAAAATAATTTAGATTAGAAATTTTGATAACACAATGATTAAAAAACGAGAAGTTTATCATGTTAGTACAATTTTAAATATATCGTGCTAGTGTACTGTTTTGATATCAATACTATAAATTTTGGTACATATATTATAAGATGTACACCCTCAATACTATAAACTTTTCATGTGTTTTTTTATCAAACAAAACTATTTTACTTTTACATTATTTAAACAAAAAGGTTATGGCCTCATGTTCTTCTCAACTAAGGAACTAATATGTACAACATAGGTACTCGAGGCGAAAATATGAAATTTGGGGCGTGTTAGTTCGTTGTCAAGACACATTGTCGCAAGCATAGAATGAATCGATGTCGCTGGTAATCACGATTTGACACGCACCTAAAATCGCAACCGCTTAGAGGATGACACGAGTTGTGGCTCAAATGTAGCTACTGAAAATATGAACCTATTGGTGCAAATATGAGGTGTAAAAAGGTTGCCAAATCTATCCCCTTTTGATTATTGGCATGCTTAAATAGTGCATATCGAATGTACATTAAGCATCATAGTGTCAACTTTTTCGAATCATAATGATTTTTAATTGCTATCTTTGAAAATTTTGAAACTAAGAATTTTTAATTTTTACGGTGTAAATCTTATAGTAAAAATTAGAAAGCTTTTAAAGGTTTAGACGTTTGTTTACTTATTATTAAATATTAGGTTATGGGGTATACCCTTAATATACGTTGAAGGTCCGACAACACCGCGGGTGAGGTTTGATGTTCCAACAACCCATGGGTGACACGATTGATTTTCTCCCCGACAATACTATTAGTTCACAACTTGTGCACGAAACCAACGCCGAGTGGTGATTTTGAATTTGTAAGGCTCGATTTCGACGAGTTGTATAATAGTATTCTCCACTTATAAGGTTCACGTCGAAGTGTTGATAAAGAATCACATCGTAATGGCAATTTCAAAAATCTATAAAATGTTATATTTTAAAGATTGTGAGAGGATAAACATGTAAAGAATGAACTTTGAAGCCGCTTTGACGACTTTTATGTTTGTGATTCGACAACTTGTATATTATTACACACAACTTGGTTACAGAGATAATTTACACTGAACGTCTATAAATCAAGTAAAGCACAATAGTATAGTCGGAATTTTATTAAACGTCATATTTTAAAAGTTATAAGAGAAAACAAAAAAAAATTATGTATAGGTGCCGAAATCCAATTGGTCCAAGAATTAGAAAAAGAAAACAAACTAGAAAAGTATTGGATTTAAATGATAAGTGTGCTTAAAGTTAAGGAGGATATATTGTACCTTTATGAAGAGTCATACTGTATCTTCAAAATTAATATGCTTAAACAACTTGTAGAATGTGTTTAAATAATTTGTAGAATTTGATTTAACAAAGTGATCAGTAACTAATGAGCATGCGCAGACATAATATAATAATACACATTGAATGTTAATTTTTATTCAATATAATTAGACTCTTTTAACCTCTAATCCAATCAATTAATCGATTGTTAACTTTAAATACAATTTCCAACTCTAACAATTGATTATCTAATTACTAAAATTTCAAAAAGATTTGTCAAAAATATTATATTTTGAAGTTAATACCATTCTTACCAATAACCTTAATTCAATAATTCTGATGATCATATAGCTAGTAATTACTTTTATAATAATATGTTTAACACATAATAAATATCGAGTATAATCATTTATACATAATGTTTAGTAGATATAGTTGAAGAGGAAAAAACCAAATAACCAATTATGTAGATTATATAACTCACTTATGTTTCAAAGTTAGTTAAATTAATAGTCACATGTTTGCATTTATATGGTTTTCAGGATTATGGGATGAGCTAATTTTACATTCAATGGATTAAAAACATGTTTCATTCTTTTTCTTATTTACGTTGTTGTACGGCATGTCAATCATTTAGTGGTACTGGATATGGGCCCAAAGGTGACCCGAATCCTAATACTTATCAGAAGGGAATCTTCTCACATGAAGAAGTATCATCTGGTGACATCCAATTATAAGGGCCCATTTCATTTACTTTATAGTTATTGCTCGTGGGCTCTTTTGGCCCATATGACCCCATTATATATACTTATAGATTATAGATATGTTTATTTTAATAATAATCCGTTAAAAAACAAATTAGATTTTAATAATGCAAGCTACTAACTATCGACATATAATATATGTGAATAATTTGTTCAATACTAATCTCAACTTTCGATTTAGTCACTAATAATAGTTTCGGTCTAAATTTTTATTTTTTTTTAACTCCGTTAGTTTTCTATGACGTATCACGTGGCGTGACTCGTGACGTGACATTATCACGTAGTTATAATTAAAAATATAAATATATTAATCAATTCTTTTTTTATAAAAAATCATTTTTTTAAATTATTCAACGTAATGCTCGTCGCTGGTTTAGTAGCTTGGAGACGAATAGACGCAAAAATTGAGTGATATACTTATATTTTGGAGACAAACCTACGAGTATCGTCACGTGTCACATCAGCCTTCAAGTTTCCTATAGTATTATTGTATACTTAAAAAAGCAAAGTTGGTGGATTTTGCCACCGCCACTCCCCCCCCCCCCCCCAACAAAAAAAAAAAAAAAAAAAAAAAAAAACAACTCAGCTTTCAACTTTTACACTTTCATCTTCTAACACTTTTAAAAGTTTTATAAAATATCACTTTGACCCCCTCAGGTTTCTAATCTTTCGGGTCTATCCCCGTACATCTTTACTTTAAAAAATTAATTTCTTACATTCATATTTTAATGTACGTGTCAATATAAATTCGAGTTTGTTTATATTTTGACATAAATTTTATATGTCACTTTGACTCTCTTAGGTTTCTAAACTTCTTAGTTTACCCATGTATAATTTTTACTTAAAAATTTATTCTTATGTTCATATTTTTTTACGTGTCAATATAAATTCGAGTCCATTTACGTCTTTATATGAATTTTATTCAGAAATGAGGCGGGTCAAATATAAAATTCTTCCACGCTTATTTTTATCTACATTTTGAGTAGCTCTACGTATCAACGGATGTTTTGTTTGGAAACTCGTCGGGTCAAATATAAAACGTTTTCATTCGACGGTATAAATCCGAGTTGCTTTACGTAACAACGTAAAGTTACTGCGAAAACGAGTTGGGACAATTGTATTCTATACTTTATCACGGCCACATACGAAGCTGCAATGTAAATTTTGAAAAGAGTCAGGTCAAATATATTATTTTCATTCAACATATACATTCGAGTTATTCTACGTTTCGACGTAAACTTATTTCAAAAATGAGTAAGGCCGATTGTAGTGTATACTTTATCACGCCGTGTATGATGCCTTTTTAAGCCTTTGTTTTATGCGTGATATATTCAAAAAGAGAGAGAAAAAGAAATGTGGTGATGAATGTGGTGAAGAGAGAGTGTAATGTAGAGGAAGGTGGTGGCCACCTCCTCCACCGTCTGAGCCGACAAACCATCAATGCCATATGATGGTCCTAAGAGGCTAAGACTGACCTTATCATCGTTGTCTGTAGCTTCGGGTAACATTGATTTCAATTGCATCTAATCCTCGCTTTCTTTTCTCTTTCGATTGTAGGGCTAACAAGTGTTGTTTATAATGTTGTTTGTAGCTGCAAGCAACAGACGTTAGGGAAGAAAACCACGGTAGGCGGCGACTAGGGTTTGAGTGTTTGGTCAAGTGGTATGAATGTCTTATGCCCTTTTCGATTCACCCTAAAACTTGATTCAACACCAATAAAATTGACATCGGTTCAAACCATAAGACCTGCATGACCAGATCGAGAGCAATCAGGAAGAGATAAAATGAAGGTACTCGTTGAATAGTAGAGTTTTTCACCTAATGTTATTCAAACATCATCTTCACACCCATCCCCCTAGATTATTAGTAGCAAGTTACTATTGATCCGTCAATACTATTGATTATTAGTAGTAAACTATAACCCATTAGTTGTAATTAATAGCAACTGACATAATTAGTAACTGAAATTACTAGTAATCGCCTGTTAGTATGAATAGGATATCAGCAACCACTGTGAGCAACAACAACTCCTAGTTAGTTGTATAGTTTTTGCATACTTGCTCTTGAATTCTCTTTGAATTATCCGATTGAATATTTGAATATTTAATCAGTACCGTCAAAATATTTGAATTTGATTATGATCTTTACACCATTCGCAAGTGATATCTAGATGATTTCAATTCTAAAACTTATTGTCCAACCTGACAAATTAATTGAAAACAGATTCACACATACTAGTCTAGTGAACGACATGAACTTTTGTACAATTTATGATCTTGGTATAGTTCGGTTATAAGCCACTAACATGTGTTCCTATTATAACTCAAATTGGAATATTTGGCTTTGTTTTACAATGTGTGCCAATTAATTACTATTACGCAATAATAATAGAGCAATGTGAAATGAATAGTTAGCTTTGTGGCCTTTATGCTTTGACCAACATCTTTCTTGGGTTTTTGTAATTCGGTCCTTACCACCCATCATCCATGTTGTGAAACTTTTCAAGGTAGAAATATTTGGCGGCTGATGATGACGAGGATGGCTTCACAAGAGAACCCATTAGAATTCGTGGGTTTATCTTATTGTCTCAAATATATATTTGGTGATGGTTAGGACGGATTATCTGATAACCTATTTGCTTTGTTTTGTTGTGTTTGTAGGTTTTTCTTTTTAATGTTTCAGATCTAAACAATGATGATGACGATGGCCGCAACTGAGAACCCATTACATTTTTTTTGTGCATTTGATGGTTTGATGGTATCTCTGTTATTTCAGATTTTGTTTTAAATATTCATGATTTATATACTGAATTTAATTTAATGATGATGAGCATAGACTCATCCTGAGAACTTCTTTGATCTGTCATATGGTATTTATGGCCTCTTACTTATGGAATCAGTGTCATTTGAGGTTTTTTTTAATGTTCATGATCTTAATCTTAGCTTTAGTTAATGAGGATGAGAATGGCCTCATCTAAGAACTTCTTTGATTTGTCTCGTGGCCTTTATGAGCTTTTGCTTGATACTTTTGTTACATTTGATTGTTGTTATTTTTGATTTAAACTCTTATATTAAGGTGATGATGATGACAATGGTTTGTTGGCTTGATGATGTTGAGCCTTGGCTGATTTGGGACATGTGTGAATCAATGGCCAGACTCACGAACATGTTTTATTTGGGGTTGTTACTGTGATTTGATGATGATTGTTTGTTTGGGAACTTACTTTAACACAGTCTGTGTCTTTCTTTTGATCCCATTTGATGGGCTATGATGATTTAATAGACCACGGGTTGTTCATTGTTTTGGCGTGACAAACACATCGTTTGCAGTCACAGTGAACTGTTGTTTTCGAGCCTTCAAGTTCAATGTATACAATTCACGTGGATAGACATTTAGTTAAAGGGTCAATGGCGAACTTGATGAGTTAACTTTCTTGTAGATATAATTCTGTCGTAAATCACGGGCAGAATCCCACGAGTAGTATTAAATACTTAGTGTGGATAGTATAAGCATTTGAAGTACCCAAAATATACTGATCTGAAACGTTTTTTTTTTCCACCTCCCACACTATTTCTTTTAATTTTTTAAGTTTAAATTTCTAGTAATATAATTATTTTCAAGCATATCTAGTTTCTCCTTATAATTTTTAAACTAAAATGTTTTCTAAACCCCAAGCATAATGTGATGATTTAACTATTTTTATATAATTTTGACATAACTTTTATTTAAAATCAAACCGGGTTAAATATAAATATTTTATATTTTTTTATATTTGCTTTTGAATTACCTAACACTAACTTTTACAACAGCGAACATTTTCTTAGATTATGAATATGCCATTGGAACATAACTCCCAACTATTAGGAATTGGCCGCTGCCACCCCAAGTATCATTTTGGCGAATATAACTCCCAACTCTCAAGTAGACACTTCGGTGTCTGTATCACCCGCCGTTCGTCAAAACCCTAACGACGTTAAGTTTCTGATGATGTGGCCTTAACCACGTCAGCTGCCACACAAGCGAGGCTTGTACACGTATGCGTGCCACATCATCAGAAAGTTAACGTCGTTAGGGTTCTGACAAACGACGGGTGATACAGACACCGAAGTGTTTACTTGGGAGTTATATTCGCCAAATTGATACTTGGGGATGACAGCGGCTAATTCCCAATAGTTGGAAGTATTTAAATCCATTAACCCTATTTTTTTTAACTTACGTTTTTATATTTAAAATTAAACTGTCATAACGCGTAGTTGATCCTTTTGGTTATAACTTTTCTGTAATTCCCATTTTAAAACTTACGAAAAAAAAATGTTGAAGATACATGTTGGTCCTTGCTTTGGACCTCCACAAACACACGTAGGTTGTAGCCATCAAGAAGTGATAGTTTAGTCCATGTGACATACCATAGTTGTTAAAAGCGGTCTCCTAGTGTGTCTAGGCAACAAAATAATTCTACTCCCAAATACAAATACAACGCTTCTTTTAAAAATAAAATAAATCTTTGTCAAAATCATTCAAGTGTTATAAATAATAATAAATAAATTATTTTTTGAATTTAGTTAGCTTAATTAATTAACTTTACATCTTTATAGTCAAGCTACAACAGATTATAAATGCAATAATTAAGAAATTTAAACTACTGGATCAAGTCTTCTCTGCTTCTATACTCGATCAAGAAGACTATTCTTCTCTGCTTCATAAAGGGTAAGTATATTCATGTTATTGCTTCTTTTTGTTTTCAATGTTTTGTTACATTGTTGCAATGTAATACACAATTGAACTGTTTTGGTTCACTGTTTCACTGTTTCTACTTTCGATTATAAATTGTGGTAGATTCTTTTTCTATATTTTTACTTATACCCATAGCTCATACAAATATGAAGCTAACTGTTACAATGAAGCTCTAATCATTATTTTAGTTAAATATTTTTAAATAACATATTTAATTGTTCATTGTTTCACTGTTTTTGCTCCATAAAAGTATGAATTGTTATGGTTTACTGTTTCACTGTTATTGTTTTCGATCAAGAAAACTAGTCTACCACAATTTATTTCTCGATATTTGTTTACTGTTTTATATAGCGATGAAAAGAGCTAAAATTGCAATTAGAACAGCTTTAGGAGAAGAGACCATTGAATACTATATAGTGTTCGGAATAATTGACAAAAGATGGAACCCTCACCTTCAGCATCCCTTAAACGCAATGGATTACTACCTTAACCCAAAGTTTTATTACTATAACGAGAATATTGAGAGTGGGAGAGAAGTGTCACTTGTTTAGTTGTTTTGCGTGAATGCATTAGCAGGCATTTCTAGAAAGGAGAAACAGGATTTGATGATGGCTAAGTTGATTCAGTGGGTGAGCTAGGAGGGTTTTGGTTTAGAAGTAACTAGTATGGAAGCAAAAAGATGGTAAAATAGCTTCTGATAAGTTATCTTAGTTATATTTGTCGGCCCTGAGGAGGGGCGGGATGGACTCCCGTCCAGGGCCTACTCGCTCAGGGGGCACAAATTTTTTTAAATTGATTTTATATTATATATATTTTTATAAAAATAGTTATAAATTATAATCTAATTAAAAACTTAACCCAATTATATTTTAAACCAAATTTAATTTTTTGGGCTCATTTTATTAACTCAATTAAATTCCTATTTTTTAGAAAATAAAATATTTAAATCTCATAGGTTATGGTCTATTATTGCTTGTTTAATTATTTAGATGGCCAATTGAACAGTCCAAAAAATAAATGATTTTGTTATGTTTATTGTAATACTTAAACCTCACGAGTTATCCGTAAACTATTGCGCTATGTCATTATAATACTATAATTTATGATATATAACAGTTGAGTGGTGAAAGTTGTATAGCAAAAGAACCTCGAATTTGCAACAATTAGCTGTTAGGGTTCTAAGCTTGACTTGTAGTGCATCCGGGTGTGAATAGAGTCAAAGCACCTTTGAGCATGTAAAAATTCAACTTGTAATATGTATTTATGAATTTTGATTTTTATCATCTAATAATTTTCATTTTAAAAGATTCATTCAAAGAAAAAGAACCAGCTAGAACACTAGGAGGATGGATGATGAACGGGTTTTTGATGATGATGGAAATTTAACGTGGAAAGTCGCATAAGAGGCAAGTGGAACGGGTGAGATTAGACCAACGAGATCGTCACAGCCTCCACTTCAAGAAATTTGATTGATGAAAATTCTAAGGAAGTGGAGAAAGATGAAGATTGAAGTTGATGTCACATCTGACGATTTTGAATAATGATAAACTTTTTTTTATTCTAGATTAGCAATTTATTATTTTACGATCTATTTATTTTCAAGTATGAAGGAGTTTTTTGGTATTTGAAATGATTTTGGTATTTTATGTTGAAGATTATGGCTTTGAAAATTTTAGCGTTTGAAAGAAGTGTAGTTTTCATTGCATAATAAATTTTAGATTGTTTTGTTGTAGTGGGCTTTTTTTTCTCTTAGTCCCGCACTTTTTGTGCTTCTCGCCTAGGTCATAGTCCTAAGAAAACGTCTTGAGTGGGTATCGCGCCTTTAACTACTATGATACATGCCAGCACATGAAAGCGAAAAACAAAAATAAGAATAGAAAAGAACTTGTGCTCTTTAATATAAAATAATTATATTATGATTGTTGATTTATATATACAATTTTGTTACTTAAACTATAAAACATGAGATTATTTATCAGCTTCTATTATTTAAGTACTTCATAAACAATATTTTATTGTTGATAAAACATAGCAACTATTTTTAATGTCTTTACTGGATAGTTAAATTTCAAATTGCATAATAAACCATAACTTGGTTATAAACTATTCATCGATAAAATACAACCAACCAAGAAAATAAGATTAAAATGCATAGCATACATTTACTGAACTCGCTAACCAGCGGGTGACAGCCTCGAGTCAAAACGTCAAAGAAAGTTAGAAGGCATCCAATTCACGAATTCAAACCACGCCAAGGTGTTGAAACTAGTATCTCTGTCCTACAATCTCATTATACTAAGGGGCTGTTTAATATATCTTACCCGGTCAGAAGGTGGTGACAGGGTAAGAATTTGTTCCAAAACTGACCGGGTAAGTGAAAAAATAGGCATGAATCAGTGGTGTCGGACAGGGTCAGACGCGAAAGAGTGCAAATTAAACACGCTGACCGGCCAAAATGTCTAACCGGGTCAGTGGGTCAGACATTTTGACCGGGTCAGAAGTAAATCAAACAGCCCCTAACTCTTAAAAACAAAAGTCGGTGGTGATATTCTATAATTTTCTTAGTCTTTAATATAATTTATATAGTATTTGTTGAAAGATCAGGCAAATGTAAGAGGTTAGCTCACTTGGTTAAAAACATATCTTTCAAAACCCAGGTCAATGTTTCGATTCCGCGCCACTTTGATAACTTTTTATACTCATTGTTGCTTTGATATTATCGCATCATTTAATACTAAAATTAAATAACCTCCTCACTTATTATAAACTAGGCTAGAGCCCGTGTGATACACGGATGATTTAAATAACCAGACTTCCATTAAATATTAATTACATAATATTTATAAATATAATATGGTGTATTTAATTTTTAAAATATAAAAGTTTGTGCTAGTAACATATAATTATGTATAATATTATTAGGAGGTTGAATTTAAGAAAGTAATGATTCATTGAATATGTAATTAATTTCTTAAAATGTTTTATTACTAAAATAAAATAAATAATTATTGAATAAAGTAATTAAAAAGAATATTATGATTGATAGGATGTATGGTAAAATATAAAAAATAAATGTTAATAAATTTTGTAAGACATATAGATTAATAAATTACTGGTAATTACAAAATAGTTTAAAAACTAAAAGAATATATTTAAATGTTTATCAGTATGGTAAGTATGTAATATATTAAATTTTTAAAAAATAACATAAATTACCCTAAACTAACATTTGAAACAATATGGTAAATATGGTTGAATTTATTGAAAATGGTTATCTTTATAATTAGAATATCAAGTATTAAATTAGTTCCATATTTATACTTTTTAGGTAGAATATAATGTATTTATTTTATTTATTTTCATCCAGAAATCTAGAATACAAAAACAACTTAATAAATAAATTTCATATTTAATTTTGAACACAAAAACAACTCAATTAATTAATTCCATATTTAAGTTAAATATCAATTATTTCTCATATTAGAAAACACATAATTCATATTCCTAAATTTAATGTCATTTAATTCATTGTTGGTTTTTTAATTTTAAAGTCAAAGTTGTTAATATTGATTCATTCACTATTAATTCTTACCATAAATTGTACTAAAATTTCAATTTTTGGTGAAATCTGAATTCCCCCCCCCCCTCGTTTTTTATATTTAACGACAGTTTTAAAGTAAATATCATAATAATTATATATAATAATTAATATAAATCTTAATTTTATAAAAATTTATTAACACTTACTAAATTATAAGATTTCAATTATATTATATACCTTCAAGTCCTAAGTAATATTGACCAACGAAATATGAGCCATCTTCTAGGGTAGCTTAAAGTAAATAAAAAAATTTAAGTTTTTTCTAATAAAGTTGTCATGTAACTCTTCAAGAAAACCTAATTACTACTTGTAAGGTTTTTGTATTGTCATTGCGAATGTAAGTGTTTGAAGATTAAATATGTACACAAATTACCCCACTAAATCAACACAAAACAAAAATAATCTAATTCAATCAAATCATTTATGAATACACAATTCCATGAAATTCCTGTTCAAAGTTGTAGATCTGAATCGTAGTAGAAATCAATATATGAAGATTGAAATTAAATTAGAAAAACACAAATTGATGAACCCTAATCCTAATAATATCATTGTAGACACATACCTTGACAATCGCCAGATGAATAAGCAATGTGAGGAAGCAGATTCGCAATGCTATTTAGATAAATGACCAGTTAGGGTTTACGAAGATAATGAAAATAAAATCAAAGTTCAGCTATCATCGATTCAGTTAGAGAATTATGTTTAGGAAGAAGAACGAAAGATTAGGGAAATAAGAGTACATGGTTAGAAGGTTTGCGTACCAACAAAGATGGAAGAGTGTTTTGGATCTAGGGTTTTGCGTGTGAAAGAAGAAAAGGGGATGAGATAACCAGGTATTCTCATGTGTTAAAAGGGTCCGCATGAAAGGTAAATATGGGTCAAGATTTAGGCGGGAATTGAAAAGAGATGTGGTGTAAGAGTTTGCCATGTGTCAAAATGATAGTGTAAGAGAATGCCATGTGGCTTCAAAAACCTTATTTTATTAGAGACTATAGATATAGATGTAAGCAAAATCCAATTTAAATCATAAAAATAACCTCTTGATTTATTGATATTATTATTACTTTTATTTATCAATATTATTCTTATTACCATATGACACTTAAATTTCTACTCTTACACTTCACTTCGAGTACTTTTTAAAAATTTTGTAAAAAGGCACTTTGATTCTTTCAGATTTTTAAAGTTTCGGGTTACCCTTGTACAACTTTTACTTGAAAAAAACTAATTTCTTACGTTCATATATTTATGTACGCGTTGATATAAATTCGATTCCATCTAACTTTTGACGTAAATTTTGTTTAGAAACTAGTCTAGTCAATATATTAAACAATTCCATGCATATTTTTATATATCATTTTACATAATCTACATTTCGACATTTGCATAAGTTTTGACGTAAATTTTGTTAAGAAATAAGTCACGTCAAATAGGAAGAACTTGGGGTTCCCCTGTGACTAGCTTAGCGCACTTCCGGTGGTAGCCCATAAAATGTTTCGTGCATATTATTATAAAAGTTGTGATTATCTACGTTTCGATGAATGATTTGTTTGAAAATGCGATAGTATAAATCCGAGTTATAACTCTATGTTTCGACATAAAATTAGTTCGGAAACGAGTTAGGGCGATTGTAATCTATATTATATCACGCGGCATACGACGCCACTACATGTGTTTTTTTAATGTACACTTTGGGTTTGTCGACGTTTCAACCTAAATTTGTTTGGAAAAAGTCGGGTTAAATATAATATGTTTTCATTAAACAGTATAAATTTAAGTTACTTTACGTTTCGACATAAATTTCGTTCGAAAACGCGTTGGGTCGATTGTAATTTATACTTTATCACACCGCATATAATGTCCGCCGCAACACGCGACGGGTAAAAGAACTTTATACTTAAACTCAAACCACTTCTTCTCACCTTTTAGTTAGTTGGGAGTTTCTAGAAGTTCCTCTACCAAAGTAAACGATGAGATCAGTATGTTGCAGAATGCCTAATATTTTTCCAAAAGATGAGGCTAGCATATATCACATGATCAACAAATGCTCCATTGTTTTCTTTCTCATTACATTCTCCTCTTACACTCTTATCTTTCTCTCTATTCATCATTTCACATACATTCCCATTCTCTCCTATAATTGTGCAAACACCAACAACCATTTTATGTTATTGTAAAAAGTTCTTTTTAACTAAATTCCTATTAAACAATTTGCATAAAAACACCACAGGAGTATAAAAGCAAGAGATAGAGTAATATATCAAACTTTACTAATCAACAAAAACCAATTTTAAAATTAAGTCGTTAAATGGCTTGAACCAACCGTTTCGTAAGACCACATACAATACTACCCTCATCAGCGTTCGTGAGCTAAGGTAGAAGCAAAAGGTGGTCAATGTGGAGAGAAAGGAAGTCTGTAAGAGGTTTTTAATACTCGTCGATAGACTTGGGCAAAAAAACCGGGTACGGACCCGACCCGGCGAACCCGACCCGGACCCGGGTCCGGGTACAACCCGGTATAGGGTGTACCCGGTTTGGAACCGAAAATACCCGGTGGGTAGGAACCGGTTATGGGTTTTTATATTTTTCTAGAACCCGAACCGTACCCGACCCGACCCAACCCGGACCCGACCCGATCGTACCCGGGTTCAACCCGGTTTTTACCGTTTTTCGGGTTTTTTTTAAAAACTAGCCGTTTTTAACGGCTATATAGCCGTTGGATCTCATTTTTGACCGTTTTTTTTGTTTTTTTGCCCCCTAAGGTAGTATAAATAGGTGTGGGTTGGTTTGATTGAGTACCCAACTCTCAAACGCAAAAACATACGCAAAAAACGCAAAAAATACTCTAGTTTACTCTCGTTTTACATTTTCACTCTTTCGTTTTACACTTTTCACTGTCTTGAATCTTGTTATGGTTCAATCACAATCTTCCGTTGGTCAAAGTTCGTCCAACGCTCCAACCGTCGTTCGTGTTCTTCCACACAATCGTAACATGGATGTATGGTGCAATTGGGATATGGTTGAGTTGAGTGACGGGTCTGTAAAGGCTCGTTGCAAGTTTTGTGGAGCTTTGCTTGCTAAAGATTCTAACACGACTTTAAACAAACACATTAGCAAGAAGTTTTGTAAGTCGTTGAAAAGTAATCCGGATTCGCAACAAACACAATTAGGTGGAGACGGTAGAATCTTTAATTACGACGTTAATAGGGTTTGAGATCGAATGGCGAAGTTCGTGATTCAAGAAGCTTTGCCTTTTAGTCACTTCGACAATCCTCGTTTGACCAACTTAATTCGAGAGACGCTTCAACCTCGTTACAACCATGTAAGTCGTACTACCCTTAGACGTTATTGTTTAAAATTATGGAATCAAGCAAAAAATGATTTAATTGTATTATTTGAAAATTTAAATACCGGTGTAAACTTAACTAGTGACGTTTGGTCGGCTCCACACGGTTTACCCGAATCGTACCTTTGCGTCACCGCTCATTGGGTAGATCCCAAATCATGGCAATTGATGAAACGTACGATTGCGTTTGATCTTTTTCCGTATCCACACACCGGAGAATTTTTGTTTTACTTTTTGGATAATGTAATAACTACTTTTAATTTACAAAATAAATTTTTTCAATGGCATTTGATAACGCTTCCAACAACACAACCGCGGTTGAAAATTAAAATTAAAATATCTTCCGATTGCAAACGGTGATTTTTTCCATACTCGTTGTGTTGCACATATTATTAATTTAGTAGTGCAAGACGGTCTATCCGTGCAATTTGTTGATAACTTTATTAAAGCTTTTCGATTTATGTTACATGACGTTTATAAAAAAAGTAGAAGAAGATATCAAGATTATAAAAAACTTTGTAAGGATACGGACTCTGTATTTTTAGGTCCTAATTGGGATGTACCTACTCGGTGGAATTCGACTTGTCACATGTTTAATTGTGCTTTAAAACAAAAGGGAACTTTGAAAGCTTTTCATAATAGTCTTTCGAATAATGGTGAAGCCGACCCATTTCCGGATGCGGGTTGGAAAAATGTTCAAAGTCTATCCGATTTTCTTGAGGTGTTTAAAAACTCAACAACAAAATTATCGGGAGTTTATTATCCCACTAGTTATTCGGTGGTTCAAGAATTATATTTCATGGCTTTGAATTTTAAAAATTTTCAATATAAAAATGATATGTTTACACAAATGATAGAACCAATGAAAGAAAAGTTTAAAAAATATTTTGAGGAGTTACCACCCGTTTTTACTTGTGCCGCCGCTTTAAATCCGTTTTTAAATGTTGCTGGGGTTGAATGTTTGATAGACGAGATAAATGACAATTTAGATATGCATGACGAAAACCCTAATTTTTCAAGGGATGCCAAAAAAAGTTTTAATGCAAGCTTGAAAACAATATATAATTTTTATTTAAATAGATATGGGCCTAACGTAAATATAACCACACCAAGAGAATCAACTTCAAATGCTAGTACCTCGATGAAAGACCGGGTTATAACCATGTTGAATGTTGTTCGGGATGTGACGGCTAAACGACAAAAGGGTAACACCCCAACAAGTGAGCTCGGTAGATATAGTGCTACGGATTTTATTTCCACTATGACTACCAAAGATTATCGTGCATTCGATATTTTGGCTTGGTGGAAAGGAAAGGAATATCAATTTCCGATTCTTTCCGCTATGGCCCGTGATTTACTAAGCGTCCAAGCTTCTACGGTAGCTTCGGAATCTGCGTTTTCTCTTAGTGGCAGGGTAATATCATTACGGAGAACAAGACTAACTCCAGAAGCGGTTGAGATGTGCATTTGTTTAAAGGATCACTTAGACGCGATGGATCGTATACAAGACCAAACAAGCCTCGAAGATGAAATTGCACTCGAAGCTAAAGTACACGATGAAGAGGTAGAAGAAGGAGTATCTTCTGGCATATCGGATGAAGAATTAGCATTTGATCAAGCGTCTCGTAGTAAATAAACATTAGACGATAACTTAAATAAAAGTTTTATGTTATTTTTTATTGATCGATTTATGTATTTTTAAGTTGTTTAAATAAATAAATAAAAAATTAATGTTTATTTAATATTGTTAAATAAAAACAACATTAATATTATTAATAATAATAACAATAATAATATTATTAATAATAACAGCAACAACAAAAACAAACAAAAACAAAAACAACAATAATATTATTAATAATAATAACAATAATACTTATTATGATTTATAATAATAATAACAAAAACAACAACAACAAGTCAATAATAATAATAATAATAATAATAATAATAATAATAATAATAATAATAATAATAATAATAATAATAATAATAATAATAATGATTTTTATTAGTAAAAACAAAAAAAAAATAAAAAAATTCAAAAACCCGATTATACCCAGGTTCCGTACCCGACCTGGACCCGACCCGACCCTAACCGGGTATGTCGGGTAGGGTAATAGCTTGGGTGAACCCGACCCGGGTTCGAACCCGGTTCCACCCGTACCCGGGTACGAAAAAAACCGGTCCGAACCCGGTTTCAACCCGGTTTCGGGTATTGGGCCGGACCCGGTTTGCCCACCTCTACTCGTCGACTTGGAGGTTTTTGGTGAGAAGAGGTTTGATCATCCTAAACACAATCAGAACCTAAGTTTTCTTCAGCTTTTGCATAATATATCCACCTTCCATAATGCTTTCTAAATTGTAGGATAAAAGCGAGAATCAAAACCAGTAAACATCACTATTTTTTTTTTCTCCTTTTCAATAAAATAATATTTTTTTATAATTACACTAAAAATCAATATTTTTTCTCTCTCCTTTTCAATAAAATAATATTTTTTTATACTTTTATTATTACATTTTCTCTTTCCTGCACTAACAACCACTTTCAACAAATATTAAAAAATTAATAGAGATGAACAGTGTTTTATCAAATATAAAGATGAACAGTAACATATTCTCTATCCTCCACTCACAATCACTAATAATCATTCTCTATAATATAGAGAATACACTCACAGATTTATGAAGAACCAGCTGTGAATGCTCACACGAATTAAAATAAGATACCAAACCCACAACAGATGCCATTAACTTAATGAGATATTCCACCAAAAATAGGGCAATTAAAGCTAATTTTACAACAAAAACATATGTTTAAAAATAAACTACATAAATTTATGAACAATCTACACTTGATTTACAACATCATCCATAACTTATAGCCAAAACATGCAAATTATATACCCAAGAACTCCAAGACCTCATATTATACTAAAAAAAAACTTAAGATCTATGACTAAAATATATAGTTGTTATGACGAATAATCCTCATTTTGGTAATAATATAAATTGTACAAATAGTAGACGGGGTCAAGTTCAATAGAGACCTAATTTTAAGTAAGAAACCACAAAATCACTTGTAACTAATGCTAGTCAGATATAGAAAGCAAGAAAGAGAAGCAGTTATTAATTATATAACAATTTTATGTATAACAACAAAAACACCCGATGATATGCTTATAACATGATTCTCCTAAATCTTGCTTTGATCATATTGAGGTCATTGGTTGTCAAAACATAAATGTGGCAAATGTTTTAGATTATATAATAATATTATAGTTTAAACATAATATTCTTTAACTAATTAAAACTACTCTAAACTACTAAGTATTAACATTGTATGATGGAAAAACAAACAAAATTAAGAACGAACCAGAAAGTGGGTATGCAAAAACGATTAAAATAAAGAGCCCGAGTGACAAAAAAAAACAGACGAAAAAGAAAGAAGAAAACAGAACACAAACTTTTTACACATATCAAACACATTCTACAGAATTAAAAGATGCAGTAGTCCATGCATTATGATTGTTCCCCAAAGTTCCAATTAATCAATTATTCCATACGCTAGCTTTATCATTCAAAATGTAGCATACAAATTTAACAAAACCAAGTGAATCAACATCCGAGTTAAGAATTGCAAAAGCATCTAGTAATCTATAACATTTTAGAAAATATTCAAAAAGAGCTCTAACATCTGCCTAACGGAGTAACAGATGGGCTTTAGCTGTAGAATACAACCATATAACACCACCTTAGAAATCATAAACAATTGCACATACCATTAAAAGTTGTTTTAATAGAACACAAACATTACAATCACACACATTTCTCCAGCTGTTGCATAATATATTCGCTTTCCATCTCGCAGTCCATATATCAGAGGATGGAAAAGATAGCCAAAATCAGAACTCTCAATCGCAAGCTAAAACTAGATACCAAACCCACAATAAGTATGCCATAACACAAATAAGATACACACCCAACAAAGGGACTATTAGAGTTAATTTTAAAACATAAACAAATATTTAAAAATACAAAGTAGATTTTCAATCAACTACACATGATGTTTTAATAGTATGCAAAATTTATAGCAAAACATGCAAAATATGGACCCCATAACCCCAAGACCTCATATTACACTATAAAAAATTTGAAATCTATGACCATGATATATAGTTGTCGTAAAAACGACTCTAGTTCTCATTTTGATAGAGTACAAATTGTACAAAATAGAAGATTTGGGGAGGCCAAATTTAAGTAGAGAGCCACATAACACTTATGTTTAGTGCTAGCCAGACATAGTAGGAGGGAGAAAAGGAAGTGGTATACAACCACCTTATGTATAACTATTAACACAATAGATAATATGCTTACAGGGTTCTCGTAATTCTCTAGTTAAAGTTGGTAACAGCCATGTAGCAAGATTTGCATCTAAATTCCCAAACAATTGTAAAAAAATAACAAAACAGCACGTTCTACATTAGTTGATCTAATCATAGGATCAGGTGACCCCAAGTGCTAGGAAACCCTCCTCAACAATCAAATCCTGCTTTGATCATATTGAAGTTGATGGTTGTCAAAACATGAATGTGGCAAGTGTTTCTTTATTATATGATAATACTATAGTTTAAACATTATATTCTTTAACTCAATATGACTACTCTAAACTATTAACATTGTATGATGAACAAAAAACAAAATTACAAACGGATGAGAAAAGGGGTATGCAAAAACGATTTGAATAAAGACCCGAGTGACAAAAATAGACGAACAAGAAAGAAGACAACAGAAGACAAACTCTTGTTTACACATTTGCAGCACACTCTACATAATTGAAAGATGCAGAGCAGTTGAGGCATACTGGTTGCTCCTTGATATTTCTAACTAATTACTGATTCCATATGATAGCTTCATCAGTCAAAATGCATCATACAAATTTAACAAAACCAGAAAAATCAACATCCTATAAGAATTCCCCCATGTGATATAACATCTGCCTAAGAGATGGTCTTTTTATTTGTATAATAAAACCATATAACACAATAGATATCATAAACCATTGAACACACCATTAGAAGTCGTTTCAATAGAACACAAACATTAAAATCACACATATTGCATACGAATCAGTAAGTCAAGAACGACAGAAAAAGTTAAAACATATAGTAACTTCAGCAGATACACATAGTAATAGAAAAAAGAAGAATTGACAAAATACAGTTCAGAAACCCAAAAGACTTACCAAGAACAGACACCCACCAAACAAAGGCTCCAATCACTTCATCGCATCAACCTCATCGGCAGTGGGAGGAACCTCTTTGGTAGCCGATGGAACAGCAACATATCCATTCTTGTTAACAGTGACGTCATCCTCAACGTCATCGTCATCGTCTTCATCAGAATCAGAGGCGAAATCCATGCGTCGGTTGGAGAAAAGAGACCAGATAAGGTACATGGTTCCAGCGGTGAGAGCCCCGCATCCAACGCCGAAGAGTAAAGCGCCAACAATGCTCATGATATCCATCGTACGATCGCGAATGGACGAAGAAGAAGAGGGGTAAAAGGGTTTTGAAGATAAGGCATCGTCAGATGACGATTCAATCGGGCGAGAGAAGGATCTGGTGCGGTGGAACTCGTGGATTTCGGTGATGAAGAAGGTCAAACGAGGGGAATTTGAAGGGTTTTGGAGGGCGAAATTAGGGTTTCGGAGGTGGTGATCGCCGGTGGGGTAGTAGGAGGAGGTGGAGGTGGAGGTGATGAAGAAGATCGTCTTGCAGGGCCTGGCGGTGGCGGAGATGGTCAACACGGCGGCGATGACCGACAGCAGGAGGACGGTGGTGGCGGTGGATGCCATGAGAGAGAGAGAGAGAGAGAGAGAGAGAGAGAGAGAGAGAGATGTGCGTTTGTTTGTTGGTGATCGTGGCGTATGTGAATTTGGGGGAGAATAAAAGGGAGTTAGATTTTATTATTATTATTATTAAGAATATTGTGGTTCCGTACGGGGTGTGACTAACCGGTTGTGCTTGAATATGAGTTTAGACGTGTGAGTATTCTTCTTTCTTATTTTCTTTTAATTAGGATTGTAAATTAACCGAAAGTTTAGTGAGGAGTTAATGAATCGTTCGGGAAAAATTTATTTTTGTCCGTTCGTTTAATAAATGAATGAACACGAAAAAGTAAATTTCGTTCGTTTGGTTAAATAAATGAACGCAACAAACATTAACAGAGACTATGTTCGTTCGTTTATGTTCATGAATGTTCGATAATGTATTCGTTGACGTTCTTTTGTGTTTGTTAATTTAAAATTTATGTTTGTGATAATTATGTTAAGTAATTATTTATATTTGGTGGATATTACATAATATTTGTGATTTTAATTATAAAATCAATATATGGTTGTTTGGATTTTTGTTTGTTTTAGGAAATTTCATTTGTGTTCATTAATATTTATGAATGTTTGTGTGCGTTCGTTTGTGTTCGTTTATTTTCTTGAACAGTCTATGAACAAATACATTTCCTTAATAAACGAACACGAAACAAGAAATCTCGTTCAATAAGTGTTCATGAGCAAGTTATTTTCTTAATGAACAAACACGAACAATGCCTCGTTCGTGTTCGTTCGGTTCGTTTACAGCCCTACTTAAAAGGCATTGACTTAACACCTCTCTCCCGATAAGTTCAAGACACGATTAAACAAGTGCATCTCAATCGTAAACAGGATAGATGACTAGTCTTTGTAAATTTAAAGATGTCGATTGACTGTAGAAGGTTTTGTGAGAGGGTGAGCCGAAGCCAATTGCATAAAACGAAATTCTATTTTTTTACATTTCATCATGTAAATTTTTTTAAAAAATATTTAGATTTTTGATTTGAAGTTTTCTTGATAATCCTTTGAATCATGTGTTCTTCACCTTCAAATTAGGATTGTTCTGGTGATACTTCACTTATTCGGATAAGACAAAGGTTCATGAATGAGTGTGTAGTTTTTGTGAAATGAATACCAAAATTGTGAGAAATATTATAAAAGATTCTTTTATAAGGATCAAAACCAGAAATTAATAATGAAGATAAAATTCATGAATGAGTGTGTAAATTTTGTGGAATGAATACCAAAATTGTGAGAAATATTACAAAAGATTATTTATATAGGGTTCAAAACCAGAAGTTAGTAATGAAGATAAAATTACAACTGAATAATTCACTATCGTAAGTAAAATTTCTACTAAACCTTTATTTACTATCCTTCGATTTTTACCAGTTACTACTGTCAACCAAACTTATTACTGACTTCAGTAACTATCGAAGATCAATTTTACTAGCAAATTTTAATTACTAAAGAGGTTCGTTTTCAAGTAATTTCAATTATAACCTCAAACTTTGACCTAATTTTATAGCACTTTGGTAAAATAACAAACTCAAACCTAATATCCTTATATAGTTAAATTTAATTCAAGGTTGACATGTGAACTCACTTAACTTTACAATTGAAACTATAAATACACAATTTCTAACAACCAACTCCTTCCGTTTGAATTGATATAATTTATCAACAATATGTATTAATCAACTACTAGTATATAGGAAAATTTAATGGTTGAAATAATAGTACGAAAGATGAAATCTTACTTAATAAATAATCTGCTGATTAATATCAAAAGTTAATTTTTATAAATTAAATGTTAAGTTTTAAAAGAGTGTGAAGAGCGCGAGATCTCTGGTAAGCTAAAAACAAACTTACATGTTAGATTTATGCTAATAAGATTTCATCAAGTGAGACAAAGAATACCAACACGAAAGTTAGTAATTCGCTCTCAAAAGACAATATGGCGTGTTCATGAGCACATACCAGACCGTGTTCAAGCGATATTTGGATCAAATTCTTTAAAGTGATTATCTATTTGATTTGTGAATGATGTTTACAAAACTGATAAAATATTATTACCTTAAAGTTTACCAAGATATCTAATAGTACAAATGTAATTACAAACACATTTGTTAGATTAGCCAAGAAAAAGTGAGGGTAATTCAAGTGGTGTTTGTATTAACTCCTTTGGAATCTTTTCCTGGGAAAAAATAAACTTCATAATCTTAAAATTGACAACCTTATGAAACTAGAGTGATGAAAAACATTTTTGTAACTTAAAAGTCAGACTTTAGGAAATATAAAAATACCTTTACCTAAAAAAGAAAGTCATCATTGACAACATGACCACTATAAGAAATTTAAGAGCTGAAAGGTTTTTGTGTTCTAAAAATATATACCAAGTGTGCGTAGTACTGAATGTCATATTTAATAGTTGACTAGCTTTGTTTAGCTTTTGATTGTTAAGTTTGAACCAAGTGTTTCAACTTAGAACTCATTTTAAAGTTGAGTGCAATGTTAGCACCAACAAAAGAAAGAAGAACTTTAAGTGTGCGCCAAAGGTTATAAGATATTTCTTTAGATAATCTTACAAATATTGATTATTGTAGCACCCACTCCAAGTGGGTTCTCAAAGGTGATGTTAGGAACATGGTTTCTTTTGAACAAAGCTAAACAAGTACACTCTTTTATCTAGAAAAAACTCATATATGCAAGCTAATAACAATGAAAACCATAAAAAACATAATACACTAGATATCACATATTAGCCTTCATGGTGTGAAGGTATCAAATGTAATTTGTAACCAACCGGTTGGAAAGGTGAAATAATGAAACATAGAAGGTTCCACCAAACTAAAGGATCCGAGTCGTATGTGAGAAGACAAAAAGGTGTGTTTGATCAAACCTAAAGCTGGAAACGAATTTATATACCCAACGAATCGTAAAATTGGTATATCGTGGAGGTAAGCCCTTTTTCGGTAATTGTGGTCAGAATAACCTTTATTTGTTATTATTGTTGTTGTCTTTCAAATCAAACTTTGAAACGAGCTATGTCAATGTAGTTTATGTTAAACGTGATAAATAAATTAGGTTATACATAATGCTGTCAAATTCAAACCTGAATATGATCACTTGTTTGTTATCTCATATTTTTGTGTTTATTATTTTTTTAGTTTAATTTCAAATTAGGTTAAGAGTAATTTAATTCAATACCCATAAAATCTTTAGGCTTTAAGTTTAACAATCAAAACAAGACCATGTAATACTAATCATATGCTTCCCGTGGAAAGGGTACGATATCTGACTTACACTAGCTACCTGACTTTAATGACATGGTTATCGTGATCACTTGCACCCCATGATAATTATATTTTGTTAGTGTATACACGGTCTAATCTGAAAAGCCCCCTAAGAAATTTTGACACCAACCTCGATGAAATTGTAACATCGAACCTAAGGAATTTTCGACAACAAACAAGCAAGGAAATTTTGACATTGACCCCAATAATTTTTGTAAATACAAAACTATTATATTCTAACTAACACATATTCAAAAAAAAACTTATAAACCCCAATAACTATATTAATAACTAAGTCCATTACTCTATTTAATTTTAAATATCTAATTACTCCAATGTCTAATAACTATTTAAAGAAAACTAAACTCATTACTTCTTTATTCAAAATATTAAACAATTATCCTAATAATTAGTATAAAAAAATTCAATTACAGTTTATAAAATTATAATATTGCCGGTAATTCAAGGACAATTATTAATCATAGATTTATTTCTAAACAATTCGTCATCAAGGCCTTCCTAAGCCATCAGCTTCTTAGTTTTTATCAAAACCTTGTCGTTGGGGCCACATACAACTAGTCGATCTTCTGTACGCAAAATCACCCTCTCTCAAACTCGATTCTAAACAACTGTAAATCCTTAATTTAGCTAGTTTATTTTAAGCAATTAACATATTCATATTATGTGTTTGACATTTAATTTAATTTTATGCTTTTATTATGTGACACGACTCAAAAGAATCGAACCGAACCGAACCAAGCCAAATTTTTTTAGTATTTAACAATATACAACCGAAACCCAAAAATATCTGACACCCCATTAAGAAAATTACTAGGTCTACCATTGTCCACTGCCACTATTGGACTCAAATCCTTAATTTTATGGGAAAAAAACACATTATATACAACTCTAGATGCTATTATACTATACACCTCTTCATTCTTGTGTTTTTAAATGCTTTTAGAGCTCCATCTGCACTATTGATCTTATGATGCTTTTCTGTGGATGACACTGGTAATGATGGTGGATTGGTGGTGCTTTTTTAATTTAGAAGATTAAAGGGGAGAGGCAGATGGAAGTATATATTATTGGCCCATCAATTTCTTTTATTGTTAATTTACTACTAGTGAATTTGTTAATAACGTAGAATACTTGAAATCAAATTTTGATAATCTGAGAGTCGTGAAGATCACTTTCAGATTGAAATTATTCGATGGTTCACCCGAATAAATCAATCGGATACAACTCAGACGAGATCAAAAATTAGTATGTTGTGTTATGTGATTTTCGTGAACCAGAAGAAGAACAAGTTTAGAAGAAAAAGTGACCAACGTTAATGATCCAATTTGATTTTCAGGGAGAGACGGGCAGTTTTTCCATTTTTTATTTTTATTTTTAATTTAAATAACCATTCAAATTGCGTATTTTTCCACTCGAATTTCACATGTGAAATTCTGGAAGATCAATTCGAAATAACCATTAAAATTACAGTATTTCCATTTTTGTTTTTATTTTAAATGCTTTTAGAAAATCAGGTCGACCCCAGCCAGGGGCTCTGCCCCTTGGTTCCCGCAAGGGGCTGCTGCCCCTTGGACCCCACTACCAGGGGCGCTGCCCCCGGACCCCGCTAAGGGGGCGTTGCCCCCTTGGAAACCCCATCACTGAAGCCCCTAAGAAAGTTTTCAATATCAAATATCATAATAAACTCAAACAAGCGTGCACTCCGCGCTTCTAACTTGTTTGATGGATATTATGAACACATTGGTTATTAGTCAATTCAATTACATTAAAATATCTAACAAATAAGGTATTATTTTGTTCCACTTTTTAGTTATTATTATTATTTTAAAAATACTTAGCTCATTTCATAGTTCAAACCCCTCTATAAAAGGAAAATGACATCAGGTCCTTGAAATTATAAAAAAACGTAGAAACGTTCGTGCACTCTAATTATTGTAAACAAAGATATAAAAGACATAATAATAACTTACTCTAATTTACAAAACAAAAGTGAAATTAAAGACTACCAATCGTTACTATAATAGCATTCACATCTTGTTTTCTATTTTTATGTGATGTGTTAGGGATGTTCAAGATCGGATATCCAAATTTCGAATATCTAAAAATTTCAGATATTGGATTTTACTATCCGAATCTGAACCCGAAATCGAAACTTTAGTTTTGGATTGGGATATCCGAATGGATATCCGAATTCTAAATAATCATGTATTATTTAATATTTTTTATAAAAACTTAATATATTTAATTAAAAAGGTTTTCAGATATATAAAGTTTTTATAAACATATCCAAATTTTTAATTAAAATCTATTATATAATAATTTTTATAAAAATGTTTCGGATAATTCAGATATCCGAATATCCAAAAATTCTCTAAAACACTATCTGAATACAAATTTTAAATCTTTTAGATTTGGTTTTATATACAAATATTTTTTAACACTCCTAAAATATGTGTTCTATATTATGGGGATGGCTGTGAATGGTTATAAAAGAAAATATTACTATTCATCTGTATATTTGAGAAAATAATGTTCAACCCCTATGAATATTTTAAAATTTTTGAAAATAGTTGTGAGTGAAGTAGAAATAAAATATAATAATAAATGTATAAAAAATATTATTTAATAAAAAACAAGAGAAAAATAGTAATTTTTAGTGAAATTATACGGATGATGACGAGAATAAGATGTGAGAACATTCACAACTTATTCATTATCCTCATTCATATAATTACACTAAAAATCACTAATTTTTCTCTTTTATTTATAATTAAATAACACTTTTTTATACCTTTATCGGTACATTTTCTATTTCCTTCACTCATAACCAATTTTAAAAATAATAAAAAATTATAATGGTTGAATAATATTTCCTCAAATTTACTAATGAACAGTAACATGTTCTCATCTTCATTCACAAACATTCACAACCATTACATATAATATGAGGAATACATTCACATAAATATAAAGAACGAGATGTGAATGCACTAAGAGTATTCACAGTAGATTCCCTATTTTTATGTGTGTACATGCACTATATTATAGGGAATGTTTCTGAGTGGAGAAAAAATAAAATGTTATCGTTTATCGTCATATTTAAGGAAACACAATACAACCCTTATAAATTTTTTAATATTTTTAAAAGTGATTGTGAAAAAATAACGATAAAGTTATAAAAAAAATATTATTTAATTAAAAAATAATAATATTTTTTACTTTAATTATAAATTAGAAGATAAGAAAGAGGGTATGAATGTTATATTTTAATTACCCAAAGTGTTATCAACCGACCCATTTATATTATAACACTAGGTTACTATCGCGTGTATTACACGGGTAGAATAAATAAATATTAAATAGTTAGTAATGAAAATTTATGAATTATAAAACAATATCTTGATATAGGATAATTACGTACGACCAAGGAATTTAAGTAATAAAATAACGATATCATTTTTTAAGATTTTATTTATTATTATTTTATTTTTTAAAGTTTTTTTTAACATTTTGTTTCAAAATAAAAAGCTTTAAAAATATCACTTTTAGAAATTTTTATTTTTAAAAAAGTTTAATGTTTTAGAAAAAAATTATATTTTATAAAAAGTTTTTTTTATTTAGAAATAGAATTTATAGAAAGATCTCTTTTCATAATTTACAAAAAAAAAAATACTTTTAACCTTGAAATAAATTAAATAAAATTATAGTAGTTAATGTTATTATTTAGAGTTAATTACATAAATAGTCCTAATGGTTATTAAAAATAACAGGTTTGGGTACTAATAGTTTTTGTAACAGGTTTAAGCATTGTTTTTTCAATTTTGTAACGAGAATATGTATTAATACTAACAGATGTTAATTTTTCTGTTAAACCTAAGGGTATTTTTATCTTTTCACTTTACAAGGATTACTAATGTAACTTAAAGGGCTGTTTATGTAATTTAATATATATAAGGGGTTGTTTGTGATTATATATATATACACACACACACACACTTTGTGTTACAGACAAGATCTCACCACCACTGGCTACCGACGACCACCAACCACCACATTGCCTCCCATTGGCATCAATTGCATCATCTTCATTAGTAGCAACGACATCATCATCGCATCACCATCATCACCATCTCCATCTCCACCTCCACCTCCACCATCACACTATCATCGTTATCTCACCAGATCCCCTTCTCCCTTTCCCTTGTAATAGCGTTGGTGGTTGGGCAACAGTACACCAACAGAGGGATAAGCTTATTCGGGGTGGTGTAATGGTCGCGCATGGGTGTTTCGTGGTCTTATGGTGGTTCAGATCTCGATTAGGGTTCAGATTTCTTCTAATCATTGTCAATTTATTGTGAACAACAAAGGGACAAGTAGATTTCTTGTGACCATTGCTCAATTAGGTTTAGATCTAGATCAGGGTGTTCGTGAGTGTTCGATGGTGATGATGGGTAGACGGTGGTGGTTGTGATGTTCATGGGTTTTCGGTGGAGGCTGTTGGACAAGAAGGTTGGTAATTGAAGGTGAAGGAAATAGTTGGTATAATGATGGTGGTTAGATGGTGACAGATGGTGGTGATGGTGGGTGGATGGTGGTGATGGTGGGTAGATGGTGGCCGATAGGAGATAGATGGTGGTGATGGTGGGCCGATGGTGGTGATGGAGGAAAGTTGGGTTTTTTTAAGTTATAGTTAATTACATAAATGGTCCCTGGATAAAAGAGGGATATGGATTGTAAAATAATCCATCAAAGGGTATATTAGTTATTTCATTTAACTTTAACAGAAAATTTAACGTCTGTTAGACTTAGTACCCATTCTTGTTACAAAATTATTAACATACTATCTCAACCTGTTACAAAAAACCCCTAGTACCTAAACCTGTTATTTATACTAATAATCCTTTATATTTTTTGATACATGGCATTCCCACAATCAATCTCCCATTTATTTTCTCACCTAAACTATGTATTTATTTTTTAAAAGTCAAATAACTGATTTTCAAATATTTCTCTTTCTCTCTCCCCATTATAAATTCAAGTCCTTGAATTAATAATTTTTAAAATATTTTTTCGTTATATAAAAACTAAGTATTTTGATTAAAAAATATATTTTTTCAAAAATAAAATTTTCTAAAACTATGATTTTCTAAAACAATGAAGCTTTTTTAAATTATGAAATATCTAAATCTAATTTTTTTATAAAATAAAATTTTTATAAAAGAACATTTATTTAAAACAAACGTTGAGTTTTTAAACAACAAAATATTGATAAAATAATAAAAAAATTTCAAAGCAATTTTTTAAAACGAAAGTTTTAAAAATAGTAAAAAAATCAAAATAACTTAACCATACTTAAATTTAATCATATGTTATATTAGAATAACGTTTTACTTCCTACTTATCATCAATAAATATTTAGTATTTTTGTTATTCAACCCGTGTAATAAACGGAGATATAACCTAGTTTTGAATAAACCACAGAAACTATTTATGTAATTAACTCTATTATTTATTAGAAAAGAGAAGCTGAAAAATAAGATTTATATGGTCTTTAATTACATCATTTGTCACCTAAAACTCTGTTTTTCTTATTAGTATAGATTCTAACTTTAATGCAAATACTCCAAATGCATTAGGATCTCGTAACAAAAGAGTACATATAACGATGCATTACATACTATTCACAATGCAAAGATCTCCCACTCCGTGTTTGTGTACATATAACGATGCATTACATGATTCAGTTGACACCATCCCCACACCATTTCACCACTCACACATTCTCTCAGTTTCTCTCTTCTCTCATCCCCTATACACCAAATTCCTCTAATCGTTACTCGCGATCCCATGCAATACGATACGATGGAACAATCATCTTCTCGACGAGATGCGAGAACCGGCGACGTGCCGAACAGCGAGAGCGACGGCAAAGGATCGAAAGACGTGGGAGAAATGGAGACGATCGAGAGGATCTTCGAGAGCAAGGAGGTGCCGCCGTGGCGCCACCAGCTGACGGTGCGAGCGTTCGTCGTGAGCTTCGTTCTCGGAATCCTGTTCACGTTCATCGTCATGAAGCTCAATCTGACCACCGGAATCATTCCGTCGCTCAACGTCTCCGCCGGACTCTTAGGTTTCTTCTTCGTCAAGACGTGGACCAAGTTTCTGAACAAATCTGGTATGCTCAAGCAGCCGTTCACCAGGCAGGAGAATACGGTCATTCAGACGTGTGTCGTCGCTACCTCCGGCATTGCCTTCTCCGGTACGTTCACCGTTCACCGTTCACCGTTATCTCTCTGTTTGATGAATTCTCTCTCACACAGTTCACACACTCCGTTTTTGAAATTTTTGACGTCTTTTCCGATTAGTTCTCGCCAAGTGAATCACGAGAAAATATGAAATTAAGTTGGGGTAACGAACCGATATGGATATCCAATGATGCATTTATTGCATTACTTTGATTAATCTTATAATTAAGGCTAATTGTAGGAAAATTGGAGGTGATATCATACACGATTAGAGTATTTATGACTGATTATTGGTTAAATCTACATGAACTGGATACGACTAGTGATGTATTCGTGTGGTGATATTAGTCATGTGACACATTTAACCTGATGTTTTTTATATATATATTCTAGTGTAATATTATAGATTTATACTGAGATACTAGCTATACCGAGGATAAAATATCACAACCACAACTAATATAATTAAGATTGAATTCAAATATGCAACCTAATACTTGTAAACTTAAGAAACATGTGCTCAGAGCTATGTATTTCATAAAACTAATTGAAGTTTTGTAATCTTTTATCAATAATCGAACAAGGAACACATGAGAAACATAAAATATGGATGTAGTCTAATAAGATCCCGAAAACACTTTGGTTGCTTTATTAAAGATTTCAAGAAACCAACAAATCATTTGAATTCTTTTCCACTTATTCAAAGAATTGACAATGTTGAAGTTAATTTGTGAAACGGATGGATCGGGGTCATTGATACATAAGATAATTCAAAGTATGAAGAGGATAATTCTTAGATATAGTTAACTCTCGCTATTATGGCACAATGTTGATCTTTAATTTACTGATCATGATTTATTATATACACATATGGGTCAAAGATAAAAAGGGAAAAGAATAACAAACAAGGCTACAATTAGGAAGACATAAAAGAAGAAACAATGGTAAATAAGGAGGAGATATATTTTGGTCCATTACTTCCCCTCAAGTTGACGAATGAAGGTTGATAATATTGCCTAACTTGTCGAGAAGGGTACGAAAGCAGTGTGTCCCTAACGGTTTGGTGAAAACATCCGCAATTGGTGCCTTTGTGTTTATTGCCATCAATTGTACCTCCTTTGATTCGACCCTTTCTTTTACAAAACAACAATCCATTTCAACGTGTTAAGTTTGTTCATGAAAACAACAATCTTACCTTTGTGTTGGCGATGTGTCTAGCATCTTGGTTGTCACATAATGATTGAGGACTGGTGCATGGCATCCTTAGTTCACCTAGCAACCATTCCCATATCTTTGATAAGGAGGATACCTTGTCCTGGTGTCGCCTTAAGGTACCGTAGGACACTGTTAGCGGCCTCAAGGTGGCTCTCTTGGGTTGCTAATGAATTGACTTAGGACATTGGTAGAATAAGTGATGTTGGGTCTTGTTGCTTGCAAATAAAGTCTCCCAACAAGAAGCCGGACAGACCGATGTGGATGATAAGGACGTCATCAATCCCTGAGTGGCCCGCCCCCCTCTAAGATAGAGATGGTCTTAGATGCTTTATTTGTAGTGATCACCCAAGACTCTAAAATTCGCCCAGTTGCCAACCCTACGGTTGCGGGTTGCTTTCCAAGTTGGCCCATCACATGAATCTGTTTCCTTGTCTTTCTTGGCCGTCTTTTTGCCTTATATTTGTCCTCTGTCTAAGCGTAGATTTTGCATTAAGATATAAGATACTAAAATGGTTAAATGTTACACGTAATGAAATATTTTATTTAGGAATTATGATTTCTTGGTTTACAATCTTTTTACTCAATACAAGTATAGAGATAGGGTTATAAACAAGTGTATTCATTATATTTAAATCATATATTATCTTGACTATTAACAATATATATATATATATATATATATATATATATATATATATATATATATATATATATATATATATATTGAACGGCAAATGTGCAACACTGCTTCAGAGAATAGGTTTTATCTTAATCGTGCCCACCTATTCGTTTCCCAGCCGAGGCCGCAACCCCAACCCTCTCAGGAGGAAACCCATTGTTGAGAAAACCCCGTGGCTCAACCCTGAGCATTTTGCTCAGAGTGAGACTTGAACCCATGATCACATAGATTAAGTATCTTAAAACTCTAAGTTTAGATTTATACCTAAATACGTCCAAAGTCCAAACTACTAGAAAAATGAGTACAATAACCAAATAGTTAAGTGAGTTGACCCATATTATATGGATGAGTAGCTTAATAGTAAGAGTTAAACGATTACATCTTTATTTTAAACCTCGTTAAGAATACTTTATGAGCCAAAAAAAATAAGGTATTGTTATTTTAAAAAAATATGATCCTTGGGAAACATGTGAGTGGATTGATGAGTTGATTTGTAGCACTTGTTACATCCAACAATATTCGTTAGTGTCATTTACGAATCACCTAAAAACCAAAATAATTTTAGTTCTTCCATAAAAACCATTCATAGATGATAAAATTACCTGCTTTATAAAACTCGGATTAGAGGCGTACTCATGTGATTGGGAACTTAGGCACTATGAGTCTATGACAATACTCAACAAAGATGTGGTATCGAACTTTGTACTTGGCTCCATGAATTAGTATATAAATCTAAAGTTTAAAAGTGGTTGTTTAAAGAATATAAATTATTGTCTATATATAATCAGAAAATATGTACAAGCTTATATAAAATCAGAGTAGGTTGATCACAAGTCAAACACAGATATATTTATGTATACTATAAATTATCACACGGTAATGCGGTATGTATACGCTTATAGATATCTTATATTCATAAATCTGAAAAAGGTTTTAATTACAAATACAATATATGTGAAATTGTGAATACTAATCTAAGAAATTTTAATTACAAATACAATATATGTGAAATTGTGAATACTAATCTAAGAAATTTTAAAAGCTTAATACTTAATGCATGCAGTATAGTTAAATAAAAATTGTAATAATCATAGACGAATCATTCATAGATTAATGCAATTGAAACAAGTTTCATGAACTTTTCATATCTTCAAGTGTCATGGAAACATCTATCTCTAGGTTTTTTATTGTAATAATTCTTAGGGTATATCTGATATTATAAAAACCATTGCAGTACATGAGTGTTTGGTGGTTTCTATTTGCAGGTATGAGGATAACAAGAGATAATATTAATGTTAACATTATCAAATATTTAATATTGTGACAATTGCTTAACATACAGGAGGGTTCGGTAGTTACCTCTTTGGCATGAGTGAAGTCATAGCCAAACAGTCGAACGAAGACAATGCATCCGAGAACATAAAGAACCCTTCTCTCGGTTGGTTGATTGGCTTTCTTTTTGTTGTTAGCTTCCTTGGACTGTTTTCCGTTGTACCTCTTCGTAAGGTAAACTACAAGGAATCTATATAGATCACTTACACTGGCACACACAGTTAACACAAATCGGCCTGTCTTAACTAATAATACGTTTTGCAGATAATGATCATCGACTTCAAACTGATTTATCCCAGTGGTACCGCGACAGCACACCTTATCAACAGTTTCCATACTCCTCAAGGAGCCAAGTTAGCAAAGTAAGGCTTATGACCAAGTATCTAAACCCACCACATCAACTTATCAGTCACCATAACTTTTTTTCTACACTGCTAAAGAAAATGTGTTGATTTTAATTTAGTTCCTTCATAGTTGTAATTAAACTTCACACTTGTAACTTGTAAGTATGGAGGAATGTAAAACGCTATAAGATCGAATTTTCTAGAGATTATAGTCTTAAAAGAACATGTTTTGTGTAAAAATGATTGTCACCTGCCTAGCTAGCGCAAGCTGCAATTTGTCCTATATTTATATCCTGTGAGTTTTCTGGGTTAATTTGTGTAAATTGTTAATCTGTGTTGTAGGAGACAAGTTAGAACTCTAGGGAAGTTCTTCACCTTCAGCTTCCTATGGGGTTTGTTTCAGTGGTTCTTTACTGCAGGAGAAGGCTGTGGTTTCTCAAGCTTCCCCTCACTTGGCCTCAAGGCATATGAACACAAGTCAGCATACAACATCTCCCTTAACATCTTCAAATTATCAATCTTTAATCTCTTTCTTGATACAATTCTTTTACTTGTATCAAAACCAGGTTTTACTTCGACTTCTCGGCGACTTATGTGGGCGTTGGCATGATCTGTCCGTACCTGATCAATGTATCTTTGCTAGTTGGTGCCATCATTTCATGGGGTCTAATGTGGCCCCTCATTGAGCTAAGAAAGGGTGACTGGTACCCTGAAGACCTCGATCCCGGCAGCCTTCATGGTATACAAGGTTACAGGGTAAACTCCTTTTTTACTAAATAAGCCTATCATTATTTATACAGGACAAACCCAGTGCACCAGACTCTCACATACGCGAGTTGAGATTCTGTTTTGCAACTACAGGTGTTCATAGGCATTGCAATGATCCTAGGTGATGGACTCTACAACTTCTTCAAAGTCCTCGGTCACACTTTCTTCGGTCTGTACCGCCAAGTTAAAGAAAAGAAATCCGAAAGCGAACTCCCAGTTAGCCGCAACTCGTCAGCCGAGCTCACTTCTCTGTCATTCGATGACCAGCGGCGCACCCAGCTCTTCCTCAAAGACCAAATCCCCATGTGGATCGCCATTGTCGGCTACCTCGTCATCGCAGCAATCTCCATCATCACACTCCCACACATCTTCCACCAACTCAAACGCTACCACATTGCAGTCATTTACTTACTAGCCCCCACACTAGCCTTCTGCAACGCTTACGGCTGCGGGTTAACCGACTGGTCCCTAGCCTCAACCTACGGAAAGCTCGCAATCTTCATCATCGGCGCATGGGCTGGTGGCGAACACGGCGGTGTCCTAGCAGGGTTAGCCGCATGCGGAGTCATGATGAACATCGTCTCAACCGCTTCAGACTTAATGCAGGACTTCAAAACCGGCTACATGACCTTAGCCAGCCCGCGATCCATGTTCGTGAGCCAGATGATCGGGACAGGCATGGGCTGCATCATCTCCCCATGCGTCTTTTGGCTCTTCTACAACGCGTTTAACAACTTCGGTGTCCCGGGCTCAACCTACCCCGCACCTTACGCACTCATTTACCGCAACATGGCGATCCTCGGGGTCGAAGGCTTCGCGGCATTTCCTAAGCACTGTCTAGCGTTATGCTACGGTTTCTTCGCGCTAGCTATCGCCATAAACGGGATTCGGGATCTAGTTGGGAAGGACAAGGCGAAGTTCATCCCGATCCCGATGGCGATGGCGATACCGTTCTACATTGGAGGTTACTTTGCGATCGATATGTGTGTTGGGAGTTTGATTCTGTTTGTTTGGTCTAAGGTGAATAAGCCAAAGGCTGCAGCTTTTGGGCCAGCGGTTGCTTCGGGTTTGATTTGTGGTGATGGGATATGGACTCTGCCTAGCTCGATACTGGCTTTGGTGGGTGTGAGACCTCCGATTTGCATGAAGTTTCTTTCGAGGTCGGTTAACGTGAAGGTTGATGAGTTTTTAGGGTCTTGAATGATTATGATTTGTGTTTTTGGTTTGATAAGTTTGATTTATGTTTATTCTATTCATGCGGTTAAGAAATAGCTAGGTAAACAATTAAGTGTCGATGCTAAATTAGTTGGTATTAGCTATTAATAAGGATTCTCTTTGCTGCACGTACAATTATTTGAATATTGTTATCGTTTGTAGTTTTGCATCATTATCATCGTGAACGACTGCAAATGAGATAAATCAACTGAGTTTGAGTCTCAAAATTGGCTCTGAAACTTGGAAATTTGATTTGAAGTTTTGGAGGACTCGAAAATAATTATAATTAAGCGAGCTAGTTAATGTAAAGTTCTAGGTGAAAACTTTCATTAACATCAACGCATTTGTAATTTAATCGTAAGGGTGGAGGGAGTACTCATGCCACACGTACCACAAGATACTATAAACTTTCATTAACATCACACTATATCATCACTCAAATTTGGTAATGGCGCTGTTGCCACATCATGCCATGTGAAACTAGTCATTAAGGGGACGACTTGTTGACGGAAGGCATGGCGAGTGGGTGGCAGAAATGCGCGCCATGCAGCATGAAAAAGGGCGGTGCCGGTGGTGTCAGGTGGCGCGGAGGCATGCCATTGCCTAACGCTGCATACGCCCCTTCCACCCTAAATATATCACTAGTTTTGAGCTCGATTGACATATATTTATATCTAGACAATATTCATGTCTTAGTTAGCAAGCCTTAAAATATCTCATTATATACATACTCATTAGCAAGGTGGATGGGGATCCCACCAGCCTCGTCACATGTCAAGATTTGATTAGAAATTTTGACTTTCACGTTTCTAGAAGATGATAAATATCTTATTCGCAAAGTAAACACAAAGTTAAAAGTGTTGTGATTGGTTTTGCGCTCTCTTTAGCAATGTTTTCAGTACCATATCGGACGTCAAAACGGACACCTTACTGGTTTGGTAGTTGGACCGGTCAGACCGGATTTAAAAACCGAATGACATCATAATTATATATATATGTATATATTTATATTATATATACTAGTGGGAATGCCCGCACGTTGTAGCGGGTGCGGCACCCTTTATGTTAGGGCAGGTTGTGTAAGATTCTTAATATGCGATACCCCAAAACTATTTCGTCCAGATACCCACCAAATCATGATCGTTGAAATAAAATTCCGTATTTAAACATCGAGTTATGTTTCAAGTTTCGCATATCAGCATTGCACCGGTTCTTTCTCCAAAACGTGACCTCTTTGCCTTTCCCTTTTGTGTACATGAATGAAAATTCCAAAGATAATAGTTCATAATAATAATCTCAATTTTTAAACATAACCAATTCATAAGTATAATTCCACATGAAAATATAACTCTAAACATTATGATGCATGTCGAGAAGATAGGCCAATTGTTACCATACTGTACAACCCTAACATGCATCTCTAGACAATCCATACAAATGCACCATGTTGCACCATGTTGTACAACCCTAACATGCATCTCTAGACAATCCATACCATACTCTAGCATATATGCTTCTAATATAACTTCACCTATACATTCAGACATCATAATTTTGAATTTAAACTTGTTTGGAAAAATGTGAACAAAAGTTAAAATTGCACTTGTCAATATTACAAAGAAACAACTTAATTTGATCATTATAGGTGGGAGATTTTTATGAGTGAATAAATCTGATAATAATATGTACCTTAGGGTTACACTGCTCATACAACCCTGTCTGATATTGTATGATGTTAAGAACATCTTAGTACAACGTAAGATAAATTATAAAGTTTTTAAGCCTTGTTATTGGTGGGAAAATGAGTAAGTTATAAAAACATGTCAAAAACACACGCTAAGCGGTGAGGTCTTGCTTAGTTGGTGCAAATTCCTATTCGTCCAAAATTTTAAAACTTTTGTATGAATTACGAGTGTCAAATATGACTACAAAATCAGGTAAAGTGCATGAAACAAAAACGAACGTTACATTATTTATTTTAAATTAGCAACCAAATTTAAAGCGGACAAAATAGAAACAAAACTATTTATTACTAAAGTTTAGAAATCAAAAGTATTTTTAAGCCGACTTTACTTGTAACTTGCTTATGTAGCATGGTTGATTCCATGCCATCCACAACATGAGATGAAACATATGTAAAACTATTTATATGAAAACATCTAAATAATAAATTCTTTTACAAAGAGTGCTATCACCTACAATGAAGCTTAAATGTTCTTAGAGTCCCATGAGTTCTAAAAGATACCCGCTATATTATATCATCACTCAAAGTGTTATGAATTGTCATTAGACAAGGAGTTCTAAGATGATAACAATCTATCTATATTAATAAAATAAGATTTTTGTATGTCAATTGTCCCAATTTTAAAGCTCCTAAATTTTATTTTTCTGCTTCTCTCTCTTAATAAATATCACATTAAATACAAATGATATTATTTAATTCATTTCATATTAAAAATATTTTTTATTAAATTAAAAAAATAGATCTTTCTACAAATACAATTTGTAAAGAAATAATTTTTTTATAAAATAAGAAATTTTTTTTTAAAAAATATCACACTTTTAAAAAACACAATATATTTTAAAAACTGTGGCTTTGAAAAAATAAAATTCTTATGAAACGAAAAAAATTAAATTTCAAAGTTATAATAAAAAAATTATTAAAAATGACATTTTTTAAAAACGGTTTGTTTTGAAACAATTTGTTTAAAAACCAATTTTTTTTGAAAAAAATAAAAAAAATTAAACAAAAGTTTAAAAAATGATATCGTACTTTTATCACTTGTACGTAATGTCAATAATATCTTATATTAAAAGATCGTTTTATAATTTTTTAATTTTTATTAATAAAAATTTAATATTTTATTTATTTAACCCGTGTAATACATGGGATACTAACCTAGTAATAATAATATATAGGTAAAAATTTAAACCATAAACATTTAGCATATTTTGTTAGAAAATTAATAAAGTTTAATAATATCACCAATTATCCCCAAAAAAGCATCCTGCACCTTTCCAGCAGCCTGTTGTATAATAATATTACCACGCCCTCACTATTAACAACATTTGGGATTTCTTTGATGTATTTTTGCTGCATAATTTGGATTTAAGACCAACCCATGTTAATCAGAACCGGTAATAGTTGAATAACTAGGATTGGACCCCTGCCCGTTACCGCGGGGTCTTTTCGAAACGTCATGGACACTATATTCGCATAAAAAAGTAAAAAAATCAATATGTTTTAGGTATCAAATGTTATACTGGTTTTAAATACAAGTGTATATTGATATCGACTAATGATTATACAAAATATTAGTTTGCTTAGATATATATGGATGGTTGTAGAATAACATATGTAACAACTTAAACAACTTATATAAAAATAATTAGTAGTTTACCTTTGAAATTTAACCCCCAAATAAATCTTCTAATAATATTTTCCTAAGTAAATATTTAATGATTATTAAAATAAATCATATGTTATGAAATTTCGTTAATACCATATTTAATAGTCTCAAATATATTTACATATTTTAAGTTTTCAACTATTTTTTTTTTATTTTCAATAATCACGCTTCTCCTTTTTGTAGATTCTACATCTTTTCTTTACTATTTTTTTAATCATCATGATTTTATCTAAACATTCATGTTTTAATGTTTTCAAATTATTTAAAATATTTAACTAAAAGATTCCAAGAAATCTTGAAAGCACATTGGACAACATTTTTCTTTCGTAAGTTAAATTCATATTTTTACTCTACAATACAATTTATAAAATTTTGAAGTCCACTAAACTCTTTCTCTCTCTATTTCAAAAGTGATGGATAATCCATCATATCTATCATAAAGTTCTTCACTCATTTTTAATGTAGGGGTTGAACCTAGAGGCTCGGAAAATCAAATCAAAGTAAAGATTAAGTTAAAGACAAGCGAAAAGTGAAAGAAGCCGCGCGACAACTTACTTGTCGCGTGAGAACTAGCTTCTCGCGTGAATAGTTGATCTCACGCGAGAACATTATAGTTTAGTATAAATACTTAGTTTGCTTTGTATTTAGTAAGCTTTTGTTCATTTTCTGAATTTGTAACTCTTGTATAATCTTTTAAATTCAGAGAGCAATCAAAGAGAAGTTATTTACAATGTGATCTTCACTTCTATTCTTCTACTTCTCAATCCGTAATTGTTTACATTCCGCATTCACAATTACGAGATCGATCTGATTATTGTGACGATCCTTACAATTGGTATCAGAGCTTGTATGCTCTAGATCGATTGAATTAAGGTTGGAATGATTGATTTGAAGAGTTCGTGATCATTGGTTTGTTTGATTCTCGAAGATATAAGTTGTATCAGGTGAATTTTGATCAATTTTGAAGATGATGAAGCGGTTAAGTTCGAAGATTGGACGTTTGATGATGTTTTTGAGCTTAAACTTGATTAATTGAATCAATTAGGGACAATTAGGTTCAAATTTGAACTTAATTCACTAATTAAACAATTGATTAATCAAAATCTACTCAATTTGGACTAAAATTGAACGTGAAAAGTTCCGAATTGGTGAATTTGATTCAGGCAAAAACTTATGTTTTTTGTGCGAAAACCCTTATTTCGCGCGAAAACCTGATTTTTCGCATGAGACAGTTACAAAGTTTGTTACAGGTGCGAAAACTTGAACATTTCGCACAGTTATTGTGATTGAACTTTCCGCGCAAAAAGTTTCTGATGACTCAAGCGAGAACTTTGATTTCTTTCTAAATTCAAATTTTGTTTGAAGAATTTACTATGGTAAATCTGAAGAATATCACAGCTACTCTGAATCTCGACAATGAGATAGGCACAAGCACAAAGCCTCCACGTCTTTTGAATGAAGAAGATTATCCAGATTGGGCGTATCGTTTTTTGAATCATGTCGTTTACACTGAACCCCGGATGATGCGTTCTATCAAGCAAGGTCCATACATTCTTTTGTATAAGAATGAGAAAGAGGAATGGATTACTAAACCTGAACATCTCTGGGATGAAGATGATATTAAAAGAATGGAGCTTGATGACAAAGCTTATGCAACAATCACTATGGCACTCACAACTAAGATTGCTTAAAAGTTTAAGGATTATACAAAGGCAAAAGATTTGTGGGATGCTATGGAGGAACAGATCATGGGAAATAAGGATATGAGAGAGAGCAGGAAGGATATGCTTAACCAAGAATTCAATATGTTTAATCATATTCTTGGTGAAACATTAGAGGCTCAGATATCTAGGTTTGAGAAGTTGATCACAAAAATAAAAAGTGCAGGGATAACATTAGAGAACATAGCTGTGAACAAAAAGCTACTGAACTCTTTACCTTACAGCTGGAACAACAACTGCACTACTATCAAAAGGACAAAGGATCTGTTTACCTTGTCTTTAAGTGATCTTATTTCTACAATCAAATCCTATGACATGGATGACAAGCAAAGGGCTGCTAATTACATCAACACCATGGGAGCAGAAGCAACAACAATGTATGCAAAGATGGCAAGTAACCCAAACTACTATGTTAGCTACTCACAGCTATGTCAGTTACAACAGTCATCTACATCTGCTCAATCCAATATGAAAGACCAAGCCTCACCTCAATCCTTACCTCATTATCCAATCACTCACCAAAATCCTTATGTCTAACCACAACCCCAACCTTACACTCAAACTTACTCACCAACCCAAACCACTCAACCAATCCAACAAGCCTTTGTTATGAATTCTCAGCCAACCAAACAAACCATTCAAATAGCTGAAGAGCATCTGGCTCTTTTCACTTCATTCATGAACAGCTATGAAGCCTTCTCAGCAGAAAGAATCAGTCCACCTAATGTCCTGGTTGATGATTTACAACAAGTTAACCCAGATGATGTTGAAGAAAACGACATAAAATATCAGATGGCTATGGTGGTTTACAGGGCTAAGAATTTTGCTAGAAGAACTGGGTGGATGGTTTTTGGGTTGAACAATTCAAGCAAGATAGGTTTTGACATGTCAAACCTAAGATGTTATAATTGTGATAAACCTGGTCATTTTGCAAGAGAGTGTACTGAAGCTAGAAACAATCAAGGTGATCAAGGTAAAAGGATGGTTACAGTGGAAGTAGAGACAAAACAAGATCAAGCTAGTACATCCAAGACCAAGGCTCTTGTGTCTCAAACAAATGAGGACTATGATTGGTCAGAACAAATGGAAGCTTTGGATATCAAGCTATCCACTGCTCTTTTAGCAGAAATCCAGAGTGAAGAAGAAATTGCTGAAGATAATCTGTTTGCAGAATTTGTCTCTAAAGATATGTTGAGTGGAGTGTTTGCTGAGGAACAGGAACTTGAAGTTGAGAAGGTGAATGATAAAGTTGTTATAGGGGTTGAAGTGATAATTAAAGATATGCCTGAATCTGTTAAAAGGAAAAACTGTTGAGACTACTACTGCAGTGATGTTCAAGAAAAAGCTGTTGAGATTACTCCAGCTACTGCATGTGATGTTCAAGAAAAAACTGTTGAGATTACTCCAGCTACTGCATGTGATGTTCAAGGAAAAGCTGTTGAGAATACTCCAGCAACTGAAGCAGTAAAGATCAACCAGAAAGCCTTCATGGTAAATGTGATCCATAAAGAGACAGAGAAGAAAGCTGAAACAGAAGAGGTATATTTTAATCTCTGTTCAACTAATTGTATCGAAAAGATTCAAAGATATAGAGCTCACAATGAACGATTGATTGTTGAAGTTGAAACACTTCAATATCAAACTCAAAAATATAAAACTAATGAGAGAATTTTCAAAGATAAAATAGATGGTTTAAACAAATCAGTTTATCAGTCAAAATTAAATCTTTATGACAAAGACTGTAACATAAAAGATTTGACAAATCGTAATAATGAACTTGCTTTGGAAATTAACAAATTAAATAGTGAACTCTTATCTTCGAAACTAATTGTTGAAAAGTTTGAATTGTCTTCAAATATGGTTGAAGGTATAATTAAGTCTCAAATGACACAGAAAATCAGTGGTGGAAAAGGAGGAGTTGGTTACTCTAACATTACACCACCGATTAATCATGATTATACTTCTTTATCTTCATCAGTTAACACCAATGATGAAAAGACCTATGGTTTAGGTTTTCAACCAAAATCTGATTTAACATCTTCAGTCAGTGTTCCATTGACTGTTGATCCTATTATAAAAACTAAAGTTAAAATTAATCATGACACTTTTTGTGCAGAAAAATTGAAGAAAGATGGGTTGGTTGAAGAATGGATTGATGATGATTTAGAATTTGAAAATAAAAATTGAAAATCAATGTAATCAGATTTGATCAATCTCAACTGTTTTCAGATTTGATCAATGAAAAGACAACTGTTTTGAATGTTTCAACTGACTGTTCTTCAATGTCAAACAAGGAAAGAAAATTAAAATCTAAAATTAATTTCAAAATAAATGAAAAGACAAGAAATTCACCATTGTTATCTGACTTGAAAACTGATTTCAAGAACAGATTTGTTTCTAAAGGCAACACTGATAAAGAAGAGTATATTTTTAAAGAAACAAATGAAAGTTTCTTTAAAAATAAGTCTTCTATTATTGCTAATCAAGTGAAACAAGATGTGTGTAGCTCAGGTACAAAAGAAACTGGTCCTTCTCCAGTTCATTCAATACTCAAGGATAAAGGATCATTTAAAGCCTCGTGTACATCTGATACAAATCAAAATGAAAAGGGAAAACAAGAGAGCGTACAAGAATCTGTTGGGCAAATAAATTATAAAGCCAGATTTTATGATAACAAAGGATGTTATCATCAACAGTTTGAAAAACCAACTCGAGCACAAAATGTGTATCATAATAAAATTTGTTATGTGTGTGGAAAGCCAAATCACATGGCTAGAAATTGTCATTTTCAACGTTCTTTGACAAGTAAACAAAGATTTCATAATTCCATTGCAAACAATAGAAAACAATTCTTTATGAATGCTAAAATTAAAAGGAATTTAAGTCAGTCAAACACATTTACTGACATCACAAATGTTCAACAGAATACAGATTTGTAAAAGGATAAATTCATTAAAAAGAATTTTTATGTCTAAGATAACAATTCATTTTCCACACAAAACATTATCAAGAAATTGATTAAACCAATTCAAGAATGAAAAGTAAAAACTTTTACATCAGAACCTGAAATTGTTGAAGATTATATCTTCAATGATAAAAGAGATATGACACTGAAATCAGTATCATATTTGGATCAAAAAGGTGTACTCAGGTCAACCATGGCTTGGGTTTCTAAAACTGAATAAATCTCTTATTCATGCATGAACATCCTAGACCCAGCATCAATAGTGTTTGGCATGTTGACAGTGGATGTTCAAGGCATATGACTGGTAACATATCTCTGTTACAAAACATCAAACCATATAATGGAGGTTATGTTATTTTTGCTGGAGACAAAGAGGGTAAGATATCTAAGAAAGGTACTGTGTCAAACGGAGTGTTAAGCTTTGAGGATGTCAACTTTGTTGAGGAACTTAAACATAACTTGTTAAGTGTCTCACAAATATGTGACAAACAATATTCCATACACTTTACAGATAAAGAATGTTTGATATTAAAACCAGGATTTGTTATTCCTGAAAAATGGGTTTTGTTAAGAACACCAAGAGATAAAGACACGTATTTACTAGATATGAATGGATCTCATTCCTTCGTTACTGCATCGTGTTTGTTATCTAAAGCCTCTGAGAGTGACACATTGCTATGGCATCGTCGTCTTGGTCATGTTAACATTAAAAACATGAACAAATTGGTTAGAGGGAATCATGTTGTAGGTTTGCCATTGAAAGATTTCAATTATCTGAACACTGTCTGTCATGTTCAAAAGGCAAACAACATAAACTTCCTCATAAACCGGTTGCTCATACAAAAATTGACTCAATTTTACAACTGTTACACATGGATTTATTTGATCCAATAAGTGTTTTGAGTTTAGGACGTCGTGCTTATTGTTTATTTATTACTGATGATTTCTCTAGATTTACATGGGTTTTCTGTTTAACAACCAAAGATGAGACTCCTCATCTGCTGATAAAATTCATGACACTGGTAGAGAATCAGACGGACAAAACAATAAAGTGCATCCGAAGCGATAATGGAACTGAGTTTTACAACCGAACATTGAATGAATTCTGTGATTCAAAGGGGATAGCTAGACAATTTAGCTCTGCAGGAACTCCACAACAAAATGGAATTGCAGAAAGACGAAACAGAACTCTTATTGAAGCTGCCAGGACAATGTTATCAGCAGCCAAATTACCATCATTTTTCTGGGCTGAGGCTGTTAACACTGCATGTTATGTTCATAATCGTGTGTTAATCAACAAACAACAAAATATGACTCCTTACGAAATCTTTTATAGGCATAAACCCAAAGTCAAATATTTCAAAACATTTGGATGTTGTTGTACTTTGTTAAACACATCTGATTCAAAATCTAAATTTGATAAAAAAGCTGATGAATGTTATTTTGTTGGTTATTCTGCTAACAAAGTTGCATACGGGGTTTATAATAAAAGATCAAAACAAATAATTGAGTCATTTGATATTGATTGGCATGAGTCTAACAAAACTGATGCAAGTTCAGCACCTTCATGGGTCTATGATTATGCTTCATTATTTGAAACATTTAATCGCTCGTCTACTATTTCCACAGCTAATCTTCCTTTGACTTCCTCTATTCAGGATATTTTCAATGATGATGTTGGTATTATTTCATCTCAACCACGATGACAACTTATGATGTACCTTCTTCTTCAAATAGTTCAGTTGTTTCACCTGTTTCTGAATCTACAGAAACATCTTCTAAACCTATTGTTGAACAATCTCCACAAGTTTCTGATGATAGTTCTTCTTCTACTCAAACTGATCCAATTGATACTATTCAAGTTCCATTTGATGATTTATCGTCTAACAACGATAATCATCTAGAGGAAGATATAGTTTATCAACCAGAAAGGGGACATATTGTTGAAGAACCAGTGGGTCACATTTCTAATTTAGAAGATGGTATTTTTGAAAACGTTATCCCACAGTTAAGAGTTCACAAAAATCATCCAACAGAAGCTATTATCGGTCCATTATCACAAGGAGTTCAAACTCGGAGCAAATCTGGTGCAATAAATACTTGTTTGTATTCATGTTTCATCTCTCAGATTGTGCCAAAGAATGTTGAGATGGCATTAAAGGAGAATAGTTGGGTAGAGGCCATGCAGGACGAACTGATGCAATTCAAAAAGCTCAATGTCTGGCATCTGTGTGAACTTCCAAAAGGAAAGCTGCCGATTGGAACAAAATAGATATTTAAGAACAAGACGGATATTTAAGAACAAGACGGATGAAAAGGATGTGATTGTTCGCAACAAGGCCAGACTTATTGATCAAGGATTCTATCAAATCAAAGTAATGATCAAGTTAAAGACAAGCGAAAAGTGAAAGAAGCCGCGCGACAACTTACTTGTCGCGTGAGAACTAGCTTCTCGTGTGAATAGTTGATCTCGCGCGAGAACATTATAGTTTAGTATAAATATTTAGCTTGCTTTGTATTTAGTAAGCTTTTGTTCATTTCCTGAATTTGTAACTCTTGTGTAATCTTTCAAATTCAGAGAGCAATTAAAGAGAAGTTATTTACATTGTGATCTTCACTTCTATTCTTCTACTTCTCAATCCGTAATTGTTTACATTCCGCATTCACAATTACGAGATCGATCTGATTATTGTGACGAACCTTACATCTAACCCATCAGCCATAACTTTGGCTGCCATCTCATCACAATTGTCGCTCAAAGCCATCGCAACTTACCACCATCGTCATTGGCAGCACTGTAGCTTATCACCATCGGCGACAACAACCACCTAGATCTGACATAATCTCATATTATAACCTCTTTTGTCCCTTACAATCCAACGCTCACGGTCATCGATCCCGACCATGTGTTGCTTCCCCAACCGCTGGTGCTCCCTGTGCAGCCACCGCCCGTAGCATGTCTCTTTAACTCGCATTTCCACATGCGCCGATTCCGAGCTCGAAGGTCGAGAGCCTATGTCGGTTTAAAAATGTTGCCAGAGAACAAAGCCTCAAGCTTGTTGGAATACAAACTTTATGACAAAAGAATCTCAAACCTGGTCCGATCTCCTCTACTAATCTCTCTGTTTTTTACATTTCTAGCTCTGAACATGCAGCAATTTAGTTTCACTCATCGGAGGGTTCAGCTCCGTCAAAGTGGAGAAGCCTAGAAATAGATTACAAATCGGAATAACGTATTTGGTACCCTAGAAATAGATTACAAATAAGATTTGAATTCTCTGTGGAGAAGCCGGGTGGATGCGACAGAGGTCGCTTGAGAGCTCTCGGTGGTCAAGGTGGTGATGTATGAGGCTGTTGTGCCACCCAAAGCAGCCAATCATGTGATAGGGAGTTTTTGTAAAATATCATATTGTAGTGGCTAAAATATGAAGTTATGAAACTTCACTGTATCCACCGACCTCTTGGATTAATACATACTATAATTATTTTACATATTTATTAAAAATCCTCTAGCTTCAACTTATGTATTAAAATCTTACAGTGAAAATTTACATCACTAATAACAAAGAACAAAGTTTAGAAAATAAAAAATCAAAGCTTTCATTGTTAAGACAATAATGTAATAAATTCAGCTCTTGATTAATGAATTGAGTAAACATGTTTCTTTTAAATCACAATTAATATTATGGCAACTAACAAATCAAAATGCGATATATCAATATTAATAAAAAGTCAAAGCCATAACATTATGACTGGTCATGTCTCAAACAAATGTTGCTAAATAAAGATATAGTTGTGTTTATGTAATGTAAAACTTTTCACTTTACTATTATTAGTAAGCAATAATGGAATATAATTTTTTTATAGAGACAAGGGACATAATTCACATAGATATAGTAAGTTTTGTTTGGACTGCTTTTATGATAGTATTTACTTTTTCCTAAACCAATTAGTGGTACAAAGAAACATAAAGAAATGTAAGCAGCTTCATTGGAAAAAGCAACCCCAAAGATTTGGGACCAAAAGCAATTAGCAAACCAATGAATAAGTTTCTTTAGGTTGAGTCGGGTTTATGGCTAACCGTTATGACATACCATCATTTAGCTATTGTAATTCTTTTTCTGATAGTTGATCACATGTATAGAACCAACTCAGGCATTGGCCATGGTCTAAAAAGTATTCTAGAAGCTCATAAAGGTCTACTTTCAGGGTCTATAAAGGATTATATGAGATCCTAAAAAATAATAGCTAATGTTGATGATGCGCAATAAACGTGAACAAAAATTTCTAACCTCTAGAAAGTAATCCAAAACTTTCATACTTATTAGAATATCACAAGAGGAAGCAGTCCACAAATGCGATCATGGAAAAGACAGATTACATATGTAGTAACTATTCCATAACCAAAAAATACACACATATATGAGTAGTACAAATTTTGTAAAAACCACCAATACCTTTGATTTTTAGAATGTCTTTTGTCATCGACACAACAGATGCTTGACGTAGTTGGACTCTTATCTACAAGCATTCAATGACAATTTAGCATAAAGGTAAAAAATAAGATACATTACGACCGACATAAAACAAGATTTAAATATAAGAATATCCTTGCAAGTCAAATTTTTTGGAGTTAATGAGCCTATATATTTACGCCAAAACTTCAACCAAATAGTTTTTAACTTAAATAGTTTTGATCCAACATTAGATACAACAAAAGGTAATAAACATTAGGTGTTCGTTCATCAAAGTCATACCAAGATACAACCACGAATTTTCACATTTAAAAACCAAAAAACACAATTAACCTGAGTTTGGATTCAAAGTGGTGTTAAATGTTAATCTAAATCAAATTTGAAGCCTAAAACACACCCAAAAGTAATTTAAAATGTTAAATTAAGCAAGGAAACAAGTAGGTAAAAACCATATGATCTAAAACCATAAAATCAACGAACTCATTTGCTCCAAACATTAAACATGAGCAGGTGGTACTTGTTTGAAGCTATGTTCTACATTACAGTAGTGTATCTTAATCTTAATATATAATAAAAGAAAATAGGTTTTGCCACATGACAAGATTTTAGCTAATGCATTGCCACATGACATCTTAACAACATACAAATGACACGTGTCATTTTATTAGCCATATGGTTTTAAAAGGAAATGCTTAAATAATATTTAATGTTTAATTAAGCAACATTCCAAAATTAGATTTTAAAATTTAATAATTGAAACAAGAAATTTAAAAACTTTAAATTTTTAAATTTCAAATTCAATATGTAATTAAGTCTAAGATTTTATTTAAAAATAACTAACTAAATTTGTTAAAATTTTAAAATTTAACACTAACAATTTGAGTATTCAAATGGAGCATATGTATATCACAAATTTTAAATTATACTGGTAATAATACATCTGAATATTTTGGATTATTAATTTCAAATTTTGAAATCTTGTATATTTTAACAATATCGTATAATAATTGTCTGTATTATATAACATAATACCATTATTTTATTATATATATACAACAATTTTTTCTGTTTATTATTCTTTTATTATCAAAAATATTTCAAAAATATACGAATTAACTTCTCCTATGATCAAAGAGTCCATGTATTGTGTATGAAAATTTTCTCTTACCTCCATTATTCACACAATCATTATCTTTAACTTTTCGTATTGTGTTCAATTACAATATTACATACAATTGGAATTAAATAATATGTTTTTACTGATAAATCTTAATATTAATATTTATTTCTCTTATTACCACAACTTTCACTTCGTTTATTTTTTTATTTATGTATACTAGTTTATACATTATTGATAAATAATCAAGTTACCTTGCTCAACAGCATATCATCATTATTATAATTAACTTTCTAAAAGGATCATAACATATCACGTCGTGATTTGTTTATGGAGGCAAGAAATGTATAATAATCCGATAGAAAATTATTCTATTAAGTTTATTGTGGTTGAGGATAAGGTATTATTCAAATAATCAAATTGTTATCTTATTCTTTTAATATTTATCTTATAAAATATATTTTCTATATATCCTTAATGTTTTATATTTTTAATTATAGAAAGCTATAATACATAAGAATATTCTAAAAAAAACTAATTTCTTAAGTTTCAGAAATTATTTAATCAATCTGGTCAAATATTTATATATGAAAAAGTTTTTAGATATTTTTAAACATTAATATTATTTTATATGTATTTAATTCTTTTATTTAATTTACATGCATACACATTTATTTAATCGACATTCGCATGTGTATATATTTAAGACTTATTAATAGTAACCGATAGTTTATGTTTCTGTAAGGTATTTGAAAGAGGCTGATGCACACAAAACAGTCAAGAAGTCTTTTGCATGCATGCACTTTGTGCATGGTAGAAGTTACTTCGGAAGTTTTACACACTGCAGGGAAATTACTCTAAGTGTAAAATCTTCCGAAGCCAAAGACCAATTCTTCCGAAGCCAAAGATAAAGTCTTCCGAAACTTAGAAGACAAAGTCTTCCGAAGCCTCAAAGATAGAAGACTGATTTCTTCCGAAGACAGAGAAGACATGCTCTCTATGATCAACAACTTTTCAGAAAACCTGACCAACTTTTCCCTACCACTCTGCAGGCTCACCAACTTTAAACAAGTTGGTGAAAATGTCCATGCTTTAGGAAGCTGTAGATTAAGGTCTTGAGTCTGTAACTTTCTACTTTATGTATTTTTACCCTTTTTGTATTACAATAGGATGTGAGCTATGGCATGTCAAAAGGCAATCTGCCTTTTGACCTTACATTGATCTTGTTGTCTGGATTAGTGTTTCTAGCTAGCCTTCAAAGTATAGCCGGCTGTAGGATGTAGTATAAAGTATCTCAGGTCTTTGTATTTTATTTTCATGCTTTGTAACACTTGTAATAGAACTTGAGAGCAATATACTTTATCCTTGAAAACCAATATTGTTGTTCTTAAGTTTCTGTCTCTTGATTACTGGTGTTGTTCTTAGTATCACCATAAAGGGTCCAGTTCCCTATTTGATCTGTTAAGTGTTCTAAGTATCTCCTCATTATGAAACTGATTTGCATTGAACCCCTTCAAACGGTCCTGCAGTTTCTATTTATTTTAAAGAGTATATTACATGAATGGTTCTTGTAATTTGGTAAAAAAAATTGAATTTGGTTCTTAAACTTTTAAAATTTCAAATATAGTCTCAAATATTATATTTATCTTCCAATGGTTATTATTCTGGTAAGTTTAGTTACTAATGTTAAATTTTTCAAAATGACTATTTTATCTACAAAGATCATCAATGTAAATTACTTTTTATATAAATAACAATTAATATTTAAAATATCATTTTTAGTTTGTTCAGGTTTTTAAATGTTTCTCTAAAGATTTTGAATTTTTAAATGTCTCTCTCAAAACTTACTAATTTTTTAAAGATACTTTTTAAAAGAATTATTGTCTTTCTTATAACTATTAGGTTTTTTAAATTTATTTTTTGTAATTATTCATTTTCTGAATATATTTTTTAAAAAAATATTAAAAATGACATTTGAAAATTAATTGTTTCTATAAACTATGTTTAAAAAAAGTGGTTGTTTTTTAAGGATGCTTTAAAATATAAATGGTTTAAGAAAAACTTTAGAAAATCAAATAGTTTTATAAAAATATTTAAAATATCAAACGGTATTAAGAACAACATTTCAAAATGGACGGGCAGACGGCTTAAACACGTTAAAAAGCAAATATTTTATAAAATATTTTTAAAAAAATTATTCTTGTATTTAAAATGTATTTTATTATATAATAAATATATTAATAATGAAATAATAAAAATATTAAACATTAATAAACTTTTGAAAAACAAGAATATAAAGCTTTCCTTAGTAAAATTAATACTATAGTTTTAAAGGTAAATTAAATTGATGGTCCGACACGGGTAAAATGTTAATTTTATAAATTTTAACATTATTAATTGTTAACTAATAAAACTTGGGACCACAGATAAAAAAAAAATATTGGGAATCATATTCAGAACTTTTAAACTTTAAATACCATATCTAAAATTTTTACATAACATAAGGGCCATGCAAGTAAATTACTTTATCTTGAATTTAACTTTTGCAACCCGTGCAACACACGAATGTTTAGGCTAGTACTACTATTTACAAAAAAAGAATGAAACAACAGAACATGTGTAGTTCTTAAGTGATTAAAAACTCATTAACCAAACAAGTTAATATAAAGTATAACATATGAACAAACAGTTTCTTGGTTCATAAATGCCATTTTTAAAGTAATAACAACACTATATTTTCAGCACAAAATCAAAAAAGAAACTATCCAAATATAGTAGTTTTTTTAACTTAGCAATAACTATTCTACATTTAAATTTACCATACAATTAGTGGCATCCAACTAAATAACTTTGGATTCCAATCTCCAATCATCAACCAATCACTGTTTTTTAAGCTACCCTCGTTACTATCTTTATTTGTTTGTTTTTATATTAACAAAAAACCATGTGTTGGAAGAAAGAAGCAGGGACATATTTGGTAGAAAACCTATGTGACTATTAGTATTCAATTTTGTTTGGCCTTAACCAAAAGTGGTCTAGCTCTTAAGCAACAATTAGTTAATTTTGAGATTAGTCTGAACGCAAAATTTCTTAGCTTTTATAAAAATCAAATCAAATAATGTTTAAATGTGCTAATCATGGATAATATTGTATTAAATATAATGATACAAATTAACAACATTATAAGCAAATTGACACCTAAATTGAGCTCAAACACTACAAAACAAAGGCCCTAGGTAGCAAAGCCATGTTCTAGACTGAATTATGAGGGGTAAAGGGTATAAGAAGTGGTATTGTGTTCTTGTATTGAATTCTTCAAACTTAATTAGAGAACATTATTGAGAACCAGGTTAAACATCACGAAATGAACAAACCACATTCACTGGGCAATTTCATCAAACACATGAAAGACACAAATGATAAAACACACATAAACAATGAACATACTGATTTGGACCCAAAAAGATGTTAATTTGTTGTAGATATCAAAAACCCTAAGCACCGATTGACAATGGGAAACCACAATCGTAGTCAAATACGATCACAATCAATTCCAAACCACAATCAGCACATGGTAGGAAGAAGAGTCAAAATAAAAGAAATTGAATCAATACAAAGTAAGTTAACTGAAATCACACTATCACCCAGAAATCGCTTGAGAGGATTGCCCGACAATGAATTTGGGTTGCCTTGGGATGTAGATGTCATCATTTGCATCGATGGATGTATATATATGTGTGGGCACTGACATCATTGAATCTTTCAATAGAAGGTGTAACGGATTTCATTCAATCGATTCAATCAGTGAATGAGAAGAGGGGACCGGAGGAGGCGAAGGGTTGGGGAGTAACATCGATCGTTCAGTTGAAATGTGACTCCAAACGGTTCAATTGAAGGCAGAGGGCAATGATAGATTGAATGCAGGTGAAGGAGGAAGTGGCCGGATGGTATGGAAAGAGGCGCGTCTTACGAACATGAGTGCAATTACCATACTATCCATTGTTTATGTATTATATAGTAGTAGAGATAATTATATATATAATTCAATATAAGTTTATGTGTGTATTTTATAGTTATAAAACTCAACAATAATTATACATCCAATACTGAAATTCATCATCCAACCTGCCCTTTAAACCTATTAAAATAATAAAAAATAAATAAAAGAAATGGAAAATCCGTTCCGAACCGGTTCCCTATTCCCGGTTCAACCGCCGAACCGGTTTGAACCGACCGGTTCAACTAGAAGGAAACGATTTGGGGTGGATTGGACCGGTGGCCCAACAGAAGGAAACGATTTGTGTGTGGTCATTATCTTTACTACTATATAATACAAAACATTGGGGAAAAATAGTAATTTCATTGAATTTGTAAGACGCGCAGTTCCAGGTCTTCTTCTTCGGTTTCCGTCGTCTCCCGCGTACACCGTATCCCTGACCTCTCGCCTACGTGACGGGGGTGTTAGGGATCCGAGTGTAGATCGACACACAAACACAATTAAACAGCGAGAGAAAATAATAACAAAGATGAACACGCGAGATTTAACGTGGTTCGGTCGATGTGACCTACGTCCACGAGCTGCAACCAGGATAATACTTTTATTGCTTTCTGATTCACTCGTGAGGAATTACAAGTACAATACACGATATAAATAGGGAAAATTAGGGTTTACAACTTAATCCCCAAGAAAACCTTAATGGGCTATAATTAAATAAAAACGGGCGAGGTCTTTAATTTAAATAATTTGCCACTAAGTTATCTTTTAATCCGAGCCCAAATCAAAACTCCACAAACCAAACAGGGGGTAGTGCCCCTTCGTTGTGCCGCAACAGGTGGTTTTACCAAATGATTAACATTGTAGGCATTAGTTTTAGCTTAACCGAATATATATTGTAATCTTAATATATATTGTAATTGTTGTACTAAATTATAATATAGTTTTATGAAATATGTGAAAAAAAGGTTTAAATGTCCATGTCCATGGTTGTTAAGACCTGGAGGGGTTGTTTAAAAAACGGATCGTGATCAAATTGACATGTTTAATATTTAAACGGGTTGTGCTAGTTTTGACCTTCTAACACGTTTTATAAACCGACTTATTAAACCAGGTACGACATATTTAACCATTTATTATTGCTCACCAACCCAATTAACATGTTTTAAACTTGATGACTAGTCTTCAAGTTATTTAGATAAAAGAGTTACACAGTTTATGTTAAGATTATATAGTTTTAAGTGTGTCAAAGATAGGGTTAATATATTGATACAAATAAATATATGACTCTTCATGTTGAAAAATTTAACTAGCCAGCCAACTGATGCTAATCAACCCAACACGATATACACCCCTAGATTAATACTTACCTAAACGTTATTAAGTAATAAATAATATTATATCAAGTTTTTAAGTAGGGTATACATAAATTTATGTTTACTATTTGGCTTTACTTAAAAAGTTAGAAGTATATTAGGAGTGACAACTCCTCACACGAACCCGAATCCGATACGAAGAAAAACAGGTTTTGAGTTGAATAATACAATCCATTTAAAAAACATGTCGGGTTCGGGTTGACCCATTTAAAAAACAGGTCGGGTTTGGGTTGACCTTTTAAAAAATGGATTGACCTATTAACATATTTTAATAATATATGCTTTAAAACATTAGTATATGTTTTAAATAAAAAGAGATTTTATTTTAAACAACATAAATTTCTTTTAGTCACTCATAAAGTGGGACAAACGAATTATGATTGAACTAATTCAAGTTGCGTTAGAATTGGCTCGTCGAACTTTACAATCTTAGCTTTCAGAAATTAGTTTTTGGATATTTAGCTTGTATGTTTTAGAATTTTAGTTTCCAGCTTATTATGTTTTTTCAAGTTTGTCATTGTACCTTTTTTGCAAATCGTGTCTTTATTGTTTAGCATTGTGTCTTATAACTCGTAATTACTCATCGTTGTGCCTCTTCTTGCTTGTTATTATATCCATGGGCGGACCCAGGTACAAAGGACACCCTGTAAAAAAAAAATTTAGTGTTATATGTGTGTGAAAATTCTAAGTGCCTAATCTAAAGTTATACAACCTTCTCACTTTTACCACTAATAAAAACTTTTTCTGGGTACCCCGCTGATTATATCCTTTTATATTTTCTTTAGAATAAGAAATGTTTTAAATTTTATTGATTATTTTCACCTCTTAAAAACAGAAATTAATTAATCAAAGTGTCAAATTTGGTGTAGCTAAGATTGTTATTGAGAAAAATGATACGTTTATAATATAGGAAAAGAGACAAAAAAGGAGATTGAATAAAAAAACATGGGGATATGTAGCTAAAAAGCTTTTCTTTTGGTACAGTGAGACTACAACGGCAGTGGCATAATGTCTCCTAAGAAACCGTGTCCGCCATTACCATTTAAAACCACCATCACCATCACCATCAGAAGAAGAAGAAGATGATGATGAAAGAAGTAGCAAAGGAAGAGTTGAAGCTTCTGGAAGCTAACCACCCGACCCGTTTTCAGCATCTGAAGCTCCAGCTTAAGGAGTTCATTCATCTTCTAGACGAAGAAGACCAACAGTCTCTTAATCCAAAACAGCAGCAGCAGTTTTATGCATCTGTCATCACTCAAGGTTCTCTCTTTTTTCCATTGTTTAATGAGAATTTGATTTACGGATTCTTAATAAGAGCATTCAGATTTATCATTATTATTTATATAATTATATTAAAAATTATTTTTTTTTCAATTAAATAATATTTTTATACCCTTATCATTATTTTTTTTATTTTTTTTTCACTCACAATCACTTTTAAAAATAATAAAAAATTTATAAAGATTAAACAATAATTTTTCAAGGATTATGTTATACAAACACCCTTTTTTGTTATTTAGACACACTATTGTCTCTATCTTTCTACGTATATCTATATGTATGTATAGAGAAAAATAGAGAGAATGATAATAAATAGAATATATTTATAACACATTCATTTTTTAAATATAACAATTAACAATAAATTTTTTTTTTTACTTTACTTATAAACACTTAAAACCATTCCATATAATATATCAAATACAATCATATATTTTTTTTAACTGTAAATGCTCCAATGGATACAAATACGTTTTGTTTGTTGTCAGAATCGTCGTCAAACAGGAAGAGACAGAGAGAAGAGGAAAACACCAAAATCACAAGAAGAAGAAGAAGAAAAAAGGGGATTCGTGATGCCATTCACAAGGCTGAAGCTTGTCTTCATAAGATTCATACCCTCAAGACTTTCTTTTGCTCTTCGCATCACTAATCACTTTTCTTAATCTTTGATCACTAATCACGTTCATGAATTTGGATTTTGGTGTACCATTTTGTGGAAATTTGTTTTTTTTTTTTTTTTTTTTTTTTTTTTTTTTTTTTTTGTGGGGTTTGAATTAGAAACTAAATTAAACTAGTTATATATGTATTGTATTCATGTATTGATTAGTGGTCTGTTTTGGGTGGGTGCTATATTATGATATGTATGGCCATTTTAGTCTCTTGATTGAGTAGTCTCTCCATTGGTCTACCTCATTTTGAGTTATATGTTTCATTTCGAGCATCGTGGAGGGCACTTAAGCCAATACATAAGGGTGTAAAACAAACTGAATTAGTTCTTGTTCACCCAGATTTAAGTTTAGAGGTCTCAAACTCAACTTTTGTGCTACTTAAATGTTATTCTATGTTTTTATTTATAACTCTTTATATAACCTAATAATCCTGTTATTTGGTATAATTACACATAAAATAATAAAATGTATATTAGATGTTTGATTTAACTCTCATGATTTGAGTTTGTTTGATCAGAGTTTTTAACTAGACGCTTTTGAACAACTTGGTATTTACATTGCTTAAGATATGTATGAATTCTTATTTTATTATATTTTTAGATACTATCAATTCTTGTCATTCTATTTGGCTAAAGGAAACAAGAGTGAACAATTTTTTTAATTAAAAAAAGAGGTAAAACTGATGAACTTATCATTTTTTGAAGCTCTACATATTACTGTGCCAAATCAAATAGAAGCTCGTCATATTTAAAATGTAGAGTTGTAACGACGACTATAAAAGATGGGTTACTTGAACAAAGTGTTTGAAGCAGACCTCCTGCTAAAACACAAGTCGGAAAAACTATATTTGTTGCCTACTATAACGTCTTTCGTATTTTATGAATGATGTTAGCAGCACAACTAAGCGCAACTTTATCTTTTTTTACCACCATTACTCGGTAACACCATTCATGTGTAAAACTATGCTTTTGTTACAATGTGGGCCAATATATGATGCCTATGCTTAAGACTGTTACCGTAAGAGATCTTTCATTATATCGTTTCCAAGGTGTTGTCAAAAGAACCCACAACATCGCGTCAGTTTCAATTTTAATTATGTATATAAATTAACGAATGCACAAGACTTTATATATATATATATAGGGTAAGGAACGTTAACCCACTTTTATTGTGATAACCCGTTAACACTAATGTAACATGCACATACACTGTGATTATGTAGTGCAACTAACTTTACACCACGTTACACCACTGATTTAACAATTTTCCCTTCATTTTTTAAAAAGTTTCATCGTTTTTTTAAAACCATCTTAACTTTTTTATATGATGTTATTTTTTATACAAATTACACAATTAAATAGATCATTTTAATATCTTTAATTCAAGTATAGTCTTGCTATATTTTTTTAAAAAAAATTTAAAGTTAATTATGCACCACTAGTTTACCACTTTAACTCTAACTTACAGTGATAACGTGGCCTGCTGTGGACCACTAGTTTGGTTAATGGGTTATCGCAATAAACAAGGGTTAACATTCGTTCTCTATCCTATATATATAGGGTTTTCTATCATATATATATATATGTATATATATATATGTATATGTATATATATATGTATATGTATATGTATATATACATATATATGTATATGTATATGTATATGGATATGGGAGGGATCAAATGAAAACCAATCTTTTATTAGAAAACCAAGAAAACCACTTTCCACCAATCACATTTTTTTATTATTCTTTTATATTTATTTAATTTAAAGGGCATTCTAGTAAATAGCCACACCATTATTCTAGCTAATTGAATCTTAATTAATGTTGATTCCCCTAATCTTAGCTAACCGTTACTTTTTTTTAAACAAATCAAAGAACCATGAATCTTTACATGAACAAGATTTATGAACATAAAACAATTATGTGTGGAAGATATCCAGGAAACTTAAAAAAAGGTTTGTTAATGGGTGAAAGATCAAAGATCAAAAGAAGATATGTACAATTGTTAACTATCTTCTATGTAATCGAGGAGTATCCATCTGGTTTAACGAAGGGTTCGATAGTGGAAAGGTGTTATGTAAGAAATCGATTGAGATGAGAATCGATTGATATGAGAAATCGGTTAATACGAACATACCACCATTGAAGAACATGGTTATCTGCTCCATTCATAGCCTCAAATCAATATTGGGGCGTGACTAGGGTTCAACCTCATGATCGAAGACAAAGAAACGGTTAGGATACATGTGGATAGAAGTGAAAAGGTGTTAAATGACTTATAATGAATCAAGTAAAGAAGAAATCTTTCTGGTAATGTCAAGATGAAGATGATGATGATGATGATAATAATGAACTTAGTTACGTATGCGTAACCAAGATGAAGATGAAGATGACGATGAATTGGATGGAAAAATGGTATTCAGGTAGGATACATATATGTATCTAGGTTATATACATGTAACCTTGTGAGATACATATATGTAACTTTGATAACGATTGTATATGTGGCAAGATTAGTTGAAGTGGTTAGATGGTCAAAAGATTTGAGATTGGATTAATGGTGAAAATGAAATTTCATTAGGTTACATATACATAACGTAATGTATCATATACATATATCATTATTACATATACATAACACATTGTAATTAACTCATGTTTAACGTGGTTACATATATGTGTTTGTGTTTTTACTCAATTTATAGTCAATTAATTTAATATCCAAAATTTAGTATAATTTGTTGTTAAATTAAAAAAATATTAGTAGAATAAAATAAGCAAAAGAATAAAAAGTTTTTTTATAATTTAAGAGAGATGAGAGAGAATGAATGATTTTAGGGATTTAGTTAATTAAAAAAAAGTATCCATGTAATTTGTATGTGTTTTGCTTATTATACCCCTAAAACCTTTTAATTAAATCCTTTAAATATCATTTAATTACCATCATGCCACTAAACAATCTTAACCATACATTAAATAAATCTAGGGCTATAAAGTGGTTTTTTTGGTTTTCAATTATAATGTGGTTTTCATTGGAACCCTCCCCTATATATATATATATATATTATATATATATATATATATAGGGGAGGGATCAAATAAAAACCATGTTTATAATTGAAAACCGTAAAAATCACCACTACCCAATCACATAATTGATAATTGATTTAACCTTTTAATTGTTTAAAGTATATTTGATTAAACTTCAATCTTATTTTTTGATGTCATTATATATTTTTTAGTTTAAACTCCAAGGAACGACAATGATGACGAAACGATTTACGTATATGTACCTTGTATGAGTTATATGTACGCAACTCGTAGTTGTACACTTGGTAACACGTACTTACATATGCATAACCCATACATATACGTAACTATTAGTTGTATACTTTGTAATACATAAATACATATATGTAACCCATAGTTTTCATGATTTTCATTTATAACTTGGTTTTCAAGGGATCCCTCCCTTATATATATATATATATATATCCTTTGCTACTTCTTCTGATCGAGGATTTATATTGCCATGAGTATCACGTGGATTAGATTTTTTCTACCCCAATATTTGATGCTTCAAAAACTCCCTTGACCAATTTCGAGATATGTCTTTGGTAGTTTACACCAATATAGAATATGATATCAAATTTGGTTTGCGAGTCGTTTCTTCATTTTCTCCGCAAACTAAACACCCTACATTAACATTTACGTTTTTCTTTGCAAGTGCTTCATGTTACGTTTTATTCTCTTTCTCATTTTCTTGGGCCATCCATGCTTTTAAGTCCTTTTTGGGCGAAAATCTTTAACAACTACATAACTTTGAATCTTAGGAATCAAGATTACAAAGTATGAACTACAAGCATTAGGAAACCAGTTATTACAAAAACAAAAAGAAAAAAAAAGAGAAAAATCACCACTACTTCAAAACATCCATCTTAATAAGCTCCAAGAAGAGTTTAACAAAAGTAAAACTAAATCCGTTTGTCCCAGAAGATTTATCATCCCCAAAAGGTCAAACCCCCAGTCTCATGTAAAGAAAATATGCTGAATATTTGAATGTGTGAATCATGGATGATATATAAATTGATGTTCACTGAAAGTAATGTTTTTCACCAATTTGATTAGGGCATGATTCTTACATTTAAATATACAATATATATTGTTTTTACATTATAACTTACTATCGGTAAACTCATAAAACCCGCCAATACGTTGCTGATGCTACTAACAATAGTATCGGGTAAATCAAAGCTTGCGTAAGGAAACTTATGTTCTACAAAAACCATATGACTATGTTCAGGAATAGCACAATGTCAATGTCATGTACCTCAGTAACTATAAGCTCAAATTTTGTATAGTATATCACATAGTCAAGTGAAATCATAGGACATAGTTGTGTAGCTTGAAAGTGGCAAATGGACTTACTATACATGTAAGTTGCACATTCGTGTACCTCACTTTCAGTTTGAATAAAGTATATTTTAAAGGGAGTTTGGGCATGTACACAATATGATTTGCTAGGGGAGAGATATATATAACCAATGGAGCATACCCTTTGTAGCACATATATCATTATCTTAAATAACTTTCCAAAAGTATATAAATCACTATGTGAATGTTTTCTACACAAATTGTAGTGAATTCATCAGTAAATTTCATAGGCTCTATAAAGTTACTCTTTCTCACAAACATAAATGAACAAAAAATCGGAAAAAAATAAAATAAAAAAATGGTAAACTGTTCTTTTTTGTCCCATGATTCTAAACTGGTTACAGTTATGAAATGCAAAACTTCAAAACAGTAACTCTGCATCATTGATGCAAAACTTCAAGTTTAGGGAGCTTTTCTCTTCTGATTCGACGTGGAGACACTTGTTTGGGGTTGACCAAAAGCTGACCTGCATTCCAGTATATATGTGCACAAGCCATAAATATAACATACAGCAACTACAAATTAATATGGATGAGAATGAAGATACACTCACCCACAAGTTGAACATTTCTTGTGATGTTTACAGAAAATGGACAGACAAACAGAGCAAATGTATCCCATGTCGATAGTGTTTTTGTGACAAAAACACCTGTTGCATAAGTTAACGTTCAAACACGAGTTCAAAATTATATCTCGTAGTAAATAGTATGTATGAAGCAACTTACGAAGCACGGAAATCAACACCAACAGGCTTAGGGAGTTGTACGAAGCTGCGTGAATGTAAATCTGTTGCAAATACCGTCTGCATGAAAAGAAATTGAATGATATTTACGAGTTATGACCATAAAGATAATTTTTTATGTGAATATATTGGCATCGTAAAATATTTCAGGATATATATGTAGTTTACCTTTTCTTTTAAGGATAACTAGGCATTTTACCCGTCGCGCGTTGCCGCGACATCATACTCGACGTGATAAAATATAGAATACAATCAATCCGACTCGTTTCAAATCAGAATTACATCAATACGTAGAGTAAATTGATTTTATACCATTGAATAAAACATATTATATTTGACTCAACCCTATTCCAAACAAAATTTATGTCGAAACATAAACTTACAACCGCTCCAACTCGTTTTCAAACTAAATTTATAACAATATGTAGAGTAAATGATAACGTATTATATTTGACCAAACACATTTCCAAATAAAACTTATGTCGAAACGTAGATCTGCTCAAAGCGTACATAAAAATTAGCATACACACATTTTATATTTGACCTAAAGAAAAAAATTTACATCAAAACGTAAACGGATGTTGAAACGTAGACAGTCTTAAAGTGTAAATTAAAATAGTCACGGAAACATTTATATTTGACCCGAGTCATTTCTGATTACGTACAAGCGTAAACACACTCGAATTTATAACGACGCATATACAAAAATATAAAAGTAAGAAATTAATATTAATATATACATAGGTAAAATAGAAAAAGAAAAATAAAATAACAAATGTTGTTGGTGGGAGTCGAACCCACAACCACAAAGTCAAAAAACAAATCACTTACCACTTCAACTAAAACCATTTTGTTGTAACATTTGTAAATGTGTATATATAACCACAATTTTGATGGAATAAAAAACAAAAAACCCACCGACCTTTGCAAATGTGTATATATACAATTTCATATTAACCCCCTTAAAACTTGATACAATATCATATTTAGTTATTTACCGAACACAAAATAATAAAATCAAATATACCATTTTCAAATTTGTGACCCTAATATTCTTCCCTTAATACTTGCATTAGATATTAGATATGAGAGTTTGGAGCATAAGGAGAAAGAAAAGGGTATAATCATCAATTCATCATATTATAAATAGTATTTAACAAAATGGGTAAATATGAAAAGTATTTTGAATGGGTACATTTGATATTAATCTTTTTTTTATTGGGTAAAAATAAATTGTGCAAGTTTTCAGGTGTGTGTATGAAATTAACCCTTTCTTTTCTGATGTGATTTGATAATTAGGGTTACATACTGTTAGATACTGGAACAATCCATCATGCTGTTGTGGTTTCAGATATACACCTCCGGTTATATAAGAAGCCTGGCAAATAGCCGAATTAGAAACAATAATTTATACTAGAAACAGTTTCAGTCAAAGTTGAAATATGTATGTATGTGGTACCTGTTGTAGAAATGCTGAATGTTGTGACCCGATAACACAAGAATCTATAGGTACCTGTAGCAAGTTGAAATATGCCGGTAATGAAACTGTTAACATTCTCGTTCACAGGTGTCGATTAAGTAAAACATAGTACTTACAGAATATACATAAACAATACCATTGATCTTTGAGCAGAGAATATTGAATTCATGATAGCAACATATCTGTGAAATAAATTATCGTTAACATAATAACAAGAAAATACATTAAGATACAATATAAAAGGGTAAGAGGCATACTGTCCAGGTCCATCTTGTGATCCATGCATACACAAAATCTGCAATTATTCAGTAGCACCGTGATATAAGAGATCTATCTTCATCATAATAAATTTAGTTTCTACAAATGCACAGCGATTACCCGAGGTTGTGGATGAAGTGACCCAGAACGAAAAACTCGTTGAATGTCTGATCATATTATTGTTATTTTAAACAATCTGCTCACATGCTAAGCCGTAAATGTAAAATATATAAAGACAAAATGTTTTAACTAATCAAAAGGATACAACATAAAGCCATTGAAAGGGATCCAGAAAGCAAGGAAGACCCAATCCCGTCAACTGAGTCATCCTTGTTAAGCTCTTCATCTTTAACCACAAACTCCTCTAGCTTCTGCAACATGGTCTCAACTCTCTGATTTGTGGGTCCCAGTGAAGAATCATAAACATAACAACAAGAGTTTAAGCCAGTTGCTATCACCACCACTTGATTTAGTTGATTTAGTAGAAGAATCGAGTTTAAGAACGAAAGGACCTACAGACAACAACAATTTTAAGAACCTTTTAGATATTTAATATGATAGTGAGGATATATGAAATAAACTATATTTATTAGGGTTTACTTGAGATAGGAACTTGGAGAATGATAAAGGGACAGCGGTTGAGCTCCAAAACAATGGATTTGTGTCGATTAATACCATTAGCAGACTTACATCATCTGTGATCAAGTTAAAATTTAAAACATAAAAAAAATTTGAATGATAAGATGACGATAATTAAATTGGAGTATATACATGATTATAGATAGAAAATTTACCTGTATACTGCTTTGATGAAACAGGGGTCATACTTGATTTGTGTGTGAAAGAACAGATTTTCTGGTTGATCCAACTGAAAACCAGATAACAAGAATTACAGACGCACAGAGCCTTTATTGAATAAGGTTTAGGAGGCTCACTACAGAATAGTATTATAATGATTATTTATTATTTCAATAAAAGATATACGGAACATGGCACATTGTATTCATGGAAGTTAAACAAATAACATGATGACAAGTAGATTACTCTCAACCAGTCTTACAAACTAGATAAAGAAACCCATATCTCAGGTAGTAAATAAATTTAATCTCTCATGAATTCATTTCCCCAAACTATAAGACGTTTTTGCCTCTGAAAAAATACAACTCTATATACATCACAAAATAGAGTTGAATAGAAAACAAAGAGCATTTGGTTTGTACCAAACTAAGTACTAATTAAACGAAAATTATTCATGTATCTAGGCTTTTGTTTAAGTTTCATTACCTTTTGGTTCCCTATTCATGTACCTAAAGGAGTATGTACATTCATCCCCAATTCAAACTCAATTTATTTTGGTATCATTCTCTCAACTACAAGAAAGCAGGTTATTAAAATTTAAACTCGGGGAAAAAAAAACCTTGCATCAACTCAAAGCACATCAAAATCATCATTAAAGAGTAAAAACCATACCATTACCATAACCATAACCAAGCCTAGTAAATCTAATCAATAGCCAAGCCATTGACGAGATCTGGGGAGTGGGATGTAGGCAAACCTTACCTCTACCACAACGGATAAAGAGGTTGTTTCCAAAAAGGCCCTCGGCTTTAAAGCAAACAAAGAAAGCATATAAAAAATATAATGTACAATGGTCATATAATAAGGTCATAATAAGCAAGTCATGTACCACCATTTAGACAAAGGGCAGACAACAACCATAGGCAAACATTCGATACATAGTGGTATCAATATACATTAGGTGACAAAAAGACACATGGTGAACAATATATACACGAAAATCATCATTAAAGACATGGAGATAATAAAAATAATAGTTTACGCCATCTTGAGCAAGTATATTCACTACCGACTTTTTTACATAATCTTACTTTTTCGCAGTGACTTCCTGATGTACTTCAATCTGATGAAGCTTTATCATGGCATGGTTAAAAACATATAATGCCTTGAAACTTAGTACACAGCTATAATTCTTTTTCTTTGGTTATGTAATTTCAAGGTCATAGAATTGATTCGTTGTATCTAGAAATTCTGATCCATTTGTAATAATAAATGACACCTATACTAGGGTCCTGAGGTGATGCATAGCATCACTAGTGTATGTTCAATTTAAAAAATGGTACAAAAATAAATAAACAAAGATCTTAGAATAAACTAACTTTATCAATTTTAGTTGTATACAACCCCTTTAGCAGCAGTTCATTCTAAAGATATGAACATCAAATTTTGTTCATGGTATGCATATCTCAATAGATTTCCTCACTTGCACCAGCTACCCAGACTGCTGCTCATCATTTTTTCCTTCTAACAAAGATCTTTTTGGTTTTAAGTATTCAGTATTGTCTCAAATAAGCATATTAACATATCCAAAAGGAACTAGAACACAGTAACGTGCTTCGCATTTGATTAGGGGATTATCACTGTATTGACATTCTCACACTTCCTAGTATGTAAATGAGAACCTGTTTTAACTGCTAGTTAACCAAAATTATATAGCAGAGGCAACATAATGTAATTAGCAATGCATAGTGCCTTTAACATTATTGCAGAGAATCCAACCTTCCATTAGGCATTATATTAAAAAGCTGTCACTATGTCAAACCATGCAACATTAGTTTTGTATTCAAGCTCTGATGTGCCTTAGACCTTAAAAAAGAATTTCAATTGAGCTCTACAAGGTTGCGACTCTGTTACCTGCTTTTGTTACATCAACAAAGTTAATTCAAAGTCTTTAGCATTTCAGAACCTTTGGCGTTTATAGATGCACCTCTAACACCAGATGTGCTAGTCTTTACCTTACGCCATATGCATGTCAATGGGGCCAGGAGGATTTCTCAATGATCTGACCTGATCTGACCTGACCCATGATCCAGCTAAACAGATCCTGATCTGACCGATTAACTAGTGGATCTTGATCCAACCAATTCAATACTGTTGAAAGTATAATTATCTCAATCCATACATAGGTGTGTCTAAGTATAGTTAAACTATTGGGTCGTTTATGTAATAAGTAGAAAGTTAACTTAGAGTCTAAATATGTAAAGTGTATATATGTCCAAGGGTTAGGTGTGTCAAAACCTAAAGTTGTAAACTACCATAGGATATATATATGTGTGTAAAGAGTCTGTAATCACAGAAACAATCATTCATATCAATTCATACATATTGTTCATCAAGTTTCTCACAAGTTTCATATTCAAGCATCAATCAAGAGCCTAAAGATCCTAAAGGGCCAACAAATATTATTAGTAACTTGATATCATTTCCCCACTCCCCACAAACACACACATTAAAACTTGTCACGTAAGTAGATATAGAAGTTATTAAAGCAGAAACCATTTTCTAAGAAATATGTAATTAGATTTTTGTAGAATATGATATCTTGAACTGGTTTTATTGGAGTTCAAAAAAAGACCCAAAAGGTTATGTTGGTCAACTGATGGAAGACTTTTTTAACCCAATAACTTTATAATTTTGTGATAGTGATGTGTGTTCATATGTTTGTATGTGTTCTAATTACCGTGATTAACAAATAAAAACCAAACAACCAATTACCTACAAAATCAAATTTCTAAAACATAACTAGATATTGGATGAAGGCTACAGCTATAATAATATGATCAACTCATCAAATACACCAAACAAAAAAAAAAAAAACATACATCTACCTATGCAAGCCACTGCCATGGTCATTGTTTCCTAGCACCAAGTCTATATTCCATACAAATATGAAATAATTAAAGAGCATATACTGTGCGTCCAAACATTGCCTCATTTACAACGGATTCTACTCATGGAAACAAGATAACAGTATATTAGACTACTTATTCTGTGGATGCCCAAGGCTTTCATCAAACAGGTAACATACATGTTAGGTTAAGGGCACTTCACACCGAAACAACAATTTCTTTGAAATTACCTTCTTAGTTATGGAGAGAACACCCAAAAAGACTAGAAGAAATGTTGCTGCTGCTTGTTCTCTTTGTGGATTTCGTACCAAACTCAGCTATGGAGGTTAATTGTAAGCAAGAGTGCTCGTCACACTAGGAAGGTCATGTGTCTAGAAATAGGAATATGTTTTTACTTTTCAGGTATATCACTTTGACAGAGTGTACACTGTGGCCCCTAATTGTCAGTTTAAGGCCCAGAAGATCCCCTGTCATTTTGGTTAGTTATAATTAAAAAAAAATGATACTTGTTCTATTCTTGATCAAAGATTTCTATACGGAAGAGACAAATATTAGTTAGAAGCCAATGCCCAAAATCCTAGAGGCTAAAAAAACCATAACTGATCAGTTGCGGTTTTCCCAAAAAATGGTTTGGATTTTTGTTCCGGTTAACCACAAATTTTGTATGAGGTAGAAATGATTTGAGCCAAACTTAATTGTTATTGATGCCCTTATAACTAGAATTGAGCTGAATTAAAATTTAGTTGTAATATAAATGGAAGCCACTGTGATTTTTAGTTTCTTAATAAAAATTTAGATGATATAGCCATTCAACCTTCAAAATCTTGTTAAAAAAACAAAAGTGGGTCTTCGGAAATCTAAACTTAGTAGCAGAGAGTTTAAAATCTAAAACTTTAGAAAGTTTTATTATATTTTGGCTAGGGATGGTAACGGGACAAGTTTGGGACGGATATGGGCAATCCCTGTCCATACGCAACTGCGAAACCATGTCCCATAGCCGTCGAGTACCGAATTACTTATTACCTATAGGGTATCAGGTATACCCTTTTAAAATCATAGGTAGTTCAAGGTTACAGAACGTAAACTTTGCTTTAAGAACATAAATCAAGATCAAATCATTCATCAAGGAATCAAAGCCCACTGCCATATAACAGCAAGCTCTAAACTGTGAAACAATTCCTTCTCATCAAACTAATCAGTAGCTTTATTTTTGGGAAAAGCAAATATACCAATGTAAAAAATAAAAAAAAATTATCAAGAATGATTGAAATGAACTCTTTTTCATCAACAAAGATACTATTTATCAAGAATGATTGAAATGAACTCTTTTTTATCAACAAAGATGCTTCTTTAAAAATAAAGATGTAACACGCAAATTCAACCTTTTCACTATACAGATTAGTTAATGCAAAATTCTTGTATATCATCTTGTTGATTAACTACAAACATAAGAACATTTAGAAGGACATGATAGAAATACTTTTTAAACCGCAAGGTGTTATTTTTCAAACATGAATACAAACTTTCTCCAATTGACATAAAGAAACACAACCGTAAGTCCATAAGCAAGGCACGTATATACGAATCAAATTAAACAATGCAACAACGAAAAAGTATTATGTAACGGAGCAAAATAAGAAGGGTCTTGTATGCAAATTGAATTATATAGTGAACTAGGGAAGAGTACAACTAGGGTTGCGTTAGGGCACGAGAGAGAAGCTAGAAGTAAGACTGTGAATTAGTGATTCAGACTTCAGAGAATGGTACAAAATTACAAGTAAATTAAAAGCAAGAACCCCATATTGATACAAAAATAAGAATTTACAGGTCAATGCTGGTGATGAAATGCTGATTTCTAAGTCCTCAGCTAAATGACGAATATGACGAGTGCTTTGTTTCTCAATCCCTGGTCTCCAACCCTCAACACCTTAAAGAGTCGCAAGCCTTGTAACTCTATGTGAGGACTGAGAGGCAATTCAATCAAGCAATTATTAAATCTTGATTCTGAATTTAAAAATCAGGAACTTGGAAATACTATTGGCCAGCAGAAGTGCATAATAAGATAACAACATGCATTATTTTCACAGTAAGATATATAGTTACGTGTGTTTTGAGTGATCGAATCAAATATTATTTAATGGCATACTCATATTAGATCCTAATGATTTCTTTAAGTTAAAAGTAGAAGGCTAGAACAGACAATGTCTCGATGATAATTTATCTATTCTATTTGAAAGACTTAAACAATTCCACAAAATCATTACTTTACTTCTATACTAAAGTGCCTAACCACAATCTTCGCTATGGGGACACTCATTTTTTTCACCTTTCGACTACATATCATTCGTTTTTATAAGACTAGGTGTGTGATTTTCGGTGGACATAGAACTTGTTGTATGTGGAGTCAGGTCAACCCACATGTAAGTAAGGGGGTATCAAAGGGTCTAACCTCCTTAGTCATGGTCATTTACAAAGAGCGAACCATAACTCATAAGATCATCAACGTGGTACAGATTCACATCTACTTAACATTGTTAGACACTTGACTTATATGTGCAGTATTCAACTGCATCATGAACTATTGAAATTATATCATCAAAACCTGTAGCTCCTTATGTAACATCAAAATCTGCATATCTTATGTTCCAACAATTTTCTTACTTTGTTCAAAACAAATGTAGATCCTGTGTTCCAAAAAAGTATTATTAAAATCTACAGCTCCTGTTAGCCTATGGTAGGTATTCTATACACTAAAACTAAAACCCTCAATTCTTGCATGTAGATACACAACAAATTTCGTCTTTCATATGTGGATGAACCCAATTAAGGACAAAACAAGCGTATGGATCTCATAATAACACTAACATTTTGAAAAAGAAAACCCAAACACATGTGACATAGTGATAAAACAACAATTATTAACAATACATAATCCGTATATGGTTCACACAGATTGTGAGAAACTGAAAACAAAAACCTGAACGCATATCATGTATATAGAGATCAGTTAATTTGGAACTTTAGTACCTTGGGGAAATTGACAAATCCGGGATGTTAATTGGTGAACAATATACTCAAATAGGCTTGAAGCTGCTCGATTGTTATCTCACACAGAAGGCCAAGGGGCGCTGAAGGGTTTTAAGCTTGAAGACGATTGAAAGGGTATTGTGGTTTAGGGCCACACTCCAGCAGCGATCACATACACAGTGGCTAAACGAGCTGTTGCAATTTGCAAGTCTTGTATTTTCCTTTCGATATAGTTAGAGCCGGCAATTTTTGACATGGAGTTTTATCACGACACGAAATTAATAGGTTTCGTGTTTTGGTTTAACAGGTTTCGTGTATTAAACATATCAACACGTTAAGACATGATAAAATTCATGTGTTAACAGGTTAAATACCAGTTAACCTGTTAATACCTGTTAATAATCTTTTTATAATATTTAATTTTTAAAATAATTAATATATATACATTTAAAAGTTAAAACATAACCCTACTCACACACTCCATAGCCACCATCCCGATTCCTAACCACTCCACCATCCTGACCACTCCACAAGGCGGCCATCTCCACCGGCGACCACTCCACTGGGCGACCATCTCCACTCGCGAGCATACCACAACCACCATCGCGAGAATACCACAGCCACCGCGAGCATACTACTGACACCATCGTGACCCGTCGACCAGGTTCACCACATTACCACAGCCACCATCACGATCCGCCACCATTGCGACCCGCCGATCAGGTTCTTAAGTATGTGATATTACATGTTTTCTTAAACAGGTTTCTAAACAGGTCATTTCATGTAACCTGTTTCTTAACAGGTTCGTGTTCGTGTTTTAAAAAAAGACAAGATAAGTTTTCATGCCGTGTTCGTGTCTACCGTGTCAGGTCATCGTGTCTTATCGTGTCGTGTCTGACATATTATGCCAGCCCTAGATATAGTGAAAATAGCTGTTTGAGCGTCTGACCTCTGAAATCGATTTTTTGTGAAAACGTTGGAAACTTGTATATTAGTTAAAGTGGTGAGAGCAAAAAAATCTTGGTTATAGACCCGAGCGCGACTACGTTATTAAAACCGGTTCTGATTCCTACGTGCTAGAGAGTGGAACCGGTTCATATCCGTAAAAAAAAACAAATAAAAAACCAGTCACAGAACCAAATCCAAACCAATTTTGAATTGAAACCGATACAAAAAGGAACCAAAGTCAGAAAAGAAAAAAAAAAGATTTATGCACCTATGTAGGGGCCAAATTCAAGGGGGGTTGTCTGACTGATAGAGGTGCACATTCAAATTGAATCATGAATCAAAAATCGAATCTGAAACCAGTTTAGTGAAACTAGATCATTAATTCAGTCTGCTGGTTTAAAATCGGTTGAGACCCAAGCTGTTGAAGCTAGTTGAAACTTATCTAATATGGTTTTGAAAAAGTTTTAATATGACCTTGATTTTCCCCTTTGGATGTCCGCTTCTAATTCGATCAAGTTTGACCCGGTCTAGTTTTGACTAGTGTCTATTTGATTTTAATCGGTTTCTAAAGCCATCTCGTTGGAATCCAATAACAGTTTATGCACCTCTAACCCGATCCCCTTTCTCTCTCTCTCTCTCTCTCTCTCTCTCTCTCTCATCTCATCACATCTTATGTTAAATTGCATAAACTAAAAAAGTGAAAATCATGTGTTTCAAACTTCAATCAAATCTTATTATCGATATAACTTCAGTTATACTCCATTTCAATTAATTATCTTTGTACGCAAAATATAACCATGATATATAACAAACAAATATGATAAATAACAAAACATTATTAGGGGCGGCCTAATAGTAATCATGGGTCACGCTAGGGTTTGGGCCCCTATGTTTTGAATTTTTTAACATACATATTAGGATGTCACAAACTCAAATAATTACAATGATAACATGAACCAAAGTTTCCAAACCCTAATGACCGAGAACAAATATCCATATGATTTGACCACAAAATACAAACGAAAAATAGGAATATATAGTCCATCGACAATACGACCTACTAGACAACAAATCACTCAAGACTTAGACAGAAACAAACTCATCAACATGATAAACCTTAGAACACGAACAACAAACAAAAAAAAAAAAAAAAAAAAACAAAGAGTGAGTCTGTTGAGACTGATAGATAATAATCTAATGAATACATGGGTGGCTATCTAAATAATATTAATCTAGTGGAGATGATAAAGTGATGTCATGTATTGTAGATGAAGACACCAGTTGTTTAGCCCATTAATCAAGCCCATCCGGTCATCCAACTCGATATGATTAAAATACACAAAAAAACCTCAAAAATAAACACATGAAACTAATACAAATTTTATACTTGACATTGAATTGAAATAATACATATATTTTAACAAAAGACTTAATTTGTTTTACATGTTTGGGCCTCAAATAACTCAAATCCATATACGAGTGCAAGTCAGAAACTAGGTAGGCAGGGATGAGTTAGGATTCACGTATAAGGATTTAAGATTCACGAGACTTGATCTCTTCCATACGAGTAGGTAATGATATTTATGAGACAACTGCATAAAAATTGGCTGATGATGGCGATGATTATGATTCACAAACATTAGTCCTTTGGTTCCTCATTCATCATTTAGTGATTCGTCAATTAGTTTTGTCCAACAAGTTGGTTTTTTCCTTTTTTTTGAATGGCTAATTGGATCACTAACGAGTCGCCAGTCATCTTCATTACCCAAGTACGTAACCTTATGCACTAGACTAGAATGTCTCCAAAGGAAAGCTCGTAAATCAGTCCATCCCCAAAAGTCCTAAACTTAATACCACCTGTTAGGGTAAGAAAAAGTGGAGAAGAAGAGATTAATGATCCAAGCTAACCAACTATTTAGTTGTTACCTCCTTTTATTAAGTTCGTTGATTACATGTGAAAGGTATATATATTTTGATAAAGGTTTTTCGCACAAATTCAGTTTTAATTGGTTATTACTAATACTAAACTACACATACAAAAGGCAAGTGTACCTGTAATGTGGTAATATAGTGATGGTAAGAACCGAGTACCAATCCGTGGACACACCGAGCTTCCTCAACAACCTTTATGAATAACTACCGGATTTAATTTTGTTTTGGAAAAATGATAAGTTGTATTGATTTAACCAAGATTTTTTTGGGTTTAAAAACAATAATTAAAATGAAAATAAAAGTTGAGACTTTTGGGTTTTAAAACAGGGAATTAAGGTTATCATCCTAATTAGATTACACTTATATAACTGTGATGAATATCATGGTATGAGTAAAGATATAGGTTTAAGTAGTTACGTTAATGTTTATAAACGTGAGCCAACGTGGATTTCTCGTCTGCAGAATCCGTAGTGACAAGGACACAACATGAGTAACTTACAATACTGATCAATCAAAACCACTAGTAATGTAGGTAGATCCAGTGTAATTTTTTAACATACGATTTCTGAAAACATAACTTAATATTTAAAAGAGAGTTGATCATGTTTGTTTTTAACATACCATTAAATTTAGAAAACCATAACAATTACTATAGATTTCTTAGACTAATAAAAGGGAACCCGTAAATGACCAGAAAGCTAAAGTTATATGATTTCTAATAACTATTTCTAGTTCATTAGCCATAGATTTGTTATGAAGACCGGTTTCGCGAATAAAAGTTAGTTAATACGTTTTTCAACCTTGAATGACATTCACAATTACAAACCATAAATTTATAACTTCCCGTTCAAATGTAGATGCTACACATCAAAAGCTTAACCAAGATTACCATAACATTAACATACATAAATCACACCATTAGTTCATCACAAATTACATAAGTTTCATCCAATTAGAATGATAAAGAGAGTTTAGCTCATAATGATCTTGAACATAACAACAAGTAACTTAGAAGATAGATATGAAATTATCGGTGAAATGGAACAATCAAGCTGGTGATCCACAATGGATAATGTTGAGACAATCTCGAGCTTCTTCCAAGTGTTGTATGCACCTCCCGAGCCTCCAAATGGTCTTCAAGACTTGATTCCCGTGAGAATTCAGCAGAGCAACTCCCCACCAAAAGCTCTCCCAAATGATGAAATTAGGCTTCTATTTATAGGCTTTCTAGCGTGTTTAAGTGTCGGGCACGTACGTGCAGTAAGTGTCGAGCACGGCCCCGTGTTTACTTTTGGGGAATGGTACTTTTTGTCCTATCAGATGTCCAAACATGAGGGTGTGCCAATTTAAGCACGGTGGTGTGTTTTAGGCAAGTCAAGTCATGGGGGCATGCTTAATGAGACACGGCCCCATGCTTAGACTTCAAAGCTCAGTTTTGTTCAAATTCTTCTTAAATATGCTTCTTTTGTCGATCTTGCCCTGTTGAACACCTAAAAACACAATTTAACATTTTTAAATACATTTTCATCATTTAAAGGAAGATATTAAACAATAATTGATGTGCTTTTGATAGGATTTTTATGTATAATTTAGTGCACATCAAACATCTCCACATTTGAACTTTGCTTGTCCTCAAGCAAAATCACTTAAAATGACAATTCTACAAAAAATCAAATAAATCAAATAATAAATATGTCTTTCGAGAAATACCTAGATAGAGACCAAACAAAGCAATCGATATTTTTTGCCAACATCCCCCAGGTCTAAATGAAACTGCTTGATCATCCCACGGGTCAGAGTCTTTCGTGCTGAATCTAAAAGATGCCAGAAATTGAAGAGTCATTTCATAAACAAAAGGTTTGTTTTGTATCTTTCTAGCTGTCCAACAGCCGCCAAGGTTTCTTCATCGACTTGTAGATGTGATCTTTCGGCTCTATATAACGGTCTATAATTAAGCAAACAAGTAAAAGTAAGATCCTAGGGTGAAAACTTTCACTAACATCAATTCATTTGTAATCTGATTTTATATGTCACTAGTTTTAAGCTCGATTTACATGTATTTATATCCGGACAATATTCACATCTGAGTTAGCAAGGATTAAAATATTCTATATTTCATCTCATTGTACATGGTCACTAATTAAAAAGGAGGCATATTGAAACACGGATATTAGAAAAGAGTTAGAAAATTGTCAACCATCCAAATTACAGGGTTGAGTTTATTACGGGTCATCTTACACATTAAAGCATCATAAGTTCTTGGTTGTTTTTGAAGGAGATAGAGTGTGAGATGGAGGAAACTCTATGAACTCACTTTTTGATCATATATTGTGAGTGCACGAGAGGAGATAGGCGAAAGAAAGGCATGGTAGGCCCTTATTTAGTGGTTGTGAGTGGTTAGAAGAGAGAAAAAGTAAGATAATAACACCTAAGGCTCATTTTTCAGACCTCCCATCATGATGTTCTTTTACTCGTCTTTGTTTTTACTCATTATGTTCCCTTCGGTTTATTAAACAAGTAAAGTTCTCTTCTTTTCGGACTAAAAGACAATATTAATTCGTTTAAATTTTAAATATCAAGAGGGATACCATGAGAATTCATTCTTTTCACATTAAAATACAAGATTGATTCTTCTAATTTAAAATATAGAGAAAAATATATTGAGAATTTAAGGTTAGGGGCTGAGTAGGAGCAACAAGAGAAAGTTCTCGGAGAGTTGCCGATGATGGTTGGGAGCAGCCACGAAGAAGACACCGGCGAGAGGAGGACCATGGTTTCGTCAGCAGATAACAACAACGACAAGAGAAACGGCTTTCTATATCTCCAAGCTATTTTGTGTAAGTACATAATTAACATTGATCAAGTGTATGTGCATATTTTATTTTATATTCTAACATTGATTGAGTTTAGATTTATATTTTAACATTGATTAAGGGCGTATATATATATGAAGAGGGGTTGGATCGCTGGGAACACCTCTTGGCTGAGTATTTGTGGAGTACATGGTGCAAGTACATGTTGAACGTTGTGCTGTAAAGATATGTATGTGCTTAAATGTGCAAAGGAAAAGACCTTAAATCTAAATGGATGAGAGTTTATGTTGACAACTTCTATATCCTCAAAACATACTTCCTAGTTAGATAACAAAGGAATAATATTACGAAATGATTAATAGTGTAGGCATTACTTTTGTGTTACACACATGGTGTATTGCGCAAATGAGGATGTGTGTAAACATGCAAAGAAAAAGGCCCTAATTCTCAATGGACAAGAGTTTATGGTGACGATTTTAATATCTTCAAGACATTCTTCCAAGATGGATATCAAATAAATACTATGACTATTTGTTGTATAAGAGTGATAGTAATTAGAAAAATGTAAAATAATAGTAATAGTAATAATAATAATAATAATAATAATAATAATAATAATAATAATAATAATAATAATAATAATAAAAATAATAATAATAATAATAATAATAATAATAATAATAATAATAATAATAATGTCACGTAGGTAGTGACTAGACGCCACATAGGGTGTGTGGTTATCGTTCTTCATATGGGTGAAGGTGTGTTGTTGGTGGGGTTATAATGATAGTAATTATGATTATTTAAATTATAATTAACTTTTATATGTTTTTATTTAATAATTTGATTTGTAATTAAATTTTGACAAAACAAATTACATTACACATATATTAATACAAGAAAAAAGGAACAGTGATAATATTATTAGCCTAAATATTTAAAAAGCAATTGAAAGAAGTAGGAAGCTTACCTTAGTTTGTAGTAACAGTTTTCTCACTTTGCTTTTTGCCCCTTCCCAAAATATGTTTATAGATAGAGGAAAAGGGAAGGAGACTTGTTGTTTTCCCCTTCAATTCGTTTGTAGAGAGAGAAAAGAGTAACCCACCATCGCCTCCATCTGCCGCCTACCGTCTCTACCAGTTGTGGTTGATTTGATGTTCTCACAATGACGATGGTGACGGCGGTAGGGACCCTTCCGTTTCCTGCCAGATCGGCGAGATGGAGGCGGTTGCGCTCCAGTAGATCTCGATTTTATGCCTCCAGTGTCGGGTTCCTCCATTTTCGGTTGATCTAGAGTCGGCTGCGACGATGGCCGATAGTTGTCGGTGCCTATTATGGCGGCGGTGGCCTTGGAGATAGTTGCAATATGGCCTCCCGTTTCCGGTTTAGGTAGGGTTGGCGGCTGTGTTCTCGCTAGTTAGGTGTCAACAGCGATGGCTGGACGATCGTCATAACCCTCTTCCCATGTCTCTCTCTGATTTTCTTTATTTTCTATGTGAAATACTCGGGTTTTTAGATCCGAGGGTTTTACTGAATGCATGTTGTTAACTGATGCAACTGAGAATTTTTGGTTGAGGGTTTTGTTATGTTGATGGTGATAATAATTATAATTTTTTTTGTTTGATGATTCGTTACGTCAATGATGATGGGATTATCTTATTTGAGACTGTTGGATTCATGTCGATGATGATGACACTAGCTCATCTAAGATCAAGTTTGAGTTCGAGTAGGTTGTTGCCCTCATTCTGTTGTCAGGAGATTTTTGTGTCGATGATGGGTAAGAAACAAAGCTGCACATTTAAAGTTTGGTTTTACCATGTTGGGTAAACACTGTTGTTGCGAAGATTAGTCTATTAAGGTATTATTGTGATGCTGTTGTCAGCAATGTTGTTGTCTCATTGGTGATGCCACTTCTATTTCAAGTCTATGATGATGAACATTTGTTTATCTAAGACCTACATGTTTTATGATGTTGTTCGTTTCATTAGTCTACTTACATGTGATACAATGACTTGCGGTGACGATAACTAGCCATGGTGTCGGTTGCTTTGACTTGGCAGCCGTAGCTGAAAGCCTAATATGAGCCCCATCCATTACACGTGCAACGCGCTTAGTTGGATACCACTAGTTAATTTATAAAATGTAATTAATAATATTATTTTTTGTTGTGTAATAATATTATTTGTTTATTGAATATAATATTTGTTTATTATATTAAACCTAACATGCCTAATTTGACACTTTTGCATTTCTAACACTTTTTAAAAACTTTGTAAAATGTCTTTTTTAATGTTTTGGGTTTTATTATGATACAACTTTTACTTTAAAAAACCAATTAACGTATTCGTGCTTATTTTTGTATAAGCTTGGAGATGATCTGCGACGTTCATCAATGTTTTATGTAAAGTTTATTTAGAAACAAGTATGGTTAAATGTAAAACATTTGCATTTAATAGTATAAAACAGAGTTACTTTACATTTCAATGTAAATTTAATTCGGAAATAAGTTAGAACGATTGTGATATATACTTTATCATGCTTCATAGGAATCAACTGCACATGATTTTTATGTACATTTTGAGTTGGTTAACGTTTCAACATAATTTTGTTTGGTAAAGAGTCGGGTCAAGTATAATACATTTTCGTTCAATGTATAAATTGAAGTTATTTTACGTTTTGACGTAAATTTAGCAGGAAATAAGTCGGGTGGATTGTTAGTCTATAATTTAACGCGTAATATACGATGCCTCCTTAAAGCAAGACGGGTAACAAAACTAGTTTTATTAAACTAAAATAAAAATGCTCTAAATAACATAATTAAAACTAAACAATAGAAAATGATATTAATCGTCATCTTGTTGACGACACCTCCAAATATGTCTATCAAACTCGACCGAAGATTAATATCATATGTTTCTTCACATTGTAAAGCTTGTGGATTTGCTAATCTTTCTTGTTCATTAATCACCATGGGAGGACTCGGTACGTCACCCTCATAGTTTTGACACGTATCTCTTCTAGAATCTTCGTTTATCATGTTATGCAGAATTATGCAAACACACATCTCAGTGTCTTATTTGATGATGACCTAATTAAGCCATGGGACAATTTGACCAATCTTAATGTGTGTAATTGATGCTACCAAACATTACTGAAAAGTCATGTATTTGTTTGTGCACCTCATATTTTTATTGAATCAGACACAAATATATCTTCCCGTGTAATGCAGTAACACATTGTATATAACAATAACTATAAATTAACAAAATATTTGGTAAATATAGTTTAACAATAATTGCAAACTAGTATTATGACCCCCGCGTTGCGACGGGGGGTCTAAATCTGTGGCAAGTAGCATCATTGTCACACCACCATCATCGACCATTAACACAGGAAAAGCTAGTATTAAAAATGAAATAAAAATGAAAAAAATAAAACTGAATGTAAAAACATTGAACCACACACGTAAAATGTAAAATATTAAAAACAATAACTAAATCGATCTAGTACCAGCGTGTAGTGACAGGTTTGTTAAACGGGAAAAATACATGTAAAATCGTTGAACCACACGCGCATGTTGCGGCATGTTAAGTCGTGAAATTTACACCGAAATATAAAACAGAAAATTCATAAAAGATGAAAAGTATAGGTGACCAAAGTTGAAAGTAAAAAAATGTAAGGGTTAAATTGTAAAAGATAAAGTATTGAAATTATAAGAAAAAAAATTAAAGATAAAAAACCTAAAAATAAATACAACCAACTAAAACTAAAGTTACAACTTATGAGACATAAAGAATTTAGTAATTAGTATAATCGTAAATTAACAAAATATATGTATATACTAAAAAGTTTAGTAATAATATACCTTCACAAATAATCGAAACCTATCCCGTGACACTTTCTTGCATGTGGCAAAAAATCTGTCTCAAGAGTTGGCACTAGTATCGTATTTAAGTTTTCGGACGACGAAGGTACACTTTTGTAGCATGATGAAGTCGCGTTTACCTCTAGCATCGTATTTTTGTATTAGAATTCAAACGACGCCTCTAATTTGCAACTATTCATGTGATAGTTCCCCACGTATTTGAAAACGCCGCCTAAAGTCACTAGTCTCGTAAACGAAATCATTGCTAATGTAGTTCTAATAAGTAGGTCACTAGCTTTCAGTTTCCACAAAGATGTGGGTGTTCCTCGATAGGTGAGTGAATTCGGCCTTGCTCGTCAAATACGCGACGGTAACTTTCCCGGTTTCCAATATCATTTCGTACTCTTTGGATGAAAAGGAAGATGATGACGAAAAATAGCTCAACATTTTTGTAAAATTATTTGGTATTATTATTAAGTGAAAGGGTATGAGAGAATTAGAATGTTTTTTGTTAATTTGAGTAATAGGAGTAGATATATATTGATTTGAAAAAAAAATTTTAATTTGTCAATATTTATTTTTGACCACCCAACACACACCCCACATTCAAATTTGATACCTTCTGCGAGTGTCATGGTTGCCACGCGAACAGAAAACTTCTGTTGCAATGTTCGCTTGGCACCCCTACCTACGTGACAGGGAGTAGCGCCCCTTCATTGTGCCACAATGGGTGGTCTTACCAAATGGTTAACACTGTAGGCATTACTTTTAGTTTAACCTAATATATATTGTACTTGTTATACTAAATTATGATTTAGTTTTGTGAAAGGTTTGAACGTTCATGTCCATGGTTGCTCTGGCCTAGAGGGGTTGTTTAAATAATGGGTCGTGCTTGAATTGATATGTTTAACATTTAAATTGGTGTAGTTTTGATCTTCTAAAACATTTAATTAAACAAGCCAACCTATCAAACCAGTTACGACATGTTTAACCATTTATTATAACTCACCAACCCAATTAACACGTTTAGAACTTGATTACTAGTCATCAATATATTTAGATAAACGAGTTGAATAGGTTATGTTAAGATTATATACTTTTAAGTGTGTCAAAGATAGGGTTAATATATTGATATGGATAAATATATGATTCTTCTTCATGTTGAACAATTAACTAGCCAACAAATCAATGCTAGTCAACAAGACACGCTGGATAAATATATGATTCTTCTTCATGTTGAACAATTAACTAGCCAACAAATCGATGCTAGTCAACCGGACACGCTAGACACCCCTAGATTAACAATTACCTAAACATTATTAAGTAATAAATGATATTATATCAAGTTTTTAAGTGGGATATATATAAATTTAAGTTTAATATTTGACTTTACTTAAAAAGTTAGAAATATATTAGGGTTGACAACTTCTCACATGAACTCGAACCCGAATCTGATATGAAAAAAAATAGGTTTTGAGTTGAACAATACCATCCATTAAAAACATGTCGGGTTCGGGTTGACACATTTAAAAAACATATCAGGTTTGGACTGACGTGATAACATATTTTAATAATATATGGTTTAAAAAATTAATATATGTTAAGGTAAAAATAGTTTTTATTCAAAAAAGCGTAAAAGTCAAACTTACAATCTTTGCTTTTAGAAATTAACTTATGGATTTTTAGTTTGTAGGTTTTACAATTTTATGTTTTCAACTCATTGTGTTTTTTTTGTTCATCGTTGTGTCTTTTTTGCTAACCTTTATTGTTCAGCATTGTGTTTTATAACTAGTAATTACTCCTCGTTGTGTCTCTTCTTGCTTGTTATTTTGCATTTTTATATTTTTTTAGAATAAGAAGTTTGTTTAAATTTTATTGATTATTTTGATCTTTTAAACAAAATAAATTATTTTTTTATAATGGCTAATTGGATCACTGACGGTGCACTGGCTCACCCGATTATCTCCATTAGTCAAGTAATGAAACTTGAGATCATTCTCAGAAGAAAACTCACGTTAAGTGAGAAAACTCGTTGGCCTACCGGAAACCCTCAATTATTTTTGTCATGGGTGAAACTTAAAGGTAAGATCTTCAGAGTTTTCTATTAGATTTTAAAATATCTCAACTTAACAATTTGATTTAAAAATAATTGATACAAAATAAATTAAATTTTTTTTGAACGTCTTACTAATTAAAGCATACACCAATGGCGAAAATGCACCCCATACGCCTGCGAGCATAGATAGCGCTGGGTAGCCCCGCCAACCAACCACCAATTCCGGGAAAACCCGCCACCCGAAGGCACACTGCGGTAAAATCCGGCCCACCAATAGCATTTTACTGCTAGTAGTACTCGAACTCACAACCCTTTAGAGAAAGTCATGATGCTACCAATCAACCAAATGATTGATGGTTACCTTGTTGTAAACTACCGTTTACTATTTTTTAGATTTTTACATGGTGTATAAATTAAGAAGAAGTAGAAGTTGAAGTTGAAGTTGAAGTAGGAGATGATGAAAGAAGTAGCAAAGGAAGAGTTGAAGATCCTCGAAGCTCAGCATCCATCCGACCCGATTTCAGCATCTCAAGCTCCAGCTTAAGGAGTTCATGCATCTGTCATCACTCAAGGTTCTCTCTCATTCCAACCAAATTAAGCGAAGGTAAGTTCATGCTCACCTAGATTCAGATTTAGAGGGCTCCAACTCAACGTGTATATTACTTCAATATTTTTTCTACGTTTTTAAATTATAACTCTATATATCACCAATAAATTTAAAGTGTATCATAGGAGTTTGATTTAACTTTTTTTTTTGCACATGGGTTGCGAGAGGTCGGATTGTTTCGCTATATAATTACGTAGCCTTACCCTGCATTTTTGTATAGGAAGCTAAATTGTTTCTCATGACCTAATCTTATAAATTTTAAAAATCATTGAACTTAACCCCTCATAATCTTAAAAATCATAGAACTTAACAGTTGTTATAAGGTTTAGGTACCACCACTCCAGGTAGAGTTAATGAGCCGTGTAATAGGCGACCATTTCGCGTGCGTGGGGGGGTAATTATATATATAAATACTAGGTTTAGTAAATATTTGTATTACACGGGTTGGATATATAAATAAAATACTAAATAAAATATAAATTTATTAATTATAAAACAATATTATAAGATAAGTTACAAAATAATTATAAGTAATAAATATTGATATTAATTTTTTAAACTTTTTTTGTTTTTTCCAAAAATTAAATTATGCATTTTGTTCAAAGCAAACTGTTTTAGAAAAAAGTTATTTTTTAAATTTTCCATACTATAACTACCAATTTTAATTATTTTTAGTTTATAAAATATTTTCAAAAAACATCAATTTTAAAATATTTTATATTTTTTAATAAAATTTGATGCTTTAGAAAAGTTTATTTGTATATAAAATAATTTCTTTAGAGATAACATTAATAAAAAGATTTCTTGCTTAATTTCTTAAAAAAACTATTTTTTAATCTAAAAAAATTAAATAAAATTATTAATAATTAGTGTAGTTATTTAATAAAAAAGAGAAGCAATAAAATTGTGATGAGAAAGAATGTAGTGATGACACATGTCATTTTTAGTTACCATTTTATAAGAGTAGAAATATATTAGTATTATTATGCATTTATATAACTGGTACCCCAAGTCTAACGAACTTAGGATATTTTATAGCTTAAATTTAGCAATTAAAAATCTATCAAAGTGCTAGATGCTAAAAGTAGACATCATAGGCCTTAGAAAGAAAATCTACATGATCAAGAGTTGTACTCAAGGAGCGGAGATCTAAATTTCCTCTTATATATGTATCCAAATGAATGCAAATGACTTTACATCCTCCACGTACTACTTCTTTCTTTCAGTCGAGTATTTACATTGTGAAAACTTTTCTAGTTTCTAGACTTCCAAACTGCACCATAACATGGTCTTGAGTATCACGTATTTGATTATTCCAAAACTCCCTTGACCAATCCGAGAGTCTTTGATAGCGAGTTTGATTTCTATGCGGAGAGCCGGGCTTTAATTTTATCTATCATCGGCTTCTAGTACTTTGACATGTTCCTGTTAGTTTTAAAAAAAAGCGTCAAATAGATTAATGGAAACATATCTTTTTGACACCATAGCGAGAGTCCTTCCTTGCCATAACAACAATTTGTTCATCCTCGACTCCTACACCAAATAGTTTGCTTGTTTGAAAGTTAACTTTAAGTCCCGATGCTAAATAAAAGCATCTTAGAATGTGAGATAACTTTGCTGAATATGAACTTGTCCACTCCGCGATGAAAATAGCACCATCAGCTTAAAATAGATGCGAGATCACTGGGCCTATTTTGTAGATTGATCCCTTGAAATGTGCCCACATTACTTGCTTTTTTGTATCAGAGCTTCCATGGGTATTATGAAGAGAAATGGCGACTACAGATCTCCTTGCCTCACTGTGCATTAAGCTTTAAATTTCAATGTTGGTTATTTCAACATTAATAATTATAGATGATTTTGTAGATGAATGGCCTCCTCCATAAGTTAAGGAAACCCATAAGCTGTCCAGTTCCCTATTTGATCTGTTAAGTGTTCTAAGTCTCTCCTCATTGTGAAAAACTGACTTGCACCCTTCAAACGGTCGTGCAATTGGTATCAGAGCTTTCCAGGCTCTTGATTGTAAGATGTCACCATCTTAGATCTCTCAGTTTTTCACAAAATACTTAACAACTCAAATGGCAGCTCTTTCAAAGGCTGATATGGAAACTGGCACTATGACAAAGTCCCCACTGATCACTCCCTGAAGACATTGATACTTGGTGTCAAAGAATGGAAGGCTTCATCAAGTCTCAAGACTCCAGGATGTGGGAATCTGTTGTCTCTGGACCTTACATTCCATGCACCTCTTCAGCTACTGCTGGAGGTGGCATGATCCCAAAAGTTCTGAGGAAGATAGAAAGAAGATAGATATCGATCAGAAGGCCATGACTGCCCTCCAAAATGCTATTCCAAACTCTATCTAGAGGGGCGTCAAGAAGTACAAAACTGCCAAGCAGTTATGGGATGCACTAAAGCTCATGTATGAGGGGTCGAAGCAAAGGAGAACAAAAAGGACCTCTTGAAGCAGCAGTTTGAGAATTTCACCTACAAGACAGGTGAAACCATGACTCAACAATACTTCAGGTATGTTGAGATTGTGGATACTCTAATGGATGTTGGAGTAACTCTTGAAAACAGGGACATTATGAGGAAGTTCATGTCCTCTCTTCCCAGACAGTGGACTCACTACTATGTTGTCATCAAGAGGACTGAGAACCTTAAGACTCTCACTCTTACAGAGTTGTATGGTATCTTCAGTGGCTACAGATCGAGATGAACATGCAAAATCTCTCTAGTAACTCTAGCAATCAGCAAGGTTCAGCCCTTCATGTGGTTGAAAGGGATTGCAGAGAACCATAACATCATCTTATCTGCTACCCTAAAAACTCACAAAAGGGTCCTTTCATCACCTTCCCTGAGACACCAAGGGAGAGCTACATCCAAGGAAGTCCATTCCAAGAGACAAGCTCTTCCCATGCTTTTATGTCTGCTGATGAGAGTTCAGGCAGCTTTCTCTTCACCCTTGAAGACCTGGACTGTATCCATCCAGACGATCTGGAGTACATGGAGATAGTCCAGCAGATGGCTCTTCTCACTCACAGAGCCAAGAAGTTCTACAAGCGGACAGGGAGGAAGTTTCCTAGCAATGCAACCAGTGGAAAGTTTGGACTGGACAAAAGTAAGGTGAAGTGTTTCAATTGCAACCAAATGGGACATTTTGCCAGGCAGTGCAAGGCACCTTGAACAAATGGTGGCCAAGCATAAGCCAGACCAAACTACATTGAAGGAGTCAACCAGAATGAGAAGCCAAAGCAGCAAGCTGCAGTTGCTGTTGAAGAAGGAGGCTATGACTGGAGCTTTCAAGTTGAAGATGCATCTTCAAACCAAGCACTGATAGCTGATCATGATGAAGCCAAGGTATTGAACATCTTTGTACTCCTAAATGTATTGCTAAAGTGAATAGATACAGGTCCTATAACTTAGAAATAAGATCTGATCTTGAGTCCTTAAATATCTTAAAATCTGATTTCAAAAGAGCTGAAAATGGATAAACCAAAAATAGAAGATTTAGAGAAAACCATTTCAACTCTCAAACATGAACACACCAACTACAGGACTCAAATTAAAATCTCATCACTAAGTTAACTGAATGCCAGGCTGAGCTTGTGATCAGCAAAGCGAGGGCAGAAAAGTGTGTTCTTGAAGAAGAGACCTTCAAGAACATGATATCCTCATCTCTGCATGCCAAAGTGTGTTATTAGAATAAGCAGGGACTAGGATCTACTGAGATAGCTCCTCCTCACTCCTTACTATCAGTAAGATCTTCAAGATGTGGAACTTGTGAAGATGAGCTTCCCCTCATAGACCCTATGAGTGAAGAGGATGAAAAGGAGATAGTGAAGGATGCATCTGAGAAGAGTGAAGAAGATCATTCTAAGAAGGGTCACTATTCTCCAGAGGAGAGGAATTCTGTTGGGTTGTCAAAGTCCAAGAGGAAGAACTTGATCAGAAGAGCAAAGAAAAAGACCAAGAAAGCTCAAGAGATCAAGGCCACTTTCAACTCTAAGCAGAAACAAGTGTTCATCTCTACAGGTTTTGAAGTGGTAAAAGCTGAAGACTCAACTATGAATCCTAGTACCAGGGGTTCTAGTTCTTGTCAACCTCATCCCAACAACAACAAAAAGAAGGTTGATTTGTTGTGTACCACTGCTGCACATTCTGAACCATCCACATCTAGCACCAAGTCTCTCCCTAAAAAACTTGCTACTTCATCTGTGAAGAAGAAGAAGGAAGTGGATAGTGATCAAGATTAGTCTTGCTCTCAAAAGAAGGCTTCCAGAAGAATGCAGTTTGAAAGTGTCATGTGTGGCAGTACTTCTCATTTAGCTAAGGATTGCATCTACAATCCTAAAAGCACTGTCCACATGATCAAGAAGAAATCTTCTGAAAAGATCAAGAAGAAACCAACTTCTGAAGGAAAAGCTTTTCCTCTCGAAAGTTCCAAGGTGAAGAAGAAGACAAGTGAAAACTTGCCTTCGGAAGAAAAATTAGTCTCAGAAGAAAGGAATGCTTCCGAAGTACTGAAGCCTGCTGCAGTGAAAGCAAGATCTTCCGAAGGTCCAGTCTCCAAAACTTCTGAAGTTGTCAAAACTTTCGAAGTGTTGAAGGTCAAGTCTAAGCTTCCAAAGGTAGTGTGGAAGACAAAGAAAGACCATGTGACTGAAAGTTCTTCATTAACAATAGCTGCTGATCCTCAAAGCTTGAACATATGATTAATTACTGTTGCATTGTCTTCTGTTGATATTACTGAGCGCAAGACCAGCAAGGCTTGGGTTTCCAAATGTAACTAATCATCTATTTTTGTGCAGGAGCAGCTAAAGACCAACAGGAATGTGTGGATCATTGACAGTGACTGTTACAGGCACATGACTGGAAATGGCTCTCTACTCCAAAATTTTGAAAAGATTGATGGAGGGCCTGTTGCTTTTGGAGGAGATGCAGGAGGTTATATTACTGGAAGGGGCATGGTCACTACTCCCCTACACTTGTTACATATGGATCTTTTTGGCCCCACCAGTGTAATGAGTCTAGGAAGGACCTCATATTGTTTGGTGATCACAGATGATTTCACTAGATTTACTTGGGTCTTTTTTCTTAAAACTAAGGATAAGACTCCTGAGATATTGAAAAATTTTATTCTGAAGATTGAGAATCAATCTGATCACAAGGTCAAGATCATAAGATGTGATCAAGGAACTGAATTTAAAAACCAAATCCTTGATACATTTTGTGATGAAAAGGGTATTTCAAGACAATATAGTGCTGCCAGGACTCCTCAGCAAAATGGTGTTGCTGAGAGGAGAAACAGGACACTAATTGAAGCTGCAAGAACTATGTTGTCTGACTCTAAACTGCCTATCACCTTCTGGACAGAAGCAATAAACACTGCTTGCTATGTGCAGAATAGAGTTTTAGTAGTTAAGACTCATAGTAAGACTCCTTATGAACTATGGCACAAAAGGAGACCTTTCATTGGTTTCCTCAGATCATTTGGATGTTCTTGCACAATATTGAATGCCAGAGATCAGATAGCCAAATTTGATGAGAAATCAGATGATGGATACTTCATTGGATACTTTTCTCAAGCTAAGGCTTATAGAGTGTACAATCTCATAACTAAAATTGTTGATGAGTCAGCCAATGTGACTTTCAATGAACACACTCCATGTGTGAGAGGTTCTGGTCCTGATAGGCATTTTGATCTTGATTTAGTTACTAGCTGTTTTAAAAAGTCTTGTGAGAATGTTTCAGGATTTACAAGTAACCCATCAACAGAAGATCCTGATCCAAGATTTGAGCTGAGAAGACCTTCAAGTCAATCTACCTCAGCTCCAGTGGTAACTAATTCTGCAGATGGAGGTCCTATCAGCACAACAATGACAAATCCTGCTGATACATCTGAAGTGCCTTCAAATTCTAGCTCAGAGGCACAGAACCAAAGGGAAGGAGTTCTAAATGTAGAAGAGAGTGGAAATGGTGACAGTGATCAAGAATTTCTTAATGCTGACTCCATGGAAGACAACATCATTGATGTCACACACTCATTGGATCAAGCTTCTCTTGATAAGTGTGCTGATGTGGTGGGTGAATCTGCTCTGCCTGATCAAAATTTTTCAAATCTAGATCTCTCTAACCAACTTGATGTGATCCCTCAACTAAGGATCCACAAGTCTCACCCTACCACAAACATCATTGGTGAAGTTAATAAGGGGGTAAGAACAAGAGGACAAACCCATGACAAAAATGTTTGTCTCTACTCTTGTTTTCTATCCCAAGTAGAGCCAAAAAAAGTTGAGGAGGCTCTGAAAGATGGAAGTTGGGTTGAAGCAATGCAGGAGGAACTGCTTCAATTCAAAAGACAGAAGGTTTGGAACCTATGTCCTCTTCCTCCTAGGAAGACTACTATAGGAACCAAATGGGTGTTCATGAACAAGAAAGATGATAGAGGACTTGTCATCAAGAACAAGGCAAGACTAGTTGTTCAAGGGTATACTTAGGAAGAAGGAATTGATTACACTGATGTCTTTGCTCCAGTAGCAAGACTTGAAGCTGTTAGAATATTCCTAGCCTTTGCTGCATCCAAGAATTTCAATGTCTAACAACTTGATGTCAAGTGTGCTTTCTTATATGGAGTGATTGATGAAGAGGTATATGTTAAACAACCACCTGGTTTTGCAGATCCTGATCATCTTGATTATGTCTGCAAGCTTGATAAAGCTCTATATGGGTTGCACCAAGCTCCAAGGAAGTGGTTTGAGACTCTATCTCAGTACCTATGTCAGCATGGTTACAAAAGGGTACAATAGATGGAACTCTCTTCATCAAAGGAACAGGAAATGATTTGATGCTGGTTTAAGTGTATGAAGATGACATTATCTTTGGGTCAACTAATCCAAGGCTCTGCAAAGACTTTGAGAAGCTGATGAAGAATAGATTTGAAATGAGTGCCATGGGGGAACTCAATTTCTTTCTAGGAATTCAAGTGAAGCAGGTTGACAATGGCATCTTCATAAGTCAGTCAAAGTACGTTCAGGACATACTTAAAAGATTCAGCATGACTGACTGCAAGGTTGCAAAGACTCCCATAGCAAGAAACCACTCCCTTGGACCTGACCTTAAGGAGGAGTGTGTAGATGAGCATCTCTACAGAGCTATGATTGGGTCTCTCTTGTACCTTACTACCAGCAGGCCTGATATCATGTTTGCCACATGTATCTGTGCTAGATATCAAGCCAACCCTAGGATGTCACACCTGGTTGCTGTTAAGAGAATTTTAAGATACCTCAAAGGTGCTCCATCACTTGGCCTTTGGTATCCAAAGAATTCTGACTTCAATATGTATGCATATACAGATAGTGACTATGGTGGTTGTAATATGACTGCAAAGTCTACATCAGGGGGATGTCAATTTCTTGGTGGAAGGATAGTCTCATGGCAATGCAAGAAACAATCCTATGTGTCTGCATCAACTGCTGAAGCTGAATACATTGCTGTTGCAAGCTGCTGTGCTCAAGTGTCTTGGATTCAGAATCAGATGCTAGACTATGGATTCAACTTCAAAGAGACTCCCATCCACATAAACAACAATAGTGCTATCTCTATTACAGAGAATCCTGTGCAGCACTCAAGGACCTAGCATATCAACATCAGGTATTATTTAATTAGAGATAATTTTGAAAAAGGGTTAATCAAACTAGTCAAAGTTCACACAAATAAACAATATACTGATCTGTTCACCAAAGTTTTTGATTACCAGAGATTTAAGTAACTTATATCAGCTATTGGGATGATCAACTTTGAGTAGCTTTTTCTAAAACTTAAATTCAATATAATTTCTAAAATTTGTGTCCTTAGTTGTCTATTTTATCACTTTCATAAGCCCCTAACTAACATGGAAGAAGATTTTTTTAGAAAATATTTCTTAGAGTTTTTAGAATTTTGAAATTCTTTTTCTTCGGAAGAAACTAAGTTACCTTCGGAAGACAATTATGTCTTTAATATCAACTAACTACTTATGACAATTTACCTTCGGAAGAAATTTTCTGAATATCTTCCGAAACCAAATTTTTCTTAAGTACTTCAATGATATTAAGGGACAATTATCTTCCGAAAGTACTTATCTCTGAAAAGAGAAGAATACTCTAAGTATTTTTTCTTCCGAAGCAAAATTTTCAAAAGTCTTATAAATATCTTTCGAAGCCAAATTGGTCTCGGAAGCTTTTATCAAAAACTTCCAAAGCCAAATTACCTTCGGAAGATTTTGACTTCCAAGAAAACTACTTTTGGGCACTTTTTCAGAGGTGGGACCGACATCCGGATTTCAAAGTTTATCCTTTCGTATTAACTTTGTCTCAAATCCATTTCATATATATACCCAACGGTTTCCCCCTCTTTCACTTTTCTCTCATCATCTGCAACACTTTTCTAACCTAAATTCATCCAGAAACAGCCTTTTTTCTTACTTTTCTTCTTGACGAATCTCTCTCAAATGGCCAACCTTAACCGCAGAAACCAACCTGATTTCTCCATGCAACTCCACAGGCAACACAATCAGGTTGCTCTTCTGAACTCTGAGAAAGATCCTGCTTTCTCAGAGATTTGCCGTTTTCTTTCTTTGTCAAACTACTTCACCTCCCTCACCATTGATCCTCCTCTCTATGAGGATCAGTTGTTGGACTTCTGGCGGACCTGCCAAGAGGTCACCATGGATGAGGAGAAGGCACTGTCTACCACAGTGCAGGGGAGGACAATCTTCATCATTCCGGCCATCATCAACAACCATCTTCAGCTGGATGATGCAGAAGGTGATGTGTCCTTTCCCAAATCTGCTGTTAATCAGTCCTTTGCGCAGATAGGATATGAAAGAGACTTATCAGTCAGAACCTTCAGGAAAGGAAAGGTCTCTTCCCGGGGGAAGTACCTCCTCCATGTCATCATACACAGCTTGTCCAACAAGCATAGAGGATGGGACCAGATTCCTGAGGATCTGTCCTTCATAGTCCATGGACTGGTTTAGGGGGTCAAGTTCAGGTATTCTCATTTTGTTTACCTTAATTTACCGTCAAACTTGGACTCCTTGGAGTATTACATGTTCCCTAGATATGTCCAGCACATTCTTAACTGTGAACTGGGCTCACAGTTGAGGGGAACAGGTAAAACTCTTAAATTGGGACAGATGAAGCCCAGCATCTTTAAAATAATGAGAAAACCAACCGTGGGATTCTCTGGGGTAGAAACAGCCCTTGTCCCAAAAATGTTAGAGCTCATTGCTCAAGGTGACAGCCTAGCAGCACCAGCTAGTGTTGAACCCACACCTGTTGTGTCTCATACACCCCATCAACCTACAATAACCATCACCTGTTATAGAAAACACAAACAAACCACTGCTCAAGCTATTCAGTCTGAGCAGGCTCCCATATCACCACCCATGCAAGAAGAAGTGGACACTAGAGCTCCCACTTCTCTTGAGGAGCAAACCACTCCCATCTCTCATACCATCAGTGCTGAGGTTCCTCATGCCCAGCCTGATGAGCTCATAACCCAAACAACCTTAAACCTTCACTCAGAGTCTCAAAACTCTAATGATCAACCTTCAGGGGACAGTTACCATCCCCAAGCCTCTAGATCTAAGCCAACCAATCCCAAACCTTGAATTCTATGATGATGAAGATATGGGATTCAGTGAGTACCATGAGTCTCTCTTCTCCGCCCTTGCTCAAGGAGAGATAAGTGCTCCTGCCACCCCCATATCTAGCCCACATCATTCACCCCAAACTAAGGTGGATCTCCCTGAACAAGTTCAGGAGGTCCATATGGAAGAGGCTCTCACTACTGCTAGTGATTACATCATTAAGACCTCAACCATGGCAACTCAGCCATTAACACTTCACTTGAAGTTATCAGTGAGCAGAGAAAATCTAGCAGCCAAGAATACTATGTTGGTGATAAGGGAGAAGACATCAGTCCAACTCTCTCACCCCCTATGATTTTTCATCTGAAGATGAGGAGAGTCTGAAACTAAAGGTGCAACAACTAGAAGACATGTGCACCTCTTTGGTCTCCAAGGTAAGTCACTTGAAATCTCAAGTGACTGCCTTCCAAAAGAAGGTCAATGACCAGCAACTTGAGATCACCGATCTCAAGGGCAAGCTAGCTGAGAGACCATTAAGACAAACTCAACCAGGTACACAAGAACCTGTGGAAGTAGTGGATTTGACCTCCAGCTCACCCATGCAAGTGGGTGATGCTACCAAAAAGGGGGAGAAAGTCCCTACAACCACAGAACCTGGGAGTTCTGTCATGAGTATGGACAATAAGGACTCACCACCCTCACTTGAAGTTGTCCAGACTCAACAACTTTCTCAGGCTCACATTGATGTGGAGGCCTTACTTCAACAATTATTTGAGGAAGGAATTCCAATGTCCATGGCTGCCCCATCCCATCTAGCTGAAAATCCAATAATGGGATGGTGGTATGATTCCTCAAGAATGGCATTGGTGCTATCAAGGGCTTAGGGGCAGCAGGAACTCTTCAACTTTTAGACCCTAAGTTTCCATGATGGTATGAACTTGGTTAGCCTGCCTTTCATCAATCCAAGCCAAAACAGACAGGCTGGCAGGCTAGCTGAGGTGATCCAAGAATGGGTTTTGAGGGAATTCAGACAAATAGCAATTTTATATAGACAGAGGCTAGCAGGGAAAACTGTTGGTCAACTGGATATTGAGGCAGACCTTAAGATTAGCTTTGAAGGGGAAACCTCAGTTGAAGGCCCAACAGAAGAACCTGTGAACCTTGAGACAGGCTCACCCTCTACACCCAGTACCCTTAGTGACACACTTGCTGGTGAAGGTGTATCACAACCTTTCTCTAGCCAGAGCTCAAGCTCATCACAACCATCTGCAGGCCAAAGCTCTCTCCACCCTGAGTCATACAGGCCCACAATTGACAAAGGGAAAAGGAAAATAACTCCTGAGGAGATTGAGGAGGAGAAGAGAGAGAGGAAGAGGAAGGCCAGGGGAGAAAGATCAGGAGAAGTCCCAAGCTTCATGCAAGCTGCAATCAGGGCTTCCCATAGGTCTGATACTCAGAATGATGAGTTAAGCGTAGCCAGATTGAATTATCTGGGACTTAGGAACTACAACATTGATGAAATCATTTCTCTCTCCTTGGCAGAACTAGATGAACTAGCAGATAGGGAGCTGTATAAAGAGAGGAAGGAGGCTGAGGCAGCAGAACTGCTCCTCAAAATCAAAGAATAGAGGAAAAAAAAGACAACAAAAAGCTCCTGTCCTCTCTCCGCTTCATGAAAGTCCTGAGAAAGAGTCTGTGGCTGTTGAAGAGAAAGAAACTCAGATAAGCAGGGAACAAGAAAGACAAAAGATGATTGCTTATTTGAGTGTCACAGGACTCTATCAGGCAGCAGCCCTCAATCCCCTCTCATTTGAATATATTGAGTTTGAGTACCTAAAACAGCTTGATGAAGAGGCTCAAACTCAAAGAAAAGCTGTTAAAAGAAAAATGAGAGAGGAAGCTGCTAAAATAAGAGCCACCATCAGAGCCCAAGAGAAAAAGTCTGCTGACAGACTGAAGATGGTGAGCTTCTTGAAGCTGTATGGGTTCTCTGGAAGGAGACTTGGTCCTATGTCTCTATCCACAATGGATGAGCACATCAGGAGGATCAAGCAGAAGATCAAAGAAGGTCAGCTTGTGGACTTGCATTCTCCACCAAGTCCAGCTGCACCTGAAGTTGAGGTTAAGGTTGAAGAGACAACACAGCCTAAACGTGAAGCTACAACTGAGCCAACTTCATCTTCTGACCCATAGCAAGGTTCTAAGTCCCTTCCTACTGATCAAAATGGGGAATAAGAACCCAATTGAGGAGAGCACAAAAAGTCAATCTGGTGCTGCAGGCCAAGCTCCTCAGTTGAAGTATAGAGTGAGAAAGAGAATGGCCATCAGAAGGGACAGAAGAAAGAAGAAGAAGTCCAAGGCATCCACCTTATCACCTCAGGATGAGTCAAAACATCCTATGTATGTGCAACAAGAGGATAACCAATCAACTCCAATTCAGGTTGAGCCTTTTGCATCAGGAAGACCTATTCTGTCCTGGACTTTTACTGAAAATCCAGACAGATGGTATGTTGTTAGAGATCAAGGTGGTCAAGATGTCTATCTCTGGCAGGACATGCTTGATCTACCTCTGCATGATCTTTTTGACATGAGAAAGTTCTATGAGAGTCTGAAGGATCCAGATTAGCTGATGAAAAAGGGAATGCTCCTGATCCTAATAAGGACTATCAACTGCTGAAGAAATTCTCTATTTTGGTAGCATCAGCCTTGGGGGAGTTTGTAAGGATAATAGAAGAGGCTGATGCACTCAAAACAGTCAAGGTATCTCCTGCATGCATGCACTTTGTGCAAGGTAGAAGTTACTGCGGATGTTTTACACTCCACAAGAAAATTACACAAGTGTAAAATCTTCCGAAGCTAAAAGACCAATTCTTCCAAAGCCAAAGATAAAGTCTTCCAAAGCTTAGAAGACAGAGTCTTCCGAAGCCTCAAAGAAAGAAGACTGAATTCTTCCAAAGACAGAGAAGACATGTTCTCTGTGATCAATAACTTTTCAGAAAAGCTGACCAACTTTCCGCTGCCACTCTGCAGGCTCACCAACTTTACACAAGTTGGTGAAAAGGTCCATGCTTTAGGAAGCTGTAGATTAAGGTCTTGAGTCTGTAACTTTCTACTTTATGTACTTTTATCCTTTTTGTATTACAATAGGATGAGCTATGGCATGCCATAGTCACATGTCAAAAGGCAATCTGCCTTTTGACTTTACATTGATCTTGTTGTCTAGATTAGTGTTTCCAGCTGGCTTTCAAAGTATGGCCAGCTGTAGGATGTAGTATAAAGTATCTCAGGTTCTTGTATTTTAATGTATGCTTTGTAACACTTGTAATAGAACTTGAGAGCAATATACATCTTCCTTGAAAACCAATTATCTTGTTCTTAAGCTTTCTGTCTATTGTTTACTTGTGTTTATCTTAGTATTATCATAAGCTGTCCAGCTCCCTATTTGATCTGTTAAGTGTTCTAAGTTTCTCCTCATTGTGAAAAACTGACTTGCACCGTTCAAACGGTCCTGCAACATTGATAACATTAGTTCTTTTAACGTGTCATATGGTATGGAATAATCAAACATGAGTTTCATAAATTAATGCCAAACACCACCCAAATGACATGGATTAGCAAAGGTTTAATTTTTTTGCTTTTTAACTCCAAGTTGTCCATAAAAGCTAAGAAAAAGAAGGTAAATTAGAAACACAGAGATCTCAACTTTTAGAAAAGCTCTAGCCGCATCCTATACAATCAAGCATAAAATAGTAAACAAGGTGACCACAAAATTAAAAATTAACAATCAACGGACAAAATCACAACTTAACAATTCATCAATTCTAAGACTCTCATAATTGAATAATTATCACAATATGGAATATCAAAGAATACCAACATATCAACAAAAAACTGAATTAGTTGCAAAAGCGATAACATAGCCACTTGATTAGATCAAAAAAGAACACAAATTTAGTAATAAATGGTCAAATTAAGGACCAAGAAACCAAAAAAAAAGTAGATATACGATTAACAAACTAACAAAGAACTTAATCCGTTGTTAGTTACTAGCGGAAGAACCTACGCTTCATGGCGTAAGATTTAACGATTTTCAATAAAATTAAAATAAAAACATAAATAATAGAAACACTTCTTAATGAAAACCTTTAACACACATTATGTAGCCTTCTCATTTTGTTAAAAGAACTTCTCACCGAAAATTTTATATAAGAAAATTCAAAATGTAACATTTATTTTGCATCCATTTTTATTTTGTTAAAATAAAATTTACTCTGTCCTAGAACATCACCCTTGATCATGTGATGGTTTTTTTTTTATTTAGACACTTATATTAATAGTTAAAATACAAAATAAACTATATTGTTTTAAAATTTTCACTTATGTCTTATATTAATAGGTTAAACACAAATTAAACCATCTTGTTTGTTTTATAATAAATTTCACCTTAAAGTTATAAAATCAAACTTAGTTCATATAATTTTGTTATTATTATAATGATTATTATTTATTGATTTGTTTATTATTTGATGTAAGTTTAGGTTTTTTTAAAATTAATTAAAATATTTTAAATATATAAGTTTAAAAATATCATATTTCACCTTTTAATTTATTTATTATTTGATGTTGTTTTAGTTTTTTAGATTAAGTAAAATATTTTAAATATATAAGTTTATATTAAATTAATATAATTTAGTTTTAAGGAAATCTAGGACAGCATCACAACATCATGTCCAAAATTGATTCAATTTTCATTTACTAGTGGTGATGTACTTTCAAGTGAGTTTATTTCAAACGCGATTCAAGCTATTTGTTCTTAAACAACACTATTTTTTTATTAACATTCAAATTAAAATTTTCTTTTTAATAATCACTTTAAAGTTTTAAAAAAAGATACAAGCTATATTTTAAAATATCAATCTCCTATAAAAAAAACTATTTTTCAACAAGTCCCGTTTTGTTCTCAATAAATTTAATATTTATTTTTTAAAATAAATTTTAATACGCTTCTCAACAAAAACCTAACATGCATACTACATAGTATTTTTATTTTATAGAAAACACTGCTCAATGAAAACGTTATGTAAAAAAGGCAAAACGTAATAGACGTTTTGCGTAGTTTTTTTTTTTTTGCTAAAATCAAATTTACCTCATCCGGAAACACCACCCGTGATCTCGGAGTGGATTTTTTGCACCTATGCTCTTATATTAATAGTTAAAATACAAATTAAACACTCGTGATTTGATTTTTTTTCACTTAGGCCTTTATAATAATAGGTAAAATACAAATTAAATTATTTTGTTTGTTATAAAAAATTTGATCATAAAATTATAAAATTAAACTTAATCCATATTTTCTTAATTATTGATTGATTGATTTATTATTTTAAAATATCATATTTCACCTCTTTATTTATTTATCATTTGATTATATTTTGGGTTTTTTAATTATTAAAAAATAAAACGTTTACATGTTATTAATGAGTGAGATGAATAAGGCCTACATGCTATTATTAAGGGAAAAATTAGAACATATCATTTTTATGCATTGAAAAATTATACCGTACATATCAAAACTTGTGATAGGTGTTTTAAAATTTTTATAAAATTACAATGAAAAACAAAAAGATGTTTTATATATTATATAGATAAAGATATAGATATAGATTAGCTATTTACCTTTAAAATCGAATTGTTTAGAAACCAAAAGTCAACTTAACTATAACATTGGGGTTTAGTGAAATTGAATCATTGATCCAATTCGCCAGTTTAAAACCAGTTGAGACCCACGCTGTTGAAACTAGTTAAAACTTATTCGATTTGTTTTTGAACCAGGTTCAATTTGATTATGTTTTTCTTTTTGAATATCTGTTTCTATTTGAACTTATTTTTAAACCACTCTTGCTGAACTCAAAAAATTATTTATGCACCCCTACCCCAATCCTCTCCCTCGTGTTAACACATCTTATGTTAAATTGCAACATGATGTGTGTAAAGTATATATATTTTTGATAGGAAAATTCACACAATTTGTTTTAATTTTAAAAAAGCCATTATCATCTTTAGACTAACTACATACAATAGGCAAGCGCACCTACCATATAATAGTATAGCTTGAGGTAAGAACCGAGTATCGATCCGTGAACACAATAGCTCCCAATACTAAATCATTATCACTATTTAACCGATCAATTGAGTTTGAATTTGTAAATATTAAATTAAATAAAACGAGTAGCAAGTTAAAATAATAAAGCGAGGAAATAAAGATGAAGATACACAATTAATTAAATATATCACTTAGACTTTGATTCCACTTGGCATAGCTAACGATACAAAATAGCCACCTAAAGTTATGCCATAAGGAACTAATAATATAATTATGTCAATGTTAAAGATGAATTAGACTCCCGTTAGGGTTACCTAATTCCACAAATTTTTGGAAAGCTAACACGATAAACACATGATAACCACCTCAACTTGCGTAAAATAGACAAAACTAAAATTACTCTTCAACTCATAAACTTCATACCACGATTACAAAACAATTCATAACCAATGACAAGAGAGATTCATGACATACACTATGGTTATATAAGCATAAGGATGCACATTTGACCAATTTTACTAAACCTTCAACCTTTATTCACCATTCCTAGTCAAATGTCACAAGATTACATACAAAAGATGCAATTGTATTCATAAGTATTGTAAAAACATGAGGTTTTCCAACATAACATGCTTACAACACCCACAAGGTTGAACATTTCATCAAACTAGAACAAACACACACAATCATTGAAGAATAATCAAGCTTTATCATAGCATCAACATAAACATCATCAAAAATTATGTACAAGTTGTTAAATCATGCTAAGTTTCATCTAATCCAAGTGATAATAAGTGTTTAGCCCATGAGGCTTACAAAAAACATACCCAAACTCAAGAACATGAAAGAACTCATAGTAGATCTAGAGGAATCCAAACCAATTTTGAGTGAAAATGGGTGGATGATGTTAGATCCTTCTTGAAAGTGTGAAATCTTCAATCTTTGCCTTCAAATCTCCCAAAAACTCTTGAGAAATGCTCCAAGGCCCCTAAGGGTTTGAGGGAGGTTAGGTTTTGAAAGAAATAAAAGTTGTGATGAAATGGGGGTGTACTAGGGTTATAAACTCGTTTTCTGCCCGAATATGGCCATATCTGAAGCGGTATGACCATATTCAGCTTCAAATATGAACAATTTGGGCTTTTACAGTTGATATGGCCATATTCAGCTTCAATATGGTCATATAAGAAACATTTTTCCACATGAACTTCTTCAAATCTTGAGTTTTCTTCACAAAAAATCATCGAGCTTCATCCAACAGTTACAAAATTCAAATAAAACACAAATAAGTGTCTAAATTATGAATTTTGTAACAAAAATTACTTAAAATGTAAAGAAAACTACATTGAAAATATATATAATTATTAACATATCACAACACAAACTAAAGATCAAAATCATGTTTCAAACATCAATTGAAACTATATCTATGGAATTTCAAATATACTCAAATTTAGTTAATTTTCTTTGTAGGCAAAACAACCACGATAAATAATAAAATATTACCATGTAGCAACCTAAAAGCAAACATTGAACCTTTAAAAATAGGCAAGATGCAAACAATATTAAGGATCAAACTGACAAACAAATAAGTTCATTAGCAAAGCATTATTTGTAGCAATTGCAAAGAAACCGGTGAATCTTTAAATGCAAGCAATAAGTGAAGAAAATTAGTAAACAATGAAAGAAGGTTGACGGAAAAGGAAATGGTGATGGCCGACGGTTGGTTACGATGGAAAAATTACGTTACGGGGACGAGTGATGGTTGATGACATAGAATGCTGGAAGACAAACAGAAAGTCCACGCTACTAATGTACTTAAGGTACATAAAACTTGCATAAAAGCTAAATTACAATTCTTTATTTTTTAAAAAAAGAAGCTAAATGACTACAAACTAATAGTATTGTTATTGCCAAAAAGTTCAAAACCCTAATGACATTAGATATTTTTGTTAATTTTTTATAAAATGACAAAAACACCCTTAGTGGATACCAAGCCACCACACTTTCACCACCTGCCACCGCATAATATTAATTAAATAAAAACCTTTCCCCCAACCCCCTCCCTCCCTATCTCTCTCGGTAGTCCATAAACACTACCGCCTCCACGGCCACGACCACTACATCAACTTCCATGACCACAACCACAACCACCACCACCACCATCACTCACCTTGTAACTGTCACACCAAATGCCATGGACATAACCAGTTGTATCTATCACAACTATACATAGTGGAAGTCTTATACACAATCAAGACCATAAACTAGATTGAATTTAAACCTTAAACAATGTTTACATAAATCCATGTGTCCATCGTATTTAAATTACAAAAACATAGTTTCACTACACTACCCCACATAGGTTTAATTCAGTCATTATCTTCTACATGAAGATTTTATTCAACTTATCCTACTATGTCTCCTTAACCTAGCTTATTGCCTCCCGACATTCTCTGCTCCTGCATCACGAGCTAAAACACGTCAATAATAATGTTGTGTTGAGTCATAATCAATAAATCAAAAGTAGTTAGACAATCATGACAAGCATGCAAGTAAATATCAACAAATTAAATCTATACCGAAGCCACCACATCGGGCATCAGTTTTGACCACATATATGCCACTCTAGGCTTGATATATATAAAAATAGGAGGGTAGGTTATAGGCATACCGACCGACCGAATCCCTCGCCATTAAATCTGCTAAACCATATCCACAGTCTCTGTTGTGGCCTTAGGCTAGCCCTAGTCCTATCCATAGATCTTCGATATAGCTCAAACTATCATTATCCCCTAGTCCTATCCGTAGTCTTTGGTGTGCCTTGAACCAGTCCAATGCTATCCATAGTCTCTGTGGTTTCCTTAGATTGAGTATTCACCGTTAAGTGTGGCCTCCTTACCTAGACAGATCCAACCAAGAGTAAATATGCCTCAAGGTTTGAGGGAGGCATTTAATTCTAGTAATCCTCTCTTTACCTTAATGATTTGCTTCTATCTGGTGCTCAGCATAAGTCTAGACGTACCTACGACCATGGTTGCCCAGGTCTCCGGATTGTTTTACTTCTCAGTACATTTTTAAAACATTTTCCTTAAAACATTTACAAGCTCGGATACAATCCCAAAACAGTAATAAAAAAGGGCGGTTAGACTCACAATGATAAGCTTCCGAGCATGTCCTCACACACTAGCTGACGAGCGTTTTACACTCTGAAGCACCAAAGCGTCGAAAACAGGGGAGTACCCGTTTCGGGTACTTTCCGGAAGCAGAAACACGCCTGAAACGTGTCCGAAGCGTTTCGAGGGCGTTTCGGTTTTGGGGGTAACTTTCGGGGACGTTTCCACTAAGTTTCCGTGGAGTTTTTGATTAAATTTAGGGTTTCTGTTTAAAACCTTTAGTATTACCTTCAACCGCCACCGCCGAATCGCTTTCTTCAATCAACTTTCAAATCCTTCGTGGATTCAAGTATTCAACATCCTCTTTCTACCTCCACTCCTCCAGGCTTCAAGTCTTTAACAATCAACATCCTCCTTCGACCTTCACATCCTTCGATCGACTATTCAACAGCATATTTCAACCTTCAAAGCTTCAATCGACTTTTGTCCTTCAATCGACTCTTCAAAGCTTCAATCGACTTTTGTGTGTGAGAAATTGAGAATCAACAACATACTTCAACCTTCGTCGACGACTTTTGTGCGTCTGTTGCCGACTTGTCATAAAGTTGTAGGAGTAAAGGCTGTAAAGTTGTAGCAGTAAAGTTGTGTACTTTGTGAGAGTAAGTAATGTTTTTTTTAATGTTTTGGATGTGTAATGTCATGATTGCATTCTACAAGTCTGCAACAATATGTGCAAAGTATAATTTTAAATGCAAAATTTTTGCATATTATTATGGTTGTATATTTTTTAATGTTTTGGATGTGTTAATGTCATTATTGCATTCTGCAACAATATGTATAAAGTATTATTTTGAATGTATAATTTTGCATAACTTTACATATTATTATGGTTCTATATGAATATTATGAATGTATAATTTTGCGTGTTAGATTATTAATGATTTTAAATTATATATTATGATTAAGTTTTATGTTTAATAAATTTTCAGATTATATATATAATTATATATTATGATTAAGTTTTTGCATTAGTTAAATGGAACTTTAAAATATTAAGATATTATTCGTGATGAACTTGATAAGTTGATTATTTATTGTCTATGTGTAGAAGGCTTCAATCGATTATGGCTTCTCAAGAAACACATGGATCATCAACGTCAATGGAAGAATCTTCATTGTGGGAGTACCTGACTAAAATCAAAAAGCAAGGTAATGGAGGAACATGGAAATTTCAGTGCAACCTTTGCAATGAAATCAAACAAGGATCATATTCAAGGGTTAGAGCATATTTGCTTGATATAAAAGGTAATGATCATTGATTCATATTCTATGTTGATTGTATCATACTCTCATATTCTATGATTCATTGATTCATATTGTATGTTTATAAATTATAACTTGTATGGAACATTGGAACATATAGGTCTTCGGATTAGTATTTGCAAGAAAGCAACAGCGGGTGACAAACTTGAGATGAAACGGCTAAGATGCGCATGAGAGAAGAAGGTCGAGTCAAAAGCCAAAGAAGTCGGGTTGCCATGTGAATCTAGTGTTGGATTTAAGAAAAGAAAAGGTATTTCAAACCATATTGAAAGAGCTTTTGGTGTAGAGATTAAAGACCAACTGGATCAGGAAATAGCTAGGATGTTTGATACTAGAGGTTTACCTTTTAATCTTGCAAGAAATCCTTACCATGTAATGGCTTTTCAGTTTGCTGCTAACAACAAATTTGATGGTTATGTCTCTCCCAGTTATAATAAGCTTAGAACAACCTTACTACAAAAAGAAAAAGATAATGTTCATAGGCTATTAGAACCACTTAGGTATACATGAAAGAAAAAGGTGTGACTATCATGAGTGATGGTTGGAGTGATTCTACAAGAAAGGCTTTGATCAATTTCATGGCTACTTCAGGTAATGGTCCTTTGTTTCTGAAGACAGTTAACTGTTTTTGGGAAGTAAAAGATTGATTTTATATTTTCTAATTTGATGAAATAAGTCATTAGTGAAATTGGTCATCAAAAAATTGTACAAATCATTACTGACAATGTAGCAAATTGTAAGGCGACTGGAGAGATTATAGAGAGTCAGTTTCCTCACATCTATTAGACACCATGTGTTGTTCATACATTTAATCTTGCTTTAAAGAACATTTGTTTGCCAAGGAATGTGGAAACAAATGAAACAACATATGAATAGTGCAAATGTATAAAAGAAGTTCACGGAGATACACTTGCAATAAAAAATTTCATCATGAATCATAACATGAGAATTTCAATTTTTAGCAAGTTTACTACTCTTAGACTGCTTTTGGTTGCGGATACTCGCTTTGCCTCTATCATTGTGATGCTTAAGAGATTGAAACCAATCAAAAGGGGTCTTCAAGCTATGGTTATAAGCGAAGAATGATCTTCTTATAGAGAAGATGACACTGTGAAAGCAAGCTTTGTTAAAAAAAAATTTTTAGATGATGAATGGTAGGAAAAAGTATCATATATTCTTAGTTTCACTGGACCTATATATGAGATGATTAGACTTTGTGACACCGACAAACCATGTTTACACTTGGTCTATGAGATGTGGGATTCCATGATTGAGAAAGTGAAGATTGAGATCTACAATAAAGAAAAACGTTCGCCATCTTACTTAAGTATCTTTTATGATGTTGTGCATGATATTTTAGTGGCTCGATGGGCGAAGAATAACACTCCCCTACATTGTTTAGCTCACTCTTTAAATCCAAGGTATATGATTTTAAACTATATGCTTGATTTTTATTATTTACTTATGTTTTCACTTTTGAATGTTATAGATATTATAGTGATGAATGGTTACTAGAGGATTCTAAAAGACTTGCTCCACATAAAGATGGAGAAGTTTTACAAGAAAGGATTAAATGTTATAAAAGGTTGTTTTCTAATGAAGATGAGCATAAGAAAGTTCTTGATGAATATGCAATGTTTTCAATAAATAGTGGTTCTTTTGAGGATTTAACAAGCATTTCACAGATGGCTAGTATGGAACCCAAGAATTGGTGGGCTAACTTTTGTCACACCCCCGCTTATAGCGGAAACACGAGAATGTAACGGACGGGATCATCATAACACATTGTTAATTAACAGAGAGCATTGAATGATATAAATAACGTGTCATGACGTCACCCGACACAAATGGTGACTTGTGTCGTGGTTAGTCAATTCACGACGGCATAGTCAAACAAACATAATCCAAATGAATTCCCACAACCCGGGAACAAGTCTAAGTAAAACAATATTCAGAATGACAAAGTAAGTCAACAATCATTGTTTATAATGTCAAGCATGCCTAGCTTGAATTTCTTAGGTTATCACTAAGGCCTCATAATTAGCTATCCTTGGTTCATGTTACCTAAAAAAATATGCTCAAAAGGTCAACATATTGTTGGTGAGTTCGCAGGTTTAAATAATAAAAAATCTTGATGCTGTGTAATTGTTTGACAGGACATAAGTGAATACAGTTATAAGCAGACAATATCACATGTAAACATGAGCCTCACAACTAAACCTATGACGAACCACACAGATCTTGTCGGAACATATTCACCCTAGGGTCTGTCCATGGCCACTGTCAGTCCCGACTAGTATACTAACAAACAAGGGTGGGGGTGTCAGCCCAATAGTACTATTAATACCTGTCCGTTGGCTCCAACACCGAAGTTAAATAGTTGTGAATAAATAACCACACTGAAAACTCATGCATGTACTAGATATCTACTTACCAACAGTAAACACAATTATCCAAAATTGTAAAGGGTTCACAGAATAAAAAGGGTGAGCATACTTTTCCCCCTAAGTTATATAAATAATTGTAATGAAAAAGGGGCCGCGAAACTCACATTGATATTATGTGATAGTAATGAAAGAAAGTAATAGGCTTCGACTAACGCGCGTGAACCAACAATCAAGCACCTATAATACAAATAATCGATCTTACAAACACATCTAATAACCAAATTACTACCAGTTTATCTCGGGTCAGTTCGGGTTAGACGCGCGACTCGCTCACAAAGATATATATATATATATATATATATATATATATATATATATATATATAATAATAATTTGATTACTCGTATAAATAGACACACACACACACACACACACACACACATATATATATATATATATAATTCATTCATGCACACACACACACACTATTCTTTACATATGCATCTATCTATAATCACATAACCATGCGCGTCATGCTCGCTTTATAACATGTATAACATACTATAGTATATTGATACTGAACCATCCCATATACATACATACATATATACATATAAAATCCCACAATTATTTTTCATGCTCACGATCAATATTTATATATTTGAATACTTACATCTTTACACCCCTATAATGTATATATATATTTATATATTTATACACAACCAACTTACCCAATCAACCCACACTCACAACAAGCACCATTTATATTTATATACACATTCCAATACACATAATTATTACATATACCACTACACCATCAACACACCCTAGCTCACTCGACACATACCAATTGAACGAATACACACACATACAAATCACATATACACAATGAGAATATACACATACAAACCCACACAAACATATATACATACTTGAAATTGCACCCACAATCACGTATATATTTAGATATACTAACACATACATGGATATATATATATATATATATATATATATATATAAACATATACACACACAACACATGGTTCACTTATATATACACACACATTCATACATACTGTTGATACAACCACACATACATCCAAATCATACACACAACATACATTTATAAACACACACACTATGCACTTTATAAACACACACACACTAAACACTTAATTTACACACACACATAATAAACACAGCAGCGTAGGCACTCACACACACAATGCACAATATATACACATACGTATACGCTCAACACAACCGCGCACCACCCAACACAATTGCACACCGCCACAACGCAAAAGAACACTCGATCGACTCACGCACGCACACACGTACTGCCAGCGTCTCCCGAATACACGATTTCTTGCGCTACGACGACCCGAAACCAACCGAACATTAACCGCGACAAAACGTAACGAAATTCAATGATTTGAATTACTTACCTACGAACGGTGTTACGGAGGGAAGACGCTGATCGGAAGTGCTCCGTGGCGACACACGAGGACTGAATGGTAGGACGGGCGGCTCAACGGTGTTGGCTCTCGATCGCAATCGACGCCAACGACAATGTGGAGGTGAAAATAGGGTTTTACGGCTGAGATGATATGTTTATATAATATATATATATATATATATTATATGTATATTATTCAAATTTACATTTAAAACCCTAAACTATTTAATAATTAATTCCTTTTAATGAGAAAAATATTTATTTTTGACCCTAAACTTCCATTTCCTATTTTCATTTAACCCAAACTTAATAAACGTAACCCTTAACGAATCAAATTATGGAAAGACATTCATGAGCTATAATGTGATGCAAAATATTATTAGCGCGTTCAAGATTTTTGGCATCACGAACGCAATTCAATAGGTTTTTATGCGAAAAAAAAAAATAAATAATAATAATAATAATAATAATAATAATAATAATAATAATAATAAATAATAATAATAATAATAATAATAATAATAATAATAAAAATAAAAATAGTATTAATAATATTATTTATATTACTCAAATCTATAATTTTATAAATTAAAATTTAGCGTGATTAGCTAAGGATAGTATTTAACGCAACTACGAACAATCAATTACACGTAAACATTCAATTCTAATTGATGGACCTTAGAGTGATGGATGTCACAACTTTGGTGCTCAAACTCCTTTCCTCCCGACTTGGCTTTTAGATTACTTGGACAACCTAGTTCTTCTTCTTGTGTTAAGCGTAATTGGAGTACTTATGCATTTTATTCACTCGTTTAAGAGGAATAGGTTGACTACAAGTCGTGCTCAAGACTTGGTTTACATCCACAATAATCTTTGACTTTTGTCAAGGAATCCGAATGATGTTGTAAAGATGTAGGACGTGGGTGGAGATGCTTTTGACTCAACGGAAGATGTAGGGTTTTTGGAGGTTGCTGATCTCACACTACATGAACCGGGATATAAAAATGAGTTGATTATTGATAATTAATTACCTAAGGAATTTGTTTTTGGAATTTCTTTAATACTTTGATGTCTATTTTGGAAATTGGTTGATTATTATTATTTTTTATATTTTTTTGCCTTAAATTTTTGATATTTGTCGTTCCCCTACTCGCATCGTCCTCGTACCCACCTCCCGTACCCGTTCCGGTGCTACCTAGGTTTTACAATCCTGTATCATACAAGCACACACATCAAGTTGACATAACTTCCATGTGCAAACCCTCGGGATTCCCTACCCGAGTTAATCTATTTAATTGGCCCTACTCATGTCAATGACCTCAGGCTAGGGTTTTTCACAATCCCAATTTATCATTTCCCACCACAACTTAAGACAAACACACGTCAAAGAGCTAGGGTTCACACATTGGTACAATGACCTCCTTATTAGGTTGAGGGGTCATAGTAACCATCGTCTATCTCTCCCCCTCTCTCTCTTTATTTCTTTATGTCTCCATGTTGGTGGTCCACAACCGGCGCCACCTCCACAACCACAACCACCATCATCGCTCTCCTTCTAACCATTGTTTCTCTTTGTGTGTGTGTGTGTGCCTCTATTGGTAGTCCATAATCACTGCCTCTAAATCCACTACCTCCAACAATGCCCTCCATCGGGATGCATGTAACCACCCCTTACACCGCCCTTTTCCTTTCCTTGCTTCCTTAGGTCAATTTTCACCTTTCATTTAGCCTTATTTTGTCACAAACGATCCCTCTTGTTGTTTCAAGTGTAGGATTTCCTTAAGGGTTTTCATCTTTGATTTGTTTCTACTACAAAATTCGATTAGGATGAAGAAATCAATTTAAAAGTTGAAATCCTTTTCAATAAATTTCCCTATGGAATACCCCTCTTTCATGTTCTTTTTTTTTAAGTTCTGTAAACAAACCCTCTTCCATAAGGCTTTGATTTTAGCTACAAACCCATTTCTAGTTGATCTAAAAATAGGGGTGTAAACGAGCCGAGCCGAGCCCGAGCTCGCTTAGGCTCGAGCTCGGCTCGTTTTGGTTTTAGGAAGCTCGAGCTCGAGCTCGGCTCGTTTATAGTTTTATTTATAAAGCTCGAGCTCGGCTCGTCAGGAAATTTTCAAGCTCGAGCTCGGCTCGGGCTCGGCTCGTTTATTGTTAAATTATTAAATTTTTATTTTTTTATAATTACTTTTATAATTATTTATAATCATACTTTTTATATATAACATAATATATATTATTTAACTATTTTTTATCATAATAATATAATTTACGTAAATATTTATTTATATATATTTAATATGCAAATAAAAAACTACATAAATAAAAAGCTCGTTTAGGCTCGCGAGCCAGCTCGAGCTCGATTTCTGAAGATCGGGCTCGAGCTCGTTTAGTAAACGAGCAATAATCTGAGCTCGAGCTCGGGCTCGAGCTCGCTCGATTCGAGCTTTTTTCGAGCCAATCCCGAGTAGCTTGCGAGCCGGCTTGGCTTGTTTACATCCCTAAAAACAAAAGATATGGAACAGGGGGGGGGGTAGGAGTTTAGATTGCCAAAGATAGGAAGCAGAGGTTGGCGGTGGCGATTGATGAGTTGGCCTTGCGACAACGACGACGACAATGATGGTGATTTGTAGGTCTTTGTGGTGGTCATGTGAGTGGTGGTGATGAACAACTATGGTGGTGGTGATTGAGAGACACAAGAGTGTGTGATGGAGGTGGTAGTGATTTGCATGTCTTTTGGTGGTGGTGTGGGTGGTGGTGATGGATGACTGTGGTGGTGGTGATGAGAGAATAGAGAGTGCGTGATGATGGTGGATGGTGGGTGGTGGTGATGTATTAAGTTGGGATGTTGGTGATAGTTATAGATAATATATTTTTTTAAACTTAATTCTTAGGGGTATTTTACTTTTTTATAAAGTTTTAATGAAAAAACTTAAGGTATTAGTCTTCTGGATGCAAATGGAGACAAAATTAAGACTTCAGGAGACAAATGATGGTTTTAAAACATCAAAGATGGAAGTAATTAAAATATACAAATATCAAAAATACAAATATAAATTTAATTTGCTTAGTAAAATATGTAAACGTTATTATAGGGTCAAAGGCCGGTGGCCACCACAATTTAATATAGACAAAATTGTAGAAACTATCCTTTAATTTTTAAAAAAAATATAGGTATCATTCTTTATCATTAAAAAGAATTATAATCACCATTTATGTATACTTTTTATAACATATTTCGTCATTTAGACTAACGGGCGTTAAGTTTCTTTATTAAGTTAAGAATAGTTTGGTTTTTCTACCCTATAAAGGGCTATTTTTGTAATGTGAAAGTTAAAGAACATTTTATGCAATTATGATCTTTCACTTTAAAATTTATTATACATTTAATCCTTTACGTTTTTGTAATTGTAAATTTTTGATAACGTAAACTATTATCAGCTAATAGTTATATTATTATAAATCAATTTTAGAAATAAAATAACTTTTCATAAATTTAAAAATACATTACTCCTAAAAACACAATGGAATTTTTATAAAAAACACACATATCTGTTTGAAATTAATATTAAAGCACAATTAATATTAAACTGACACCATTCGTATAATCAAACAATATTCTTTAACAGACTTTGGAGGCAACTACCACTTCCTTACCAGCCCGTCAATAAAAACGAAGTTTTATGGAATTTACTCAAAACTATAATATTTAATTGTGTGTTCATTTTACGTATAATATAAGTTTTAAGAAAAAAAATATTACTTTATTTAAAGTATAGCATGCCAATATAAATATTAAGTTAAATTACATAAGATGGGTTTATAAACTTAACGAGCGAACATGAACAAAAGTTTTAGGTATTAATATATAGTTATGTTATATAAAAATCACATGTATATATAATTATGAAAAATACATAAATAAATAAAATTTTAAAATAAAAGATGAAAAAGTTACATAAAATGTTCTTTAGGTTTAACATTACAAAAAAATCATTTATAGGGTCGAAAGAACTAAATGTTTTTGACTTAACATCCGTTAGTTTAAAAGATTAAATCTGTTATAAAATATATATATGAAAAATAATTAAAATACTTTCATAAAAATAAAAGATAAAAGATGATACACGTAATTTTTTATGAACATAAAAGAATGTTTTTGTCTTTAATATATGTAAACCAAAAGCACAAATTCGTGCGTATTTCAATTGCACTAGCGTGCGATGGTGCAAATGAGTCGATCAAAAATTGGGTCATAACTCATAAGCTTGCATATCGTTGTCTTCCTCCAAAGCCACTGTCAACTGCTTTCAAGTCCCTAGAAAACATAACATGGTTTGGGGCCTCTTTCCGCTCGATCCCCTTCAAGGTTAATCTTTCATTCTTCAATTCTTTTTCCATTCATATAACCTCTTCATCAAAACCATGATAACTCACTCTCCACTGTAATTTCTTTCTGTAATTTCGTCGAATACCTTAAGTGCACTTCCTACAACACAAGATGATGCAAAAAACCATAGTGGGCTAGGGCAAGTAGTGGTCTTTTTCTCTTGATGATTCATGTCGTTTGACTCTTTATGGCGTATTACTTGTTTGCACTTGAATTAGTGGTAATTTTGTTAGGTTTTTGGTAGATGACAGTGATGGAACATGGGAAAGACTATAGTTTGAACATTGAATTGCTGGTCAAAGAGTTGCTGTCATTATACTTTTAAAATCAGAGAGTAAAAAGTAATAACCTAGACCCATGAAGGAGGAAGTAGCATTGAGTCCAACATTTGAATTATCTTGATAAATGATACAGCATACTTTCAGGGTTTTATAAATACTAAGCTAAAAAACTTGCTGATATTTGTGAAATTGTCTCTTAAAAATCTCTGGCTCTAGTGAAAATGACCATGGTAAACTTACATAGAGATCTACGTTTCTGTACGCGCCTTAATGTTGTTTTACATAGAACGAGTGGCATGATTTATAGCTTTTTACTGAGATTACATTTGTTCACAGGGGAAGAAAATTATTATTTCTTTAGCAAAGGGACGTATATAAAGTGGGACGAAAAGGTAATGTAAATGTTTTATATCTTTTCATATAACTCCATCTCTATCATCTTTATATTATGCAGAGTAGAGAACATAATGAACATTAGGTCTTATGTTTCTGGTGTTTTCCCACAAAAGGGGGGAAAGCAGGATGTTAGAAACCAGTCTCATTACTAGAAACGTAGATTTTAGCGCTTAAATTAATTTGGTTTTTGAAAATGAAAAACGTGGTGAACATATGTGTGCTCAGCGTGCATGTATTGATAGCGTATGTATGATTACTTATGAACTTGCTTTAATAAGTTACAAAAAGATTGATAATCTTGCATTCTTTGTTGTATAGGATGTGATATAATTGTTAATAAGGATAAAGGAGTCTCACGGGTCCATGCAGAAATAGTCATTGATGAAATGATTTCCAAGGAGAATGCAAGAAAGAATTCATCTGAAATTAGGATAAGAGATTGCTCAAAATACGGAACATTTATTAAGAAGCCTGTTGGGTCAAAAGAAAAAGTTTTTGAATTTCCAAATAAAGAGACAACATTGGATGATGCAGACCTTGTTTCATTTGGAACTGGTAATGCTACTTACAGGTATACGATGTGTATATTATTAAATTATTTATGTTCCATTATTTGTGTGTACCGTCGCAGAAGCTTTGTTGATTGGCTATTTTGTGTGATACATACAGGTTTACTTATGTTCCTCTATTCTTTTTTATTTATGGGTTGGAGCCTGGCCAATCAAATGAACTTAAAGATAATATATCATCCATAGGTAGGGTAATTTATTAATTATTTATTCGTTTATTATTGTTTAGGTTTTCGTTGGTGGGTGGGGTGTTATGTGCTCGTAGACATTATATTGTTAGATACGAGACCTCCTAAATTAACAAGCTATTTTTGATGAACATTACAAAATGGTGTGCAGGTGCTTCTATGACTAGTAAATGGAGCCCAAAGTGCACACATGTTCTTCTTGATGATAACACATTACTGAATGCTGATTTAGCTGATGCTATAATGTCTAAGAGGCATTTTGTTAGTTATAAATGGATACAGGTAACTTAGTATATCTAGTTATATTGCATGCATATGCACATTGACCACATGCCACATGTTTCATTACTGATTTTTACCATCTAATTAAGGTACTTAAACATGGGTAAAGGTGCTAAGACACCATTTTATTTTCTTAATTAGAAGTGTTCATTTATAGATTAAACTTGTAAAAAGTTATATAAATTCATGGAACCAATCGTTTGTATTTAAACTTTTTCCATGGTATTTAGTTACTTGCAGATAAACGTATTGGCACTGACATCCCGAATTGCAATTCGTAAGTATCAGCATATGTTATCATGATTAATTTTTCTTTGAACTAGAGGTGGCAATTCTATCCATTCACTTTTGAATGAGTTGATCTGGTTGGGTTTTTATCTCAAACAGGTCAAATGTGTCAAAACAAACAGTTTAGCTAAAAGGGAAACATATTGAACTGGTTGAATGTCGGTCAAACGTTATTTTTGATGTAAAAACCTCCTCAATTTTTTTATTCAAAGATCTTGATAACTATTGCAATAATATTGTTTTTTCAATAATAAGTACTGTGATAACACATTGCCTATTTATAAAATAACTTCAAATTTTTACAAGAAAATGTGTGGGTCAACGCAATCCTACTGAATGATCCGTTACAACCCGAACCCATTTTGACCGTTAGCAAACTTACAGCTATGCTCCTACCTTGAAGTTGGAAGGGCTCTCGATTAAAGTTGCTGAGCCTGAATCTCGAGAAAATTGTTTAAGTGGATACACTTTTCTGCTGGAGTCATTAGATAAGGTAAGCTTTTCATAATGCACACACACACGCACACCAAACGCACATACATACCTGCATAATGATTGTGTCAATTATGATTATCAGAATATAGTATGATATTAATCTATATCTTTGAATAAGACGATTCAGTGGTTGCTTGCCTAGAAGAATAGACTTTCGATGACTTCACCCGTTTGACATTTCGAGATAGAACATGGCCCAAATCAGAAATTAAAACATCTAAGCTTTAAGGTTGCTCCACTTTTACAGATGTGTGATGAATGTCATTCTTAGTTACTTAAGCATTTAGCTCAGTTTATTTTTCAACAATATTTCTTATGTGCTCTAACAAATTGCCCCACTAAGTTATTCTACATATCTATATATATATATATATATATATATATTTTTGGTTTTTAACGTGTGAATGAAGGTTTTCACTTTGATACATTCTATTTCAGAGTTTAATGTGTAGTCTCTTACATTTGTATATTGTTTTACAGTATAACTTTAAGAAAAAGTTGCAGTCATTACTTGAAGCCTTTGGTGCAAAAGTTATTCCTGTTGGAGAATTCATTCCACATAGTCAGGTTCCCATCTCTAATTATAATCCATATAATGATATATTTTTATAGAAATGCTTCATGGTTCCCTTAGATTAATTATAACTATGTATTTCTTTGAAAAATTATTGTAGGATGTGGAGGATGATGAAAATAATCGGGTTGTACGCGTAATCTCTGTAGAAGATTCTGAGTGCTCCCGTGATCTTAGTTCTCTACCTAAAGTGAGTGAAGTTAACTTAATATCTGCTATTTTATCTGGTCACCTGGATGCTGCTGTTTTTGTATCACCACCTGGTAGATTTCTAAAAAAAACTATAATTCATTTGTTTCTATAAATTGGTTTATATTAAATGGTTTCTCCATTGATCGCATGTAATTTAATTTCCGATTGCAGTAGTTGTCACATCTACATGCTCCACAGATGAGACAGTGGTAGCAGATTCTGAACCAGAGGTTGAAATTACATCAGTTTATACAGCTGGAATCAGCAAAATTGAATGTGTTGAAGATGAAAAGGAAATAATATCCATTCATAGTGTAGAATCCGTAAATGAAATGGAAGTAGATCCAACGAAATTAAATGTTGACAAAAATATAGTCACAGATGATATAAGTGTGAAGTCAAAAGATGGTCAAAAAGATGATGGAATGTTGACCCGTGAGCATAAGATTAATGATGAAGATGCTGAAATTGTGACTTCAGATATAATTTTCAGCCAAGATTTGATCATCCGAAATGCAAATTTACAACCTTCTCCAACAAGTAATCAAGTTTTGAACTTTAAACGATTCAAAAAGGTAAGTTGGCAGCCTATAGTTGTGTTCATGCATAAATGGTCCAGTTGCATCATTTAAAAAGGGCTGGGTCGGGTTGGGTTGGCCAGTTACTTGTAATATTTATAATTCTTTATAGATAATTATTATGTTGATTATTAAGATCACAAAAACCATATTATTACAATAATAGTCTAAATTTCTGCAAAGGCAATTTAATAGGTATGCATTAAAAAGACTTTCTATGACCTTCAACATGTTCAACCCGTGTGACTGATTTAGGATTAAAACATCAAACCTAAATCAAATCATTCATAAGTAAACGGGTCAAAATTATCACCCCTGATTACGCACTTCCAATACTCTGGGCTTGTTTATAATGATGGATGTAATTTGCAGATGGCGACCGAATCAGGAAATGGTTTCTATAATCTTGTACCTTTTTCAAAGCATCCATACAAGTATGATGAGATGTCTTTAATCCTGCTTTCATTCTTTGTATATTATATTATAATTAATAAAAATAAAAAAAACTATTAATGGTTTTGTATTTATGTATACATTTGTGGCAGAGGGTCTGAATATGAGGATGAGGGAGTAGCAGAATCTTTGAAAGAAGAAAAGAAACGTAAACAGAGAGAGGCTGTTGCAGAAGATCTGTTCCACAATGCAAAGGTACAATAACATTTGCGTCAATCCATATTTTAATTCTACAAATAATTAACTTTTTTTAATATTATTAGAAAAACTTTACATCCAAACTAAAAATCTTTTTTTATTAAACTAATCTTGGAGGTTGTAAACATTTGAATACAAGCTTTCAAGGGGTGGCGCAGTGGTGAACACTTGTTCGAATCCAACTTTTTGTTTTATACTTTGAACCCCCCTTGAAGGCAATCTGCTCAACAAAAGTTATATTTTACATGATCCCATTGGTTAGCAGGGTATTGATGAGACATGAGTTTACCGCAACAGGTTCTCATGATCACTGAAAAAATCATTCTAATGCACATTTGGTGACTTGCTATTCGCTATTTGGGTTCCATTATTGGTTTAGTTTTAACAGTTGATCTACGTAACCTAAATGGGCCCTTTTTTGGTAAATGTTAATGATTGTATTTGTATCTTGGAAATAAACTTTTAGGCGAAGAAACGCGGAGCAGCTGGTTTTATCTCGGGACTCTTTAAGGGTAGATGATTCTACTGTATGACAAATTACATATGTGTAATTAGCATCTTGAATCATTGCTAAACAAAACATACTCGCAAAAACTAACCAATCCAGTGAATATGATGATCCTGCGTTGAGGGGAAAGTTTATTTTTATTTTTTATCTTTGTTTATTTACTTATATATTAATTTGTTATATTTCATATACGTGTCGTGTCAGTTGTATAACAGTAACTACAAAATAAATTTATCATTGTAACAAGTATCATATACAACTTAATTAACTTCAAAACATTTGCAACAATAGAAACAATCTCTCAAACTTTGACAACCCAATAGGGATACATCGAACTGCCTCAGGTATATTATGTAAAAGGTAAATTGAATCTGCAAAGCGGCCCTCATGGTGTCGCACACATACTTTTTCTAAAAGGTCGTGTTTCGCCTTGAGTGTGCTAGATGACGAAGACGGTTTGATTTCAAACATGTAAAACATGCTAAAATATCTTAACCTAATACTTTATATCAAGTTGGTTGATGCATTGATAAATTTAGATGGTTATCGAATGAAATCTATACTCAACTTATGAAAATTACATATTAATAAAATTATTCAATGATTACTAAATATTTATAATGGCATGCTTATGAACAAAGACTAAGTTATTTATTATAAGTGTAATGTCTAATGTTATTATATACGCATGTATTCACGTATATATAACTTAAATATTCAAAATTTTATTATAATTTCAAATTTTATATAAAACATGGTTAATTTAAGACCAACCAACATATATAAAGGTTAAACAGAAAATTTAATACCAAAACGACGAAAACGTAAAACCATTATTTGACATTTAAGGATATTATATATTTGAGAAGAAAAATATAACCCCACGCGTCATTATTTAAATTTAAATAAATACGTAAAGATGGACAAAGTCTTCAAGGGTAGATAACCCAAAAAACATTCACCTCCTTCATGGGTTGTACCTAAGACCCTTGACGCATTACCGTGTTGTACATTTATGTTTTCTAGTTGTACAGTACAACCACAAGATGCAGTAGTTAAATGGTAGAATCAGGCGACAGAAAGAGTTTAAATGTAAACACTGTGCGAAACCGTGTATAGAAATATATGCGAATAAAGTGACCGCTCAACCAATTCGCATACAAAGTCAAATAAGGAAGCTTCAGCCCTTGCACTTTCACTAAACTACATAATTCATCCATGTATTATGCATTTGGACAACAATTACCAAACAGTTTCAATAAAAACCATATATTTCAAAACCCCATCTTGTTAATCCTGAGAGACAAAATTATATCTTACATGCACTATTGCCCGATGATCATAGTCGTCTTGGAGTCCTACATGAGGAGAAGCATTGAAGTCTTACTTTTTTAATTTTTTTTATTTTTATAAACTATAGGTCTTGTTACTAAACTATAGGTCTTGTTACTGCTACGTACTTTCTTTAGTAGATTTTGTTTGATATAAGGGTATGAAAAAACTAAATAATTAAACTGTAATAATAAGAAAACTAAATCAAAATTACAAAATGACCGCCCATAGCTTGATTATGATTTTGGATAACCAATTTTTATGGTTATAGTATTGTGTGTATAAAAAACCAAATTAGACAGAACAAAAACCATATTAAGCAATCTTTATGTTCTTTATTCTTTTAAAATAATGTTATATGCTAGAAAAATTTTATTTGAATCCTTTACAAATAATATATCAGTTTTGTTTATCCTCCTTTGTTAATTAAAAAAAAATCTCTAATATTTTAATTTACCGAAGATTTAATTGAAAAACTTGAATCCAATCGTGTCCAAAGCCAGCAGTTAACCAATGGTTGACGGGTTAACCGAATCATCTTTCCCAATAACATAACTAGCTGAATCATTTTCAACACTGAATGCTGATGAATATCTTAAAACCAAAACACCAGTTACAGGTTTGACTTTATCCCATAGCCAAACTAAACTGACACAAGACGAATATCTCAAGTTAATCATCACATGCTCTGAAAACAACGATTGACGTAGGAAAACAAATTGTTTCGACAAACTAGATCGAATATGTTAATTCACTATCTAACTGGTACCAAACGTACAAAATGCAAAGTAGAGGGACTATTTTGTAACCTTTACTTCCATATGACTTCATCTACTATTTTATTTTTCCAAGCCTTATATAACATAACACTTAGCTTCATTAAAGAAGAAAAAAGTGTTATACTTTTCTTGCTTCTTCAGCCAAGCACCAAAGTATATAATACAACCATATAGTTTTCAGTTTTCACCATAATCATCATCTCATTCAAATGGCAGATCACCAAAGAATCCACCCTGACCCGATCGAGCCGACGGCCGATCTCGAATCACAGCAGAAGCCCACTGCACCATTGGTTCCCCGAGGCGCATCCAAGTCTGAAAACGGTCACCAAACCGAAACCACACCCACCTTTCCAGCGCACCATCCCGGTCCAATACTCCAAACCACCAAAAAAGAAAAACTGGTGCCGTCGGTGCCTATGTTGTTCACTTTGTGTAGTCATTTCACTCTTGATTATTATAGGCATACTAGCAGCAGTTGTGTACTTTGGGTTCGATCCAAAAATACCAAAATATTCAGTTGACGGCATGACTATCACCCGATTCGACCTCAACAATGATAACTCCATATCGGCTCAATTCAATGTCAACATCACTGCAAGAAATCCCAACACGAAGATTGGAATCTACTATGAAGGTGGATCAAAACTGACTGTGATCTACATGGATACGGTTCTTTGCGAAGGATCATGGCCTAAATTCTATCAGGGTCACAAAAACACTACTGTACTAGACATTCCTTTAACGGGTCAAACTCAAGATGCTACAGGTTTATTGAGTTCGTTACAGGCACAGCAACAGACTGGAACTGTTCCTTTAGTTCTCAGAGCAAAAGTTCCGGTGAGAATTAAGCTTGGAAAGTTGAAATTGCCGAAATGGAAGCCGGTGGTGAGGTGTAGGGTGAATGTGAATGCATTATCTGCTGATAATGTTATTAGGATCAGCGATAGTAGCTGCAGTTTCAAATTTAAGTTATAATTCTTCGGATTTATTTACTGTTGGTTTGATTGTTCTGGAGGATCGTGTTATTATGTTGTTATATTTGTTTTGATTATTTCTTGATTCGACATTGAAGAGAAAGAGGAGGATCGTAGATCGGTTTTTCCTCCCTTCTCTATACTGGGATTCATTTGTATCTTAGCAGGTGTTTATGATATATGTTTATATACGATTTGAGATAATAAAGATGCTTATTCGTTTAAGCAATCTACATTTGTGACTAAGTAGTTTCAGAACCGTAAAATTTTCAATTTTAAAGAACTGTTAGATCCAACTTTGTCAATCAAACCAGACCCAATTTGACCCGTTCTAAAAGTTTACTGCTGGAACTCGAACCTACTATTAAACTACCATTTTCTGCCAGGTGCATACTGCATAGCATGGTGGATTAGAAAAGGTCAATTCATGCTTTCATTAGTTTAAACTGCTTCTATATATACCGATTTAATTAACTATGATTCTATGAACATTATTATCACTTTGCAGACTAATTCAACATGTAGCATCAGCAATAGCAAAAGCAGCTTCAATGTATCAATATGAAAATGTTTAACTATAGTAAGAAAAAGAATCAGTTGTTATTGTAGACTAATTGCATATATTATATAGAAGTTTAAATAAAAGGACCACAAATCCTAACAATTTTAGGAAGAAATCTGAACCATTGGGCTAAGATGACACAATTACAATTTCATAATTAACTATAAGTTCCTTATGCTGGGAGGGGCAAGAAAAGGAGTAAGTTGTCATTATTGACCTTTTTGGTTTGAATTTTGTTCCACCAATTTTTTAAGGTCAAATAACTTTTATATACTTTATTTTTTTTTTTCAAAAATTATAACTTAAAGTTGAGAATTTTATTCTATTTAATTTGAGTATAGCATTGCTATATTCTAAACCAAAATATCGTTTTAAAATGTTTGATTGACTATGCCTACACCGGCACATCTAAAACTTGACACAATGGTGCGTCTAACCCAAGTGCAGGTGCGTTTTACGTTACAATGGCGAGTCGAACTTCGTTGTTGTAATGTGTGTTCAGCTACACACATGCCCCCTCCCCAATTAGAATGTTGCCGGTATCTTATGTGCATAGTTGCCAGAATCTTGTATTTTATTTAAAGGTTAATTCATGCTTTCATAAAGTTAAATCACTCCTATACATACCAAAGTTATTAACTACCACATTATCTATCACTTTGTGACTAAGTAAAGGTTTTGGTAACTATAGTTAATAGGATTAGTTGAGTTACTCTATAATCTCTCTCTCTCTCTCTCTCTATATATATATATATATATATATATTATATATAATGTATGCACCATGCATGTCCCCATCTCACATATGCAAGTCTATACGTGTGTGTAAACATAGTCATATATTCAAACTTTTTGTCCCTAAGAATACATAATCAACAAAAACGGATGACAAAAAGATCAGCAAATGAGTTCTTTAACATAGTTGGAACATAAAAAAAGTTCTAAGCAAATATGATCCACTTTCAGTTAAAATCTAAAAGAATCCACCCAAAGACATATAGCAAGCAATTAAGTATTCAAGTCTATAAATCTAATAATGTTTTCTTAAGTAATTCATTTACTTTCTTTCAAAAACATAATTGTTTTTAAGCAGCATACCATGTAGCTCATCAGTGAATAACAGGCTTTAGAGGATGAGCTCTCACTTCTGACAAATCCAGGCTTGCATCAAGTTCCTCATCTAGTTCCCCAATGATGCTTCTGGAGGTAAAAATAAGAATGATTTATTAGTCTCACAAAAACTATAAATTCAAAGTGGCAAAATGAGCATGTGGGGTAACAGGTTAAAATGGTAGTTTTTTTGTTACGGGACAAGTTGGGTTTAATATTTTTTTAAAAACCCTAGTTAGGGTATCGAATATGATTATAAACAACTATACTACACCAATAATGATCTAATTCTTGAATAAAACGACATAGAAGGTTTTATCCTTTAAGATACACTTTGGGAAACTTTAGGTTGAATGGCCAATTCTAATATAAATGAATGAATGTTAACTCTTAAAAAGAAACACACATGTTATCACCCCTTATGATGTAAAGACCCAATACAAGTTGTTGAACTCCTTCCTGCAATAAAAAGAAAGTGATCAATATTGGTCAACTGAAAAAATGCAATTGGGTATTAAAGCTCACATTAACAATCTTAATATTTATCAGTTTATAAAGATAAAATGAATAAATACATGCATATGACATTTTTGTTCCAAAAATTTCAAAAAGTCTTGATGATGCAGACTCCATATGCTACACAGACTTGCTTTCCAATCTTAGCTTTCAACACTTAAAGCCCTCTTAGTATAACGCAACCAGAGGGAAAAAGATGTAAGACCAATGAGATTTTTGTGTTGAAACTAAACGAACCTTGGTAGAATAAACTCTTTCATGAGATTCATCCAGAATTATGTTGGTGGCTTGATCAAAACCTTTTAGAATTCCCTGAATGCATACCATAATAATTAATCAATAAATTTTGTGCAGATTAAGGTGCATTACTTATCCAATAAAAAAATACTAAAACTCACCACTATGTTTCGTCCATCATTTGTGATAACTGAAATGAGTTCTGTAAGGAAAGATTTTATCATAGGGACAATGGATCATTAACATTAGAAGAAAAAATTCAAGTTCAAACAAATAACTTACATTAAATACTAATCAAACAATAATCATGTTGAGATATTGTACTTACGATCGACAACATATTCAAGCCCAGGGCCACCCAGCATTTTTGCAATACCACAAATGCACCAACTTACTTCAAATCACTCGAGACTCAAGCCTTTAATCGGTGAAATCCAAGAGTAACAAATTGCAGTATGGAGGAGAGAAATAATTAGCCACAGTCATTAAAATTATTCGATAAAAATAACTTGTCAAATGCCAATATATATGTTGGGCACTTGACTGTCATCAGTAACATTCCTTTCTGAATCTAAATGTATAAATGCTGTAAATATCAGTCCACATTGCCATAAAAGCTCCGCACAGAAACCATTTTCTAATAGAAGATGGAATATCTTTAACTGGTTTTATAGGAGTGATAGAAAGACCCAAAAAGATAACCTTTATCAACTGATGAAAAACTTTCTTCACCCAATAATTTCATCATTTTGTAATGGCAATGTGTGTTCATATGTTTGTATATAACTCTGCACATACATGCTGTTTACCCACATAATCGTTCAATCAACTCTGATTTTGTGAATAAAACCTAAACAATCAATAACGTACACAACCAAATTCCATACAAATACGAAATTAACACTATATTGGCGACATTGCCTCGTTTTAAGCTAAACATTACTCATATGCTTAAGTTGCACTCATTTCTTTAGAGAGAAACTTCATCAATGCAAACAATGTGATGGCATATCCAACAATAATTCATTGGGGACTTTCATCAAACAGGTGGTATGCATGATATTAGGTTAAGGGGATTTCACACAAAACAACAATTTCTTTGAAATTACCTCTTAATTGTTGAGAGAAGACCCACAAAGATAGGAAGAAAACGATGATGATGCTTGTTTCTCTTCAATTTTTTCGCAACGAATTCGGCAAATGAGAGCAACAACATTGGTCGAAATATTATTGCTCATGAAGGTCAGGGGAAATAAGAAGCAAAGTTTTACCTTTTTGGTACTTTAATTTGGTATAGTGTACAATTTGGTCCCTGATTGTTTACGATAACACCTAAAATTTTTGTGAGGTAGTAAAATTAAACTTTTTGAGTGTGAAACTCACCCCTTATCATGAATGTTTAACTTCAAAAAGTTTTCTAAGGTATTTTTTGCATTTACATAAAACTAAAATTTTTTATTGATTGACTCACCCCTTACCGTTAACGTCTAACTCCACTCTATAAGTTTACTTTTAAAGGAAATCTAAGTATCGTGAAAAGTGGACATAATTAGTATTATTTCCTAGCAAAAACTCATATATCAAATACACTATTTTATATCATTCTATTAAACATGTTTATGATATGATCGGTTTAAAATAAAAATAGTTAATTTTAATTTTGCTCTCTAAAGTTATACAAAAGTAACTATTTTCCTCTAAAAATTAAAATAAAAAAAAAAACGATTTCAGTCCAAAAGTTTTATCATTTGTTTTAATATCAATTCAAAAGTTTTATTTTTTGAATTTAAGTTGAAACAACTTATGAAAAGTTTAGATTGAATTGAAACAACTTATGAAACTTTTATAAAGTAAATTGTTATTTATAATCTTTTGAAAGAAAATGATTATTTACTTAAACCTCAGAGAGCAAAATCGAATTTAATTTTAAGAAGAAAGAAATTGTTAAAATTGTCTTATTATAAATTGTTTTTGATAAAACAACACAATATGAAATAATTTTAGGTATTTTAAATAAGTATATTTAATATTAATTTTTCTAATAAGATAAATATGATTTCAATCCAGTCATGCTTCGCATCAAACTTTCTAAGTCACGCTTCACAGCCAGTTTTCTAAGCCTATTGGTTCAATTTATTGATGGGCCATTCATATTTCATGTTAATCACAATAACTATAAGCGTTTTGTGTGTGGGTTGCATATTGTTTCACCTGCAATAACTGCAGTCAAATTAGATCGTGGCTCAGACGTTGCTCGTCATCATTGCCTAAACACCCAAAAAATTTAGCGCTTACGGCCATCACCACCAATTAAAGCACAAAAGTAGAGATAAAATTTATGAACCTCTCAAATAAGCTTTGCTCATCATCATTGAGTGATTTCACACCCATCGTAAAAATATAAGGGTTTATAGCCATCACCAACAAATAAACCATCCAACCCTCTTAGATAAGTTGCGCTCATCATCCTAGTGTGTTTTCATACCCATAACCAACAAATAAATCCCCTGGCCTATCAGATAAGCTTCCTTCATTATCATCAAGGGAGTTCATGCCTAAACCAAAAATGTAAAGGCTTATAGTCATTAGCATGAAACAAACTAGTTAATGCTTGATAAACATTTTATGAACCTCTCAAATGAGAACATGTTCATCACAATCTAACCATATAAAAAACACAAAGGTGTGTAAATTCACCAAAATTACCACCAAAACCCAAAAAAATTAAGTAAATCAGTCATCATCTTTGATGGCATAAAAACATTTAGGGTTAACTCTAACATGACACTTGGGTCATCATCATCAAATCAAACAATAAAATTCAGATCACCAATAAAAAATAAGGTTTACCACTCAGATAAGCATTGGCTGCATCATCACGTCAGTAATCAAACAAAAAATTAAAGCAAATTGAAGAAAGAATTCAAAACCCTAAAAGGAAAAAGAGAGAAACCTAAAAAAACAAAGGCAAAGCAGAAATAAGGAACAACCCAAGTTAGAAACAAACCACAAAAACCACACGAGCATGGCAAATCACTGAACGCGGCTGTTGTCCGCGTGATGCCTCTCTCTGGCTAACACCTTTATGCCGACATTTAAAAGACTATAGTATTTTGTTTCATAAACCCTAAAGGGTGAAACAAAGAAACCCAAAGAAATAGAGATCGAAGAGGCTAATTGGAGAGGCAAACACCAAAACAGCCATGCCGCCAATGGAAATTAACAAAGTGGCAACACCCACCATTGCCACCCTTTCAACCTCTCTCTCTAGAAGTAAAAATGGGGAACCGAAAACCACACTTAAAAGATAGCGGCACACAAACACACACTTTAGGAGGCTGTAAAAACGCAAAACAACATGTAAACAACTATTTATATTTGGTTCATCATTATAATATAGAGTAAATTACAAATATTGTCTTTTAAGTATGCTCAAAATTAAGAATCTTATATTAAACTTTGATAATTACACTAAATGTCCTTTATTTGAAAAATTATCATATTTTCCGTTCTTTTCACTAACTGAAGTTAAATATTTCTGTTAAGTTTATGGTAAATGACATTTTTACCTTTGTCTTGTAAAGGACAAAATATGTAACTTATGCTAATAAGCTATTTTCTTTCTTTCTTTTATTTATTTACTTACTTTTTTTTTTTTTTTCTCACCATTTTTATTTTACACTTATCTTAAATATAATTAATAAATTAATTTTAATTGTAAAAAAATTAATTTCATTTATTGATTTTAATATATTACAATTTTGTTATTTGTTAAATTTAGTTAAATACTTTTCTGCAAGAACAAATAAAATTTAATGAACACCTAATAGTTTTTCTAAAAATAAAAATTACATAAACTAAAAATATAATTTACAGAAATTAATATAACATATGATTAAAACATAAACTAAAACATACATGGGTTTAAATAACACCGATCAATGAAAAATTTAAAGAACACCTAATAGTTTTTCACTAATATATTATTTTGTTTTCTTTATTTTTCTATTTACTTTATTTAACTTTTCTTTCTTTCTCTCATATTAATATTTTTGTTTATTAAACTTATCTTAAATATTATTAATTAATTAATTTAAATATTTTATTAAATTCAAATTTTATTTATAGATTATTAAATTATCTGATGTTTTCATTTGTTTACTTTAGTTATTTCACATTAGATAAAAATTAAATTAGTAATCAGTTTGTTACACCGTCGCTTTTTAACCCTTTTGGTATAAAAATTTCAACTATATCAAATAGTTTGTATACGTATTATATTAGAAACCTATCAAATATCGTATAAAATTGGGTCATGACTTTTTATTTTACTTAGTTATAATTATTCTATGTTAGGTCTTATATATGATTAAGCTTTGCTTAATATATAAAGTCTTTAATTGTTCTTATTGTAAAGTTTGCTTTCGTTTTTTAGTGGTTTATGTTTGATTTATAATAACTAAAACCCATTAGTAACCGTTTAAAATAACCCAAAATAATAGTGCGTTTAATTAAATAAAATTCGTGTTTTTTGTTTAATTAAAATTTCAAAGTAGTTATTTGGACTTGTCACTACGGGAAACTTTTAGATGGGTTGGTCCTTATTTTATAACAAAATGAGAGAAATAAAAATGTTAAAAGTCAAACCGAAGTCACGACTCGACGTGTAGAACAATCCACTGACCCATGTTGCCACCCTATTTTCTATTTTTCTAAAATTGATTGGGCCAATAATATTTTAACACCTCATAATATATATTTTTTTTAATTTTTTATTAGCATACTTAAGGATTGAATTTCTTCCCCGGTCTGTTTGCTTCTTTTATAGAAAAATTTAATACATAATCTTTTTATTTTTTCTAAACATTTTCATATAAATCTTATTGAAAATGGATTTTTTTAAATATATTTGTATTATAAAATAAATATTAGCCATATCATGAATGTTTTAAAATAGAATAGTAATTTATTATATATTTTAATATAATAAAAACTAATCATAACTCATATTTGAATGATTAAAAATTACTAGTTAATAATATTTAAGATAAGTATTTAAAACAAAAAATGATTAAAAATAAAGAAATAATGAAAGTAAAGTTAATAAAATAAGCACACAAAGAAAGAAAATAAAAGATTCATAAAAGTTACATATTTTGTCATTTTGAGGGTTAGGGGCAAAATGGGCATTTACAAAAATATAACAGAAAATATTAACTTCTATTAGTAAAAAGGACAAAAAACGTTACAAATTTTCAAATAAAAGATACTTAGTGTAATTATTAAAGTTTAAGGACAAGATCTTTAATTTTAAGCATACTAAAAGGACAAAATTTGTAATTTACTCTATAATATAAGTTGGTAATTAGTTAACACTGTTGTGTATTTCTACTATGTAAAATACAATGATAAATTAACAAGTAATTAATATAATTCATTACAAATAATGACCAAAACAATACAAATTATATACAATATAAAACACAATGATAAAATAACTCATTGTGTTTTTTGATAGTTATTGTGTTATCCTGAACACTATGAGTTTTGAAAAACACATTGATAATTAACATCATTTTATACTTCAAGTTGTAAAACATAATGATAAAATAACAAAAAGTTTATATAATATATATAAAGCACAATGATAATGTGTTTTGTGCTCGTCATTATGTTATGCTGAATATTATGAGTTTTAAAAAACACATTGATAAATAACATCATTATGTACTTTTAATTTTAAATGATATATTAAAAACAATATTAAAATAGCTAATTATGTTGTTACTTGTTATTATGTTATCCTAAACAACAAGATTTAAAAACACATTGATAAATAACATCATTGAAAAACAAAATGATAAAAATAACATGAAATAATCTAAAATATAAAACACAATGATAAAAAATATTTGACACATTAAACTGGTATTTGACACAATGACATGACGAATTAAACATAAAACATGCTCCCCTTCTAAAACAATATAATGACACATCTCAAGTTCAAATTCATTTTTATGGGTTGTTTGACAATATCTGAATGTTTAAGTGTTGAACCAATAAAAGGTCTGAACCATTAAGTGCTGAACCATTAAGAGGTGTGAACTATTAAGAGCTAGTATATCGCTTAACTATTCAAAGACAAATGTCTGACCAATTCAGATAAGAGTTCTTAACCGTTCAGCATTAGACCTTTTAACCATTCAGCATTAGTATAATTTTTAACCATTCAGAGGCAAATGTCTGAACCATTTAGACATTTGCTCGCGAAATAAACAGTCTGAACCATTAAATGTTGAATCATTCAGACATCTGAACCATTAAGAGGCTGATTAAAAGGCTGCCAAACAACCCCTTAAGACTTTTTGGATTAAATACCCTTTTTCCTGTTTAATGGCCTGTCACAACACATGAGTCCTAGATCGACTTAGTTATTGTTTTTAGTGTTTTATGTTTCACGTGCGTGGTTCAATATTTTTATGTATACTTTTCTTTTGATTTTATTTCTTTTTTAATGCGAGCTTTCCAGTGTTTATGGTCGCTGATGATGGTGTGACATTAATACTATTTGACACAGTTTTATGCTCCCGCTGCAACATGAAAGGCTTAATACTAGTTTTGTTATTATTAGTATTATTATTGTTATAAGTATATTTATTTTTTATTAATATCACAATTATAGTATTTAATAAATATTATTGTCTCGTAGATTATGGAAAATAATATTGCAAATCAATAATTTAGTTAAAAACCATGAAATATACTTGCTAAAAAGTATTTTACATTGATATTAAACTCTCATATTTTATCTTAAATTTTTGCTAGATTATCGTAATTTACTATAATTAAAAATGATTTGAGAAATGTAAAAATTTTTAAATGTAAAATCTCATATACTTTGGTTCTACTCGAACCTCACTAATATGTAAGTTTTTAGGAAAAAGTATACATTTTTTGGGTTAAATATGAAATTTTAGTGTTTAAAAAATATGTAAGTAGAACGGAAATATTCTAATTATTTTAAATAAAATAAATTAATATGAGAAAATATTATATTTTATTTATAAAGTGTATATATGATATTTTAATTTTGGTTTGGACATATATGATGTTATGAAAGTTTTATAAATCTATAGACTTTAATAAAGCAAGGTTTTTGAAGCCACGTTACATTATCTTAAATCATCATTTTGACACGTGACACACTCTTACACCATCTTTATTTTCAACTAGCTTTAGTAAACTTTTGTATTTCACGGGTTGAATAAATAAAATATAAAATAAAATTAAAATTTATTAATTATAAAATAATATAAGATAAGATATGTTGAAACTACATATGAGTAAAAAAACTATAAATAATAAAAACAATGATATTATTTTTTAAACTTTTTTATTTTTTCTAAAAAAAATTAAACATTTTGTTTCAAAATAAACCGTTTTAAAAAAATGGCATTTTTTAAAATTTTTCGTATTATAACTTCCAATTTAATTATTTTAAGTTGCTTTTTAAAAAAAATAATTCTAAAATATTTTGTATTTATAAATTTTGATGTTTAGAAAGTTTTATTATTTTATAAAAATTTATTTTTTTAAAAAAATTAATAAAAATATCTCTTTCAAAATTTATTAAAAATTATTATTAATCTAAAAAAAATTAAATAATATTATTAGTAATTAATGTGGTTATTTAATAGAAGAGATAAGCGGGAAAACCAATGATCATTAGCCCAACTGGTTAAGGTGAGTTACTCATGACTTGTAAATATTGGTAGGTCATGGATTCAAGTCTCACTCTGAGAAAAAATGTTTAGAGTTGAGCCAGGGGGTTTTCTTAGCAATGGGTTTCCTGCTGAGAGGGTTGGGGGTGTGGTCTCGGCTGGAAAACAAATAGGTGGGACCGATTAAGATAACAACTATTCTCCGAAGCAAAGTCGCACATTTGCCGTTCAAAAAAAGAAGAGATAAGCGGGAAAATTTTGGTGAGAATTAATGTTATGTTGACATATGTTATCAGAGTTACTTTTTTATTGGAATAGGTAGATTCCCGCTTAAAACTTTACCTTACTGTAATCTATTTCAGTTTTTTAATATATTAAATACTTACCATACTGATAAATATTTTACTTATCATACTGATAGACATTTTACTTAAATATATTACCACTAGCTTTAATAAACCCGTGCATTTCACGGGTTTAACAAATAAAATATTAAATATAATAAAACTTTATTAAGTATAAAACGATATTTTAAGATAAAATATTATTGAAATTACGTATGAGTAATAACTATAAGTAATAAAAAAATTATACCAACTTTTTAAACTTTTGTTTTAAAACTATTTTTCTAAAAAAATAAACATTTTGTTTCAAAACAAATCGTATTCAAAAATATCATTTTAAAAATTTTCTTATTATAATATTCAATTTTATTTATTTTTGGTTTATAAAAAATTTACTTTTTAAAAACACTAATTTTAAAACAATTTAATGTTTTATATAAATTTATTATTTTATAAAAAAATATTTTTAGAAATAACATCAAAAGATTTTTTTTTAATTTATTAAAAAGCTACTTTTATTCTAAAAATAGTTAAATAATATTATTGGTAATTAAGGTAATTATTTAATAGGAGAGATAAGCGAGAAAATTTTGGTGATGTGAAATGTGATGCTGACATGCGTTACCCAAATTAATTTTTTATTAGAGTAGAAAGATACTCACATATTGATTTAAATTACAATTTATAAATTTTATTTAACCAACCCAACTGATTTAAACACTATTTATGAAAAGTTTGAATTTTGATTTTTTTGTTTCATAAAAAAATTTATGTTTAAAAACACATGTTTATTTAAAAAAGTTTGATGTTTTAGAAAAATCTTTTATCTTATATAAAAAATTATTTATTTAGAAATTACATTAGAAAGATCTCTTTTCTTGATTTATAAAAAAATATTTTTTTTATCTTAAATGATACGTGTATTAAAAGAACCTTTTTTATTTTTATCAAATAAGCAAATTTTAACTTTTCGTGTTTATTACTATCTATACTTCGTTTAATAAATAGGTTTCTAGCATATCTATTTATCTATATATCTATCTATGTATAACAAAAAAATTTAAAATAAGACTTTATATAATTATAAGTTTTATCAAACTAACTTTTTCATTTCTCTTTATTATTATTAAGAATATTAAATACTAATAATATTACTTATACCATTTTCAATTTAAAAATTATATAATTTAATAAATTAAAACTAATAATATTACTCATAGTAATAATATCATACTAAATTTTATTTATTAATACTCAGTGCAATAACAAAACAAAGAGCCGCTTCAGCCTTTTTTTTTCAATTGAAATGTTAAACTTATAAAATATTTTATTTACTTTTTTTGTTTATTCTTATCTGCATCTTCGAGCCATCGTATGTTCTTTAGTTCAAATATCAGTGACGTGCTTATTTATACAAATATTTCATATCTTCGTTCTATCTTTTAGCTATAGACCCCGCTGCATCGTGCGTGATCGAAATCTAGTTGCTTATTATGTCAGCATGGTTTGTCAGTTTCTTTATAAATCTACTATCGGTACCAACACAACAGTTGAGCATATTCTAAGATATCTTAAAAGGACTAGTGCTCATAGTTTGGTTATTTTTTGCACCTATCCAAACATATGCTGATGTTGATTGGGCTTGATGCTTGGATGATTGTCGTTCGACTATAGGTTATTATGTGCTTCTTGGCTTCAATCTCTTCAGTTGAAACTTTAATAAATGACATATGGTTGCTTGCTCTAGTATTGAGGTAGAATATTGGGCTTTAGGTCATGTATTATGTCTTTGTTGCGACTGAGTACGAGTTGTGCACACATTCTTTGGTGTGACAACATTGGTTGTTAGACAATTAAATCATGTCTTACATGAGCACACCACACACCTTGAAATTAATTCACACTATAATTGGGACATGCTTTGGTTCGCTCTCTTGTGGTTCATTATGTTACTACCGCTCATCAACTTGCAGAAACCCTTACATAAGGTTCTTTGACTCAATTTTGCTTATCTCAAATCGAAACCGCATATCGACACATTCGTTTAACTTGCAAGTGAATGTTATAGATATATGTTAATATATCATTTACACTTTAGTTGGTTATTACTGTTATATTAGATAAAATCATCTTTGAATTTCTAGATATGAATTACTATATTATCTCCAATAGATTGTTTATATAGGGGTATGCAATGTAATCACTTTATGATATGAATAAACTCAATAACGAAATGGTTTACCTCAAATTACAAGGGTGTTTTCACACTAACCAGTCGTTGTATAAAACAAAACTCTCTTAGTTTGGTTTTAGGTTTCTTCACTATCTATTCATTTAAGCTACAAAATGCTTAAATCTTCTCTAAGGTTTCTTATAGCAAAAATAAAGCAATTAAGAACAAAAGTATTTTGATTTGCTATAGCAATAAATCATTAAAACTTGTATGGTTCACTAAAGATGTTCTAATAACAAACCAAACCAAAGCTAAGTTGATTGACTCTTAAACCGATGGACAATGAACAACGTTAATAAAAATATAAAAACGTAACACACTTTATAAGTTGTTCCTATTTAGCATAGCTCAAACAATCCACGACATTTTGATGTCAACAACCACATATTCACCTCTTGTTACTCGAATGCACTTATCATCAATGTGCTTTGGCTTGATTTTTTAAACTCATATTAGCTAATTGACTAGTCAGAACTGAAGTTGGATCGTGAGTCAGAATCCACAGGCCAAGTCATTGGGATAGCAAGTTTCCTGCCAACAAACATAAATTACTTTAAACCTTAGAGTTAAGATTAAGGTGCTACTAAACGTACCCTCTTCTTTCATACACTTGGTAGATCTCCTCCATAAAAAAATAATAACTCTCTCACAAAGGGTGATAGTACATTTAGCCACATCCTTAAAGATATTTGAGCAAAAAGGACTCAAACTAGAAAGACTAGAACACATGTACCTTTCGACACGCTTGGTTTGACAACGATTGATCATTTCAAGCGTATAGTTTTCAAAAGCACTCTCCAAACGTTTTATACCTTGTAGCTGTCGCAATAGCAAGATGTCCCAAAACTTCAAAACTTGAATACATAGTGAGTTTTCATAGACAATGTCTATGCTCCAGACAAGATAAAAATTTCCATCGACATTGTATATCTCAAACATGTTGAGAATTCCTCCTTCGTCATTGTAACTACATCTTTTGTTTTTCTTCGTTTGGCGGCAGCCACTCGAAAGCTTCACAAGAAGCGATACAAGTAGTTTACGAACATTAAGATTCCTAATACTAGATATTCTTGTAAGAAACTTGTTGGTAAAGTTTACCTGCCCAAAAACAAATCATATTTGACATTAATTACTTGTAACGATTAAATGACCGAATTGAAATAGTAGTTGTGATCTCAAAAGTTAGTTATCTATTTTTACCTTCCATTTTGCCTCCTTGAAAAGTATTGAGTCGGTTCTTAGTAAGGAAACAAAACTGGCTAACTCAACCAAGGCGTTAATCATGACTTGAGCCAAGTTCTTGTTTTCATGCGCATCAAAGACACACCTGCGTTTTTCTGCATCATTAACTAAAGTGTTCCATACTGAACCACTCTTGATCATGGTCTCTTTGTTTCCTACAATCCATAGGCAGTGCCTTGCTCGGGTTAAAGCAACATTTGCTCTTTCGCGACTTGAAAGAAACCCAACTGATCCACGATGGTTACATCTAACTGTTGAAAAAATAATGACATCTTCTTCGCTACCTTGAAACCCATCAACTGATCGAACGTTGACACAAAAACTCCAACCATTTGCCTTCTGGTTGTACTTTGTGCCCAGTTTTGCTTGTATTGCTTCGACTTGAGCCTTGTATGGTGAAATGCACCCAACGGTCACCTTTTGTTTCTTGGAGACAGATTCTGGAACCAAAGAGTGTGTCATAACAGTACCAAATGCAAACAAAAGAACCAAAAATGACAATACCTTTGAAAAGATAAGTAACTATCTGTTCAATCACAGCAACTTCCACCATGTTTTTGGTGCTACAGTTCTTGTCATGTTCCTCCTTTGCAGAAACTACATTGATGAACGTGTACGATCCATACATATCTTCTGGAAGAAAACGCTTTTCTCGAGCTTTATCAATGACATTAGGTCCATCCAAGATCTGTCCATCGTAAAACTCAGCATTGGGAAACTGGCTAATAGATGGATGCATCCTGTATTGAACATTGAGAAGGTGTTTTTGGTGTCCGAGTAACACCAGCCTCTCGAATAAACTCCTTCCAAACTTAGCTTCCTCACAAATCTGTCATATATATTCGGAAAAGCATAAGAAACTATATTTGTAGGAAAAAAATTTTAGCAACAAGTTTTATTTTGTCAATGAAGTGGTAATGACCTTGCTTTGGACCATCGGTGGCAGCTGCCTTTCATCGCCTACAAGCACAACATTTCTAACACCTGAAAGCTGCAATGGGATAAGGGATTCACATTCTTTAAGCTGTGCAGCTTCATCGATCAAAACCATTTTGATTGGGGTCATTTCCTCCCGACACAATTTAATCGAGCTTGAAGCAGTACAGAAGATCAAACAAGCATTTCTCAAACAAAAGTTTTTAAGTTTATACATCTTCATGGATTTTGGAATGATAGATGCTGCTCTTAGCTCATATAGTGCTTGCAAGCATTCGGTTTTGCACGATCTTGGCTTCATAAAATGGGATTTACGTACTCTTTTGTCAAAGGCTTCCTTTAAGCTTTGCTTTCTTGTTACTATCTCCTTTACAGACTCCCCAACCTTCTGAATCAAATCAATTGACTTATTCAATTTCTTTGCAAAACTGAGAGGAATTACAGAAGTAGGCATATGGGTATACAAGTTCCTGATACAAGTAATAAGGGTTTTGCTCAGAACACTAAATCTGTTCATAAAAAATTCCTCAAAAGTCAAATGATTTTCTTCATGGTTCTTGTCAGGCTTTTGTTCATTCTTCTCCTTGTTCTTGCTTTTGGTGTTTGTTTTCTTGGGTAATATGAAACATTGGTACTCTTTCAAGGGATTTTCAAGAAGACAAATCGTATCACTCGTCAATGTTTCCCACTGCGACAAACACTTCCCAAGAGCACTAATTCGGTTGTCAAGAAACACATCAAGAAGTTCTTTATAATCCACTTCAATTTTCATTCGTTCTTTGTTTCCAAATAACACTATGTCTCCAAATGCATAAGTATCACAACCAAAATCATGATCCCTGAGCAAACTCAACAATCTCTTTGCTACTCCTACCACTGCAATATTAGTTGGAGCACATGTAAGGGTCCTGTGCTTCGACCTTAACAGCACGAACAATAATGATGCGACTGTCTTTGTCTTTCCAGTTCCAGGAGGACCCCATATCAACTTAGTGCAGGAGGTTTCATGACAACAGTTTTTAGCAGCAAGACAACTTAACACAGCAGCTTCTTGTGAAGTATCCAGCTTGAATGAATCAAAAGATCGCCTTAGTTTTTGGTTAATAACACCATTTTCTGCATTACAACACTTATCACAGTCCCTAGCCACCTGTACATATGCATAAAGATATGAAAAACTATGCTACATACCAGTATCTTTATGTTGTGGCCATGGTAATTTGACAAGTTTGAACTATAACACTTAACTTAGGGCGAGCAAACTTTACGTGTCCACTGATGTCCTAAATACAGACAACCTAACAAGAATATAGTTTTGTTAAGTCTAGGTAGGTGGATGAAGAATGTCACCTGGACTTCTAGGTGGTTTTGCTAATTACATGTAGAACTAAACAATTTGCTAGGAGAAGAGAGAATTCCGTTGGAGTAATTATCATATGGATCAAGATAGTTAGATAAAAAGTTTTGGTTAGCCATTTGATTGTAATCTTTTAGTTGGATAATCATATATCAGAGTCTAGCTAGGAACACGGGTAAGTAGGAAGGAATGTTGGTCTATAAGTTTTGAGTCAACAATCTTTATTTTGTATGTTCTTAGGGTTATTATTGATAAAAGAGTCGAGGCGAGTTAGACCTCAACCAATGTTTCCACATGTGAAGAAGTAGAACAACCAAATCCGTTAGGAGAGAGAGAATTCAAAAACTCAAACCAAATTCACTAACGAGCAGCAAATTTGCTCCTAAACGACAACTCCTTTGAATTTCTGAATATAACTATTTTGATTGAATTTGGTCCTCCTTGCAAATTGCTTACAATTGGCCAAAATAACTAGAAGTCATCAATTGTATTCCTAATCCACCTAGACCTACATAAAAAATTAACAAAAGCAATTACAAAAAATTGAATCCTAATTGTATGTAAGCAAAAGGACTTGCAGACTATATCAATCAATAAAGTGTCCAAAGACTTGCCGACACTAATCAATTACTAAAGTGTCCTAATACATTTACAAAAGCATTGTATTGGGTGGTCTATGTGTTCAAAAGCTAGTATCTTCATGTAGTAAATGTAAAGAAAGATATTATTCTAACAAACTTTTGCTTTTAAGCTACTTTGTGAGATCAAGACTTACAGAAGAAGGTAATGACAATGTTCTTTGAATAATAATACTATTCACAGCCGGATTGAGAGCTTGCCATATACGCATATTTGTTGTCAAGTTTGTGAGATAAACAACAAAACCATTAAGTGGTTCCTTCTTCTGAAATGAGTTGAATTTAATACGATTTGCTGACAGCACTTGCACTGTCATCGGGTATTCAATGATCACTTCTGTCACGTAAGCTAGGAGAAAACCGCTGTTTGATCGAGCAAGATCATCAATGCATTTAGGTTTAACTTGTGTCAATGCAATAAGATCTCCAACCATGGGATCATACATCTTCCCATCGTAGGTCAATTCATAGAATAATTGTTTGTGATTATCTGTTGGAATTTCTTGCAAACTGTAAATGGGACTCGCTGGTGCCTGAGGGATTCCGGCTAGATGAGAGGACAAATCTGCACGTGTTTCTTCTAAAAGCAGATAGATGAATGAGTTCATGTAATGGGTGATTGATGAAAATGTCAGTGGAACTTCTTCCACCTGTGAAAAACATCATGTATATATCTGCATGGATTAACAGGTGCAAGAAAGCAGGAAAAAGAAGAGCGATCGATCATTAATAAACCTGAAATTTGTAGAGATTCTTGTTGAGTATATCAGATAAAGACCATGAAAAGATCACATCTAAAAGGTCTTGACTTTGTGATCTTGGCTTCTGCTTCGAGTTGCTGTTGCTGCTGCTGCCGCGGCCGCCGCGTGTGTTGGCCATTGTTCTTAAGCTTTGTTGAAGGTGTGTTTAGCAATAAGCAAAACAAAAAGAAAGAAAGAGGACACCCAGGCTACAAAAGCAAGACTTGCTCAACGACTTTGGTTCTCACTGGTCATAACAACTTTAATAATTATTGTTGGTATTTATTCACATTATTATTATATAACAGCATTTAGAAAGATTTACAACCACTTTAAGTATCAAGGTACAAGTGCTTTATTTGTGAGCTAGAGCGACGTACATACGTGAAGGCTAGTGCGATTTTTGTCGTAATATGGTTCTACATTTCATCTTCTTTTTTTTCTGATGAGATGAGAGAGAGAGAGAGAGAGAGTAAAAAAGAGGATCCAATCACACACACAAGAAATCAATAAGCAAAAACACAAGAATCTAATGTAGTTTGGATTATGTGTAAATTCTACATCCACGGGCTGCAACTAGCACAATACAAATATCACAAGTACATGGTGTGTATAATAATATATATATATATATATATATATATATAGTAAAGAGATCAAATGGAAATCACTATTATAATTGAAAACCATGAAAACTCCTCCTAACCAATCAAATTTTTTGTTTTATATTTAATAAGTTTTATTTAAAAGGTTAAGAAGGTCATTTTGATACTGTTTTAACTTTAGTAACTTTTAAATTCCTAATTTCTCTCCTTTTTAACTTAACTTTTCATTAATTCTCTTATCTTTCACCATCTATCTAACAAGAAAAAAAATCATCGCTCAAATGCAGATTTATTGTTCAAATCAAGATTACAGATCCAGGTTCGTAAGATGGCTCATTCATTAATTTTGAAAATGATGTTTAAATCAAAATATGATTTTCGCTTGTGTAGATTAAAAACAATAAAATCGATTATAATTTCTACAATATTTGAATGGATTTATTAACAAAGTTCACATGTAATATTTACGCACATGGATTGATGCCTTTATCAACATAGTTGATTTAATATTACCATTTCTTCTATTATAATAAGTTTATTTATTTTATTTTTTTTTCTGTTTAGAAACAATTTTTTTGTTTCATGTGTAGAGTTAGTTTTCAACTATTGTTTCTTCTTGTTATTGCATAAAAGCTTTATTATGTTAAGAAGACTATTAGTATATGTTAAATTTGGTAAATAAAGCATGTTTAAGAATAGACTTACAGATTTATTGATTGGTGTTATGTACAAATGACCTAAATAGTGTTTTAAATAATCAAACTTAAACCTACAACTGTTATCTTTTTGAAATGATTTGTTAGGAGGATTAAATCGGCCTTGATTCTTTTTCTAAAAATATAAAACATTGACTATTTATTCATCTTTTTTGCAGTGAGTTGAAAATGAAATATGATGAACTCGAAGGTGATGACAGTGATGAATCGAAGAAGATAATGTATCAAAGATGATGATGGGTCGAGCGATTATCAAAGTGTTTGGTTTTAACTACAAAGAACACAATGAACAAGACAGACACAGTTGTTACGTATACGTAACACTGTCGGTACGCATATGTAACACTATCGGTACTTCTTTGATATTTTATATATATTTTTTGTTGATTAATGAGTCACGCATATGTAATGTTATATGTTACATGTATGTAACTTAGTACTTTTTTGCAAAAATTTAAATTATGGTGTATATTAATTGTTACATATAGCTAACTTATACAAAACACATTTGATGTTTAACGTGGATACATGTATGTAACTAAGCTGGTGTTTTATTTTATTAATAAAATTAACGTGATTTGATTAAAAAATGGTTGATTACCATGTTTAATCCACAAAAAATAATTTATATGATTTTATGTTTTATTTTGTTAAAAAAATTAGTAAAAAAAGTAGGAGAGAGAATGAGAGATTTTAGGAAACTAATTAATAATTATAGAAGTTTAAAAAATCTAAGAAAATATCTACCCATTATACCCCTAACCTCTTTAATTATAGCCACTAACTTAAATATATTTACCAAATTGTCATTAGTTAATCTCAACCATTGATGAAACAAATCAATGGTGAAAAATTAGTTTTTATGGTTTTCAATTATAATGTAGTTTTTATTGGAACCCTCCCATATATAGGGGAGGGATCAAATGAAAACCATACTTATAATTGAAAACCGTAAAACCACCACTACCCAATCACATAATTGATAATTGATTTAACCTTTTAATTGTTTAAATTATATTTGATTAAACTTCAATCTTATTTTTGAGGTCATTATATTTTTTTAGTTTAAACTATAAGGAACGACAATGATGACGAAACGACTTACGTATACGTAACTTGCATGAGTTACATGTACACAACTCGTAATTGTACACTTGGTAACACGTATTTACATATAAATAACCTCTACATATACGTAACTCTTAGTTGTATACTTTGTAATGCGTACTTACATATATGTAACCCATAGTTTTCATTTATAACATGGTTTTCAAGGGATCCCTCCCCATCTATATATATATATATATATATATATATAAGGGAGGGATCAAATGAAAATCGCATTTATAATTAAAAACCATGAAAACTCATTTCAACCAATCAAATAATTTTTATTTACTTTATTTTTTTAATTTTTTTGAAAGGGTAATATAGTAAACATACCCATAGTTAATTTAGGAAACTATTATCATGGATATAACTTATTTTCTTATTTGACTTTTGTATATCTATTCAAATTTGTAACCTCATTTTACTAATTAATTCACAAATCATTTTTATTACTTTTTTATATGATTCAAATATTCATTCTTTTATCATTCTATCTTTAAATCCTTGATTATAAGGTGGATTCTGTAAGTGTAGTTTATCTTGAGAATGTTACATATACGTAACAGGTGCTGTTACGTATACCTAACAAATGTGTTACGTATAGCTATTACATATACGTAACATCTGCTGTTGTGTAAAGGTATATGGTATATGTAACATCTGCTGTTACGTATACGTAACATTTGTTGTAACATATATGGTGGGTTCGGTAATGGTATATGTAACAAGTGTTGTTACGTATAGGTGTTTCGTATACGTAACACATGTTGTTGCGTATACGTACCATCTATTGTTACGTTGTAACATATACATATGTAAAACTCTTTATTTTTTTAAAATTTATATTCTCGTGTACATAACTGTTAATTTTCATATAAATAGCACAACTTGTTTCAATTTTTTATAGTAAATAGGAGAGATGAGAGAGAATAGATTATTAGGAGAAAAAAAAGTGAATAATTAATTAGAAAAGATGAGAGAGAAACATAAATTTTATTTTGCCTAAAATGTCCCTAGTTATTAAAATCTTACCATTTAAACTTCACTATATTTACAATAATGTCACTATTAATATAAGCCATTGATTAAATGTGATTAATGGTTAGATATTGATTTTCATGGTTTTCAATTATAATATGGTTTTCAATGGATCCCTCCCCTATATATATATATATATATATATATATATATAGGGGAGGGATCAAATGAAAACCATGTTTATAATTAAAAACCGTGAAAACCACCACTACCCAATTACATTATTTATAATTGATTTAACTTTTAAATTGTTTAAAGTATATTTGAGTAAACTTCAACCTTATGTTTCAAGATCATTGTATGTTTTTCAATATAAACTCCAAAGAACGTCGTTAATGACGAAACACTTACATTTACGTACCTGTAGGAGCTATATGCACGTAACTTTTAGTTGTACACTTGGTAACACATATTTACATATACATAACCCATACATGTACGTAACTCTTACTTGTACACTTTTCAACACATACTTACATATATGTAACCCCTCGTTTTCATGGTTTTTAATTATAAACATGGTTTTCATTTGATCCCTCCCCTGTGTGTGTGTGTGTGTGTGTGTGTGTGTGTATATATATAGGGGGAGGATCCAATGAAAACCTAATTATAAATGAAAACCTTGTAAGCTAAATCTTAGCCATTGATTATCTTAATCAATGGTCTTAAATGAATAGTGTTAATTTTGTAAATAATTGTAATCCTAAAAATCATTTTGAAAATAGAAAAGGGCAAATTCGGGAAAACATAATTTAAGTAACCGCCAATTAATAAAAGTTTCCTAAAGAAACTCCCTTCATTCATCGGGGTTTCTTCAAAAATTCAAAGATCAAAAATCTTAAACATCGCAACTAAATTTCGCAGAAATTCATATGCTCTTGTGTTTGAAAACTTGGATTTTTGAGAAATTGGTGAACACATTACAGTGTACGGCTTATAATTTCGCCAACGACATTTGATTTCGTTGAAGGGGCTTCGTATATGATTTTAATCTAATTGAAGAGGTATGTTTACTTACAATTGATCGCAAATGGAAATCAGCCAATTACATGATTTTTTCAACTAAGATGAAACTGATACCGGGTTGAGTGTAAGTATGGTGTTACGATTTCGTTTGGGATATTGGTTTCCGACCGGTTAGGGTTTTGGTACGTATATGTAAGCAAATCTATTATGAGTTTCATTTGACTTATGCTTAACCATCTGTATATTAGTTTTGATGTACGTATATGTATATGTAGGTTGTTCATTTGTTCCTTTAGTATGTGCCTAAATATTGATTTTAGGGATTGGTATTACTATCAAGAATGAATATTGGATATATGCAGATAGACAATGGCTTATGAAAGATAGTTGATTATGTATATTATTGATTTACTCGAATAGCTTCATCATCTCGACTTAATTCTTCAGTTTGTTCGATAGTAACATCTGTATATATATAATTCGCATTATCTATTGAAATCACATCCCGAATCGTATCATCGCTAGCAACAACATTAGCAATTGCATTGTTTGCTTCAAGGAATTCGGATATTGGATTCATCTCATTTGATTGTTTGCCATCCATCGATTGATTATATTTGCGCCAAAAAAAATTAAAATCAGTAATTAAGAACAATGACGAGAATGATGATTCTTAATATGCTGAAAAAATTGAAATTTTGTGACAAAAATGAAGATACATATTATCAAATAATTAGGAAAATTAAATTTTAAATTAGTGATAATAATGTTTCAAATTAATATAGAATACTGTTACCAAAATTAAAATGAGACAAAATTACAAAAACAACCTTTGCATTTAAACAAAAAAGATAAAATTTAAAAAAATATGATTGGTAGAAGAAGGTTTCTAAGGTTTTCATTTATAATCGCGGTTTTCATTTGATCCCTCCTATATATATATATATACATATATATATATGATAGGTTCAAATGGATCGATCTGTGATGATATTGTAATGCAATGATTAATTATATGTACAAAGTAATCAACAAGAGCAAAATACTTCAAAAATTCATAGTAATTTCATTGAAAGCAATTTGCAATTGGATACAATGTGCAGAGAGAGTTCTAACTGAAATTCTCCAAAAGTCTACCTGCACATATAAACAATATCCTATTTATACTAACAATGAAACTAAGGAACATATATTTACACAATAAGTCCCTATACTATAACAAAAACAAAATCTAAAGACTAAATGCTAATCTTCAAGAGCTCCAACAATACTCCCCTAAGATTTGCATAATCTTCAGTCAAAAAAATCTTCAGGTTCTTCTTTGATTTTGAACATCGGCTTTTCTTTGTATATCTCTATTTCTTTTAAAGCTTTCTTTATTGCAGACTTGAATTTTCCTGCCAAAATGCCTTGTTCAGGGTTTGATTCATTTGTTTTTATTTCCATAGCATCCATTACCATCAAGGTTTCTTTTGACAACCCTGTAATGTCAATGTTTGCATAAAATTCTAATGGATCTTGATTATCCTTTGTATGTGTCTCTAACACTCCTTTACTTGATATTCTCATAAATTCTATATTATGTACATCTTTCTTGACAATATTTGCATAAGCCAGAGCTTTCCTCAACAAAATCCGCTCCATGGTTGCATTCATCACTTTAATTATTGTCAAGAAATACTTTCTATCATTTTCAGCTTCTTCAGATGACACCCTCTCAAGCTTCTGATTTGACAAAAATGAAATGTAACTTGGATGCAAAAGTTTCAACTCAAACACTCCAAACAAACTTATCATGTCCTTTTCCCAATCATCTTCATTCCGTACCAACATCAATTGAAATGATTCTGAATCATAAAACCATCTAAGAATAGGTTTTGAAGTTTGGGTACCATCTATCACCTTCAATCCTGGATTGGTTACTTTATCAAAATATTTGTCACTGAATGTCTCCAGATAGCTTTCTTTTTCTAATAAGCTTGATTCTCCTTTCTTTCTTTTCTTTAAAGATTGGAAATACAACTTATCTTCTTGATCACATCTTGTTTTAAGAAAGGATGACATTCTTGAAATTCCATAATCCAAAAGTTTTACAAAGTTTTCTCCTCTTGATGACTTGGTTGGATTAATGAGAGGTAACTTGTGTAATTCTTTTAAATCTTGGACTGGAAGAGCAATAATACTAGAGTAAAAATGATACACATCACAGATAGCATTTACTCTCTTGATCAAAAATGCATCAAATACTTCATCATACTTCCATGCAACAATCTTCACTTCTTTAGTATTAATAGGCACAATCATAGCATTTAACAGCTCTGAAATTGATGGTCCTGTTTGCAACACATTCCTCACTATATCACCAGCAGATCTGGCTTTGTTCCACAGCTGTTTTTGATCAGTTGATACTTGATAAGCTTGCTTTTCTTTATCTGGAAACATTTTCATCAATTCTTGTCTTTGTTCATGACTCTTCTTCATAAGCTCCATAGACTTTATTTCTTGTGGTTTCAAGATTCTTGTTCTTTTGGTGATCTCCAGGTATTGAGGATTATCTGTATCAAGCACGATCATTTTGTTGTTTTGCTTTTCTGTTTCTTAAAAACTTCTCACTAAATTTCTCAGTGAAGCTCCTTGTAGTCTGTTTAATCTTTTCCTTGGATAATTCCTTGATTGCAGCCACATCCTTAATGCCGGTATGCTCATGTCTTCAGGATTAGGATGGTGCAATTCAGACACAGGAATATCATCAATATTTATGCTCTCACTCATCGGTGTCCATTCTCCATGTTCTATACAAATTTCATTTGGATCCACCAGAGCAGTTGATTCAGCTAACATGCATTTCTCATATTCTTCATTTATTTAAGAAACTGTTAACCCATCCAAAAATACACGATTATACTTATTCTTAACAAGGTAATTGTATCTGTCTTCAAAGTCAATTGGAACATCATCTTGAATGATTTGAATTGGAGATTCAACAAGTTCACACACATCTTCATCATCAAGTACCTCGTTGTACCAATCATCATTAAATTCAGAGTCAATGTCATCTAAAGCTTCAATTTGCTGTTGCAAATTTTCTTCATCAACATACACTGTGTCATCTACAGTTTTCTGAATTTTAGATGGAGTAGCAGATACATCTATAATCACTTCATCAATCTTCCTTTTTCCTTTTTCAGCTTCAGAGATCTTTTCAATTATCTCCACTTCTGATTCTGATTCTATCTCTTTCTCCTTTAAATTCTCTTTCAATCTTTCAACTTCTTCATTCAATTTTTTTACTTTTTCTTCAAGATCAGCTACTATCAAATCTTTCTTATCAACCTCAGCTTTTAATACATCATTCTCTTCTTGAAGCTTCTGAATCAATTCTTCTTGTTTTGCATTCTTAACTTTCAACTCATCAATTAATTCGTCATCATTGTCATCTTCAGTTTGCACAGTTGCATCTTGAGTTTGTTTCCTTATACTTTCATCCACAATAACTATCTGTTCCTCTTGCACATCATCAGAGGTTACATTAATAGGTTCAGATAATATTGCATTAATGTAATCGAAATCAAATGTCTGATTTTGATCTAAACTTTCATCAACATTTTCATTATTAACTTCAATCTCTTCATTTTCTGCTTGCTCATTCATTTTAGTTTCATCATCATCAACAATTTTATTTCTTTCATCAGACATAGTTTCTTCACTATCAACATCTTGAACGGTTTCTTCAACATTCTCACCAACATTAGCATCACCATTATTATCATCATCACTTGATGAGCTTTCATCACCATCTTGCTCATATTCATCATCATCATCTTCCTCTTCTTCTTCAACAACTTCTTGAATAACATCTTCAATCAAATCATTTGGATTAACTGGTTCATCCTCAATTAAATGAAAGTGATCTTGATTGATGTCTACTTCATCTCTAGCTACTACCCTCATGCAATCAAACATTTGAATGTTCTGGGCTCCAGTAACAACAGATAATCTTTTGTACACAGTTTCAGACATGTGTTCTAAATCAAGTCTTTCACCATTTACCCCATATACATGAAAATCAGGGTGTTCTACATTTATAATCATTTTGCAGGAATCTTGGATACATCAGGTATTTATTCCTCTTTCCTTTCTCCAAATTGAATAAGAATCCATTCATAATCCATCTGGCCATATAAACCTTCCGTTTGTGGCCAATGCAACAATAGGAAAAGCTATATCAACAGGAAATGAGTTCCATCCTGCACTCCTTTTAGAAATACAATGTTGAAATATATAGCACAGAAGTTTTCAGTGGTTAAAAACTCTGGCTCTGAAGAATTGTTTCTTTAGAAAGTAATCTGGGTGACCCATCATCATGAAAGTATCTCTGCACTCATTGAAAGTAAATTCTGACGAATCTTGTGCATTATTTTCACCGAGTCTTAATGCTTCTCTGATTGACTCTTCAGATACTTCTATCATTCTATCACCAGTTACAAATCCCCTCAGCACTTTCTTGCCTTCTTTATCTCTTTCAATCTCTGTTGTCCTCCAGAATCTTTTAATCAGCCTTGAATATATGACAGGACGAGCACAGATAGCATATACATATCTTGTTCTCAACAAGAATCTGATCATTTCTTCATATCCAGTAGCCTCTCTAACTTCTTCATTTAAGAAAGCAGCTACATTATGCTTGGGCTCAAACTTGAGTTCTGCCATCTGTCATTTACAAAGAACAATATAAGAATGAATGTATTGGATATAAATCAGATAATAATTTGAGATTAAAACCAAGTAATATATGACAATATTTTTTCAAAATTTTACTTAATGGATTTTAAATTGTTAAAACTTGATTCATTTTATTCAAAATTTTCTAAGTGTTTGAAACACTTACTGTTATATACAAATTCAAGTTTTAAAAATTTATAATCACAAAGTAATTTGTTTCTTTTTGATTTATGAGATTTAAGAGATGTTTTTGATGATTATCATTAAAATTTTATTAAAACTTCAATTTTGTCGATTCATTTCATTTTCATTTTTAAATTTTTATTATTATTTTATTCGACTGATGAACACAGAATCATCAAGAAATTTTTTGTGATGAAATTGAGTTTTGATGATGTCAATCAGGTCGCAAACACATGTATTCAATAATTTCAGATTCAATTTTGAATAATTTAACGCATTTAATCTGATAATTTCAAATTTCTTAAACCCTTAGGGTTCGAACGCCAGAATAGGGTTCATACGCCCAATCAAATATGTGTTAAATGTTCTGTGATTTGATGATTTGAACTCAAGATGTTGTTTAGTATCAAAGTTTGTACCTAAATATCATAATGATTTCAGTAAATCAGTATGAAATATGAAGATGATAATCGTCGGATGAACGAATAAGAACAGATTATCAGTGTGAATGAACGAGTGAAATGAGATTCTGTCAAGTGTTGAATTTATACAAGTGTGAAAAACTCTTAGGCGCATGACCACTGTGAAGGCGTATGACCACTGTTGAGACGCATGAGGTTTAGGCGCATGACAACTGTACAGGCGTATCAATCCTGTTGAGACGCATAAGACCTAGACGCACGAACTAACTTGGTCAGATTTTCATAAGAACTTAGGCGCATGGACACTGTTCAGACGCATTAGCACTGTTTAGGCGCATGAGAACTGTTCAGGCGCATGACCTAGACTGAAACGCCTAACACTTTGGACAATTTCATGAACCTTCAGTTCGTATGAGAACTGTTTAGGCGCATGGACTTTCAAAGCGTCTACAGTTGAATATTTTCAGCATGGAAAGTCTGGTACTGTTTAGGCGCATGAGTTTGTTTGAAATGCCCATTACTTAACCAAATTTTCAGACTTATGACAACTGTTTAGGCGCATGAGTTGAAACAAAACGCCCAACACTTGTACATATTCCTGAAATATCATCATACTCTTGAATTAGACTTTTGACCACTGTTTAGGCGTATGAGACCTTTCCATATGTCTAACACTTGATATTTTTTCATCAAATTCATCCAAACCCTAATTTTAAAAATTTTCACTGATCATCATGAAATTTCAATCTGGTCAAAGTTTGACTTTTTGACTTTAAAAATCTTTGACTTTTTGACTTTTAAAAATCTTTGACTTTTTGACTTTTATCATTCAAAAATTTATTTTTCACTCAAAATATACCTTTTATTTCTCAATTAATTTCCCGTAATTTTAGTCTCAAAATTTTGAAATTTTCCAAAAATTATAAATAATCTCACTTCTTTATTTTTTTTTTATTACAAGAAGCTTTTCCATATTTCAACTTAATTTGAATTATTTTCAGGTTCATTTTTGAATCATATCAAACACACGTGTACTTGTAAACATTTAGCATTATCCTTTTTATCTTTCAATCATTTATTTTGAAATTCTTTTTCAAACTTTACTCCCCCTAAACTTTTATGTTTACAAACTTAGAAGTTTATTTAATTGATGAAAAAGAAAGGGAAATCAGTCATTATCAACATGCCTGCACACAGAAAATCATGCAAAAATTAAGATAAAGCAGAATAAAACTCTACACTATACTTATAAAGAATCACATGCCTGCAGTGAGATCATATCAGTAAACAATCAGCACATTAACCAAAAAAAAATTATGGATAGTCATAGACAATGATTAAATCCTGATCAGGTGTGTTCCAGGTCAGCGTTCCCGCAGCAGAGGAGACACTAGATCGAAGGACAGACAATGAGTACTTTGGCAAAGTATCAGCACACTTACTGTTTCAATTCTTGGATTGATTTGGTTCGATTAGATATGACATTATGTGACCCAGAATTAGACTTAAAGAGCCTGCCCTTCGTTAAGTAATGCAAGCAAGCACTTTTCTTAGCTTAAAAATCTGACATATATGAATAACCAGATCTCATGTTTATGTACATTTTTTGGACTTTTGAATAGTTTGTGCACATTGGCATCTTTTGCATCAGGTGAGAATATCCAGGTCTGCATTGACTTACAACAGAGGATATCTCGTCACTTCAGGTCTATGATGACTCATAACAAAGAAGTGAACAGATGCTTTAAACAGATCTCATGGTTAATCATATCATCACCAGGTGTGAGTTTGTAACTTGACAAGCACACAATCAGATAAGTCAATACCACTCATTAGTACTAAGACGGAGACACACAAATGCATAATGATTTAGTTAAATCACAAGAATCTACTTTTTCAGTATAATTGCATGAGTTTACCAGCACATCATATCTGATCACGTCAGACTTTATTAACGAGTGAAGTATGCAACTGATTAAAACTGAGGTACTATCATTTCTCACATATTGCAATGGCAGATTCAATCGAAAATAAAGAAAAATATATATATTTTTATTTTCATTTTATACTTTTCTATTTGATTTTGCACTTTCTAGTTTTGTATTTGCTTTTTCTTTTAGCACACACACACAATATATACAATCAGACAGTAATTTTGATAATTTTTTTATTTTTCTTATTAAAAGAAGGGAGGGTTATATCATTTTGAAACCATCAAATCAGTTTCAATATGGTTAATAAGACCAATAGACTCAACCATATACTAAACCTTCCTTGTAAAAAGGCTTTTGTAAATAGATAGCCAATTGTTTTTCTGTTGATATTTTGAATCAAAATGATAAACCTTTTCAGAGTTATCTCTGGAAAATGATATCGAATTTTGATATGCTTTGTTTTTGAATGTTGGACAGGATTAGCTGTTATAAACATAGCAGCGGTGTTACCAATGTAATTGGAGTTTTAAGAAATTAAACCGTAATCCAGCAGTTGGTTTTGTAACCAAAGAATTTGAGAACATCCTGCTGATGCAGCTATGTACTCAGCTTCTGCAGTTGAGACTGAGACATTTGTTTGTTTCTTACACTGCCATGAGACTAATCTGGGACCCAAAAACTAACAACCACCCGTTGTAGATTTTCTATCTTGACAACATCCCCCATAATAACTATCAGTATATCCATGTAACTCGAAGTTTTCTTCATAAGGATACCATAACCCTAGAGCCGGTTTTCCTTTGAGATATCTGAATATGCGTTTGACAGCGATAAGGTGAGATTCCTTCGGGTCTGATTGATACCTGGCACAGACACAAACAGCATACATTATATCAGGTCTAGATGCAGTAAGATACATCAAAGATCCAATCATAGATCATATAGAGTTTGGTCAATTGATTTTCCTTTTGGATCAGGTTCAATCTTGGTGTTAACGTCAGTTGGAGTTCTGATGGTTGACAATCTTGCAGTTGAACTTTTTCAAGACTTGTCACAAATTTCTCTTGATTGATAAAATTCCATCGCAGACTGTTTCACTTGTAACCAAGAAAAAAGTTTATTTCTCCCATAAAACTCATTTGAAAGCGAGATTTCATGATATCTTCAAATTCTGAGCACAATTTCTGACTTGTAGAACCAAATAGATATCGTCAAAATATACTTGAACACATAAGAGATCATCTGCATCTTTCTTTATGAATAAGTCGGATCAATTTTCCTCTTGTGTATCCATTTTGGATCAAGTGCGGTGACAATGTTTCATACCAGATTCTAGGAGCTTGATGTAGACCATATAACGCTTTGCTCAGCTTGGACACACGATGAGGAAATTCAGCATCTTCAAAACCTTGAGGTTGCTTGACATACACATCATCTGTGATTGGTCCATACAAGAAAGCACCTTTAACTCCATTTGGTACACCTTGAATTTTATATGAAGCATATGCTAGGAAGACAGGATTGCTTCAAGTCTTGCAACTGGAGCAAACACTTCTCATCATAATCAACTCCTTCCTCTTGGGTGTAACCTTGTGCTACTAGCCTTGCTTTGTTCGAACAACATTCCTCTATCATCTGATTTGTTTCTAAACACCATTTTATGCCAATGGCATTTTCTCCTTCAGGCAAATCCACAAGCTTCCACACTTCCTGTTTAAGGAACTGTAATAACTCTTCTTGCATAGCCTCAATCCAACTATTGTCCTGTAACACTTCAGAAATGTTTTTAGGAACAATTTGAGATAGGAAACACGAGTATAAGCAAATGTTTGCTTGTTTGAAATGACTTCTCGTAGTTCTCTCATTCAAAGGACCAATAATCTGTGATATAGGATGTTTCTTGTGAACACGAGACGTTGGAATCTCATCTTCTTGAACATTCACATCAAGATTAGTCTGGTTCAAGTTGGAAAGCTGATGCAACAGGTTTGAAGAATGTGGAGTGAAATTCGGAACTTGAGTCGGTGAGTTGATAAAATAATCAAGCTTGTCATTAATGTCTACATCTCTAGATATAGATGAAGTTCCAGACTCAGGATGTAGAATTTCTAGACCATCATTAGGAATAGGATGAGAAACATTTGAATTTTAAGAAACTGGAGGTTGTTCTTGAGCTTGTTGATCATGAGATTCTGAATTAAACACAGGATCTTTAACAAATGAGAAGAATGGATAATCTGGGCTTGAATCATCCATATCATCAAAATCTGAATCATCACTGAAAGATCCAAGATCTCCTACCTGTTTCCTGTTAACACACGAAGATTCAAACAGGTTAGAATTGAATGAGTTTGACAAAGAATCTAAATCAAATAACCAAGCTGGACCATTTGCAACTGATGGAAATGAATTTTCAGTAATAACATTCTTTTTAGAGTTATAAACTCTAAATGCTTTTGAAACTGATGAATATCCAAGAAAAAAATCCATCATCAGACTTTGCTTTAAATTTTCCAATCTGATCATTTGAGTTTAAAATCAAAACCGGACAACCAAAAGATTTAAGAAAATCTATGTTTGATTTCCTGCCAAACATCAACTCATAAGGAGGCTTCTCTTTATCTTTCACTAATAGAGTACGATTCTGAACAAATCATGCAGTGGATATGGCTTCATCCCAGAAGGTGATTGGAATCTTTACATCTGCTAGCATTGCACGAGCTACCTCAATCAATGTTTTGTTCTTCCTTTCAGCAACTCCATTTTGTTATGGAGTTCTAGGAGCACTGAACTGATGAGCAATTCCTTTCCTGCACAGAACATGTCAATATTAGCATTTTAAATTCTGTTCCATTATCACTTCGAATGATTTTTACTTTTTGATCTAATGATTTTCTATTTAATGATAAACTCTTTTAATAATTCAGCCGTTTCAGATTTAGCATGCAAAAAAAAAACCCAAGTAAATCTTGTAAAGTCATCAATGATAACTAAACAGTAAGATTTCTTTCCATACTTTGCACGTTACTGGACCGAATAGATCCATGTGCAACATCTGTAGGGCTTGGAATTTGAGTTTATCAGCTTGAACTTATAAGACGTCGATGTTGTTTCCTTTCAAACATGTTTTGCAGAGATCTGATGTAGCAAACTTCTTTGTTGGAATGCCTACTACATGATTTCCTGTAGCAATCTTGTTCATGTTTTTGGAGTTAGAATTTCGAGACATCTATGCCAAAGCTGTCTTTCATCATTAGATGCTTGAGCAATTAGCAAGTTGTTTCTGTTGAAGGATCAACTTGATACATATCTAGTTTGTATACATCTCGATCACGAACAGCTTAACAACTACCCATCCTTGCTAATCTGAAAACCTGGCTTTAAATGTCACAATGAGAGTCATCAAATAAAGCAGAATATGATTTATCACAAATTTGAGAAATGCTTAAAAGATTAAAGTTTAACTGAGCACAGTAGTTCACTTTATCAAGCTAATAATCCCATTTGATACTGTTTCTTCTCCGGTAATCTTTCCACCTGCATCACCTCAAATGCTACATGTGTACCATCTTTATCTTAAAATCTTGAAAGTAAGGCATGATTGCCTGTCATATGCGGCTACACCCACTATAAACATACAACGTGTTATTGGTCTTTTTGGGCGTACCTGCATTTCAAAGACAATTAAGTTGAATATCCACCCAAGCTGAGATGGTCTTGGGCTTGCCATACTTATAACAATGGTAAACTGTTTAAAATGGAGTTTGTTCATGTCGGTTTCGTTTGATTTTAGAATTATCAATTTTTTTGACAAATTTCTGATTATTTATTTGATTAATCCTCAAAGCATTAAATCGATTTTCAAGATCCTCATCAAGAAATTTGAACCATTCATTGAAACATTCTTAGAAAAATTTTGCTTGGGAAATGTTCCATTATTCATTCTCATAGATCGTGGAAATGAAATTTCCTTGTGTATACTGTTTTGTTCTCACAGTATAATGATCATCATAATCAGAATTGATTCTTCTGAGAGATCTCAAGCCTAAGGAAGGTTGTTGTGATAAACTTGAAAACCATTGTTTTGATTTCTTTGAAATCATGGATGAACATATCCATTCCTTGGCGAGTTGTTTCTGAAGTAACATCTTCAGTATTATGATCTTTCATCACACAAGACATAGTATTTATTGAAATAACACTCAGCAGTTTGTGTGATTTGTCATATCACAAATGTGACAGTATTTGTTAAAATAACATTCAGATGTGTTATGATTATACATGTCACATATGTCACAGTACCTTTTGAAGAATTAAAGAACTGATGATTAACCCTAGATGGGATGCACATTTGATCCTTGTTTAGATTTAGAATTTGGCAGGTTAATCTGTTGTTTTTAATTTGTGAGTTTGGTCTTTTGATTTTTAGGTTAAGTTTTTGAACATTTTCACAATTCTTTGACTCCTTAGATGCAAATCTTTTATGAACAGCGGAAGACTTAGGACTGAACCTGTTTTCAGATCAAGTTAGATTTGATCTTTGGTTTTGATGTTGTTTCAGAAATTGTGTTCATGTCAAAAGTTCCTGTTGACACAAACTTCACTGGTTTCAATTGATTCGATTGATCAGTTCTTTGAGTTTGAGAATTTTTAGATTTAACATTTGATTTTCTACTTCTTTGATTTCTTGACCTTGAAGATGTTTTGTTGCTTTGGGAAGGAATTGATTTTTGAGAAGATTCTTTTTCAGATTCTTTAAGTTTATGTTCATTTTGGTTTGATTCACAAGAGCCTGAATCATCAGAACATGAAGTATCTGATTTCAATTTTTCTTCTTTAGCTTTCCCTTTCTTTTTGTCATTTATTTCAATGACTTCTTCACACATTGTTCAACAACACATTCATTAGATCCTTTTGGGACAAACAACTTCTTTTCTTAGGTCGAGGTTCATATGATTTGACTTTTATCGGATGACCATTTTTTATTTTTCTGAATCTTTCTCCTCAAAGATTTCATATTTGTCTTTTCAATTTCACTTTCTTCAGTAGATTGCTCATTCTTTTCTTTTCCTGAAATGCTTGAGCTTTGCTTTGTTTTCAGGTGAGTGATCAGAGTGTTAAGTTCTCTGGCAAAGTGTTTGAGATTGATTCAGGCATAGGCTCATGTGTGAAACCTAGACCGTTTTATCTTTATCTTTTCTCACATTTACCAGTTGTTCACTATAGTTTTAAACTTTTAACTTTTGCAAGATCAACTTGAGTTGCAGCATGTGCCAACTTTTCTTGTTCTAGAGTTTTGGTCATCTCTTCAAGTTGCCTTTTTACTTGTTCAAGTTCTTTTAAAGTTTTATTCCATGATGTTTGAAGAGATATGATGTCATCAGAGATTTTATGATTAGCTTTGAGTTTGTTGTGCATTAACTCTTCTTGTTTAAGTTTATCACATTTTGAATGAGTAGGTTCTGTAGTGTTCAACTTGTTCAAAACACGCTTTTGTGCACATTTTCTCTCTTCCATTGGAATTTCTGGATAAGAAGGTGAAGTCTCGGTATTAGATGATGAGTGTTCAACCTTTGGTTGTTCTGACTGTGCCATGAGAGCAATTTCTTCTGAATCTTCCTTGGGATCAGATTTGTCACTCCATGTCTGAATCATCATCTGCCTTTGGATCATTGTCTTCAGACCAGTCTTCATCACTAATTTCAGTAACAAGTGCTAAACCAGAAGTGAGATCAGCAGTAAACTGTTCTGCATAAGCACTCCAGTCATAACCATCCTTGATGCTGACAACTAGAGCTTTCTTTGGCTCTTCAGTTGTTTTTGATTCTTCTTTCAGCTCTGGCATAGGAAGACTCTGATATGGCTTCTGAAAAGTTTCTGAGACTGTTGTTGATATCTTGACTACTAGAACCTGCTTGATCATTTCCTCCTTGATTTCTGGAGCTTTGCATTCTCTTGAAAAATGACCATAGCTATGCAGTTGAAACACCTTGATTTTGACTTGTCAAAACCAACCTTTTTGTTTGCACTTGGCTTATAATTCTGTTCACATAAGAGTGTTTCTGAGTCCTGTAAGCTACCATCACCATTTGCCAGTTCAAATCCATCTCTTCTACATCATCAGGAGCACTTGTGTAGGTTGAGTCAGCAAAGAAACCAGCTCCAACAAACAAATCACCCTCATTTTTTGAATAACTATTATCTTTAGCCACAAATGCATCTCCACTGTGTTAGCTGGAGATGCAACATACTTATCTGAGATGTTGATGTAGATCTATCATTGTCCTTGAACTTTCATCAATTCAACTTATTCTATTTGGCAATCAGAAGATCAAGATCCATGGGAAACTTTTCTGTATGCTTCAACAAAGTAACTGTTTATTTCCATGAAGATGGAAGAGCATTGAGAAGTTTGCATTAGATCTTTGAGATCATTCTTCACACCAACAGTTGACATTTCAGTAATGAGCTGCACAAATCTGTTCATCATTTGATTGATTGTTTCTCCAGAAAGATGCTCAAATAATTCAGTTGCCTTTTTAGTTTCTGCTTTTTGAGATCTTGGATCTCTTTAACACCTTCACAAATGATCTTAAAGCTTTGTACAGTTTACCCAGTCTGATAACTATCTAGTCTTGTCAACACCTCCAAAGGTAAACCCTTGCACATCAGAGAATAAGCTTTAATATTATTTTTAACCTTCTTCAGATCATCACCATGTAGACCATCTTAAGGATATGGTTCTTGAGAGTCTTTGATGTAAAAAAATCCTCTGTCAGGACCATCTAATGAAACAGGAATGTGAGGTCCTATCTCTATTGACTTCCAGAGATCTGTATCAATAGAGTTTAAGTGATGTTTTAATCTAAGAGACCAGTTCTTGAAATCAGCTCTATTCTTCAACTTAGGAACCCTGTTCTCCGAATCTTCAGACTTAGTCATTTTAAGTTTTGAAATTAAGGAAAGAAAATGTTTTTGTTGTTTTAAAGTTTGAAATAAAATAAAGAAATGACAATATTTTTGGATTTTAGTTGTGAAACGCCTGAATAGTTGTGAAACGCCTACTTTGTTGTGAAAAGTGTTGAATGAAAAGTCTGAAATCTGATGCGCTTGAATAGTTGTGAAACACCCACTTTGTATTTGAAATGCCTAAGGGAATGCCTTAGTAGAATTCTTGAAACGCCCAACCGAAGATGCGCTTGAACAGTTGTCAAACGCCTGAACAGTTGTCAGCGTCCAAACAGTTGTCAAACGCCTGGGAACTTTGTCAAAATTTATGGATTTTCTACTGAAGCGCCCAAACAGTCTTCAAACGCCTAGAACTCTCGGGTTTCAAAAACGTCCAAACAGTGGTAAAACGTCCAAATAGTGTCAAAACGTCCAACTCTGAAACGCCTAAACAGTGTTGATGCGCCTAAACAGTTTCAATGCGCCTAAACACTTGAGCAAATTTCAGATGATTTTAACACCCAAGCACCTAATTCATCATCTTCATAACAACCTAATCTTATCAAATTCTTCAAAACTTGATTAATTGATCTGAAAACTTCCATAAGGTAGAATTCAAGTCGATAATCAATCCTAATTCATCATTCTCTCATTAACAACAACAAATCTGAATTTCTGATTGAATTGAATTCGACAACGAAGAACGTTCGCACACAAATCTGATGAAAAATTCAGATCTGAATGTAAGAAATCACTCAATTGTGATTCAATCATGTTTAGATGATGAACACAACTGAAATCAACAACTACTTGATCAATTGCTATCAAACACAGATTCAAGTGATTCACAGAGCTCAAAATTCAATTTAAGCTTCAAATCACTGAACCGAAAGCTCTGTTACCATTTGATAGGTTCAAATGGATCGATCTGTGATGATATTATAATGCAATGATCAATTATATGCACAAACTAATCAACAAGAGCAAAATACTTCAAAAATTCATAGTAATTTCATTGAAAGCAATTTGCAATCGGATACAATGTACAGAGAGAGTTCTAACTGAAATTCTTCAAAAGTCTACCTGCACATATAAACAATATCCTATTTATACTAACAATGAAACTAAGGAACATATATTTACACAATAAGTCCCTATACTATGACAAAAATAAAATCTAAAGACTAAATGCTAATCTTCAAGAGCTCCAATAATATATATATAAACTAGTTAAAGTTTTCAACTTAATAAAAAAATCTAATCGGCCAAGCCTAAAGTATTGACGAACCCAACAGGTACGAGATGTAGTCGCACTATTATTTTCTTTGAATTTTCAAGTCATTCGGTACAAGCACAAAAGCCGTAGATACTAAGAACTAATCTACACCAACGACTTGCAGGTGAATGTATCCTATAAACGAAGAAATAAGAAGGCTGCAAGGAATTAAAGAGAGGATGATGAAGAAGGTGATGATATCATATAAAACTTAGAAGGAACCATTTAGATTCATTAGGCCACAGAAAAGAGGGTTTTATTAATTAGTTATTTCTTTTAACATATAATATAACATGTTGTTGAGTGTGTGATGATGATGTTGAATGTGTGATGATTTTGTTGCAGTGAAAGCAGATTTGTATTTTTTTTATAGGTTTACCTAAAAAGTAGAATAGATTTTCATGATTTATATTATATGAATATTTTATATTTAAACCTTCTTGAGTTTGTTGATTTACCCAAAACATTTCAACCTTATTGTATTATACTATGTTATATGAATAATTTTATAAAATATTAATCAAATTTAATAATTGTTTTAATTAGGCGAGTTATAAATTATTTTATTTCAATCAAGTCATTCATAACTTTTTTTTAATCAAATCACTAAAGTTTTAAGTTTTTTCTATTTAATTTATTCATAAATTACAAAACTTGAAACAATTAAAACTTGCTTATTATTCTCTGGAATTTTTTCTATATGAGTAATATAATTGAAATAATTTTAAAACTTTCTTATTATTTTATAAAGTTTTTATTGTGTTATATTATATCATATTAAAAATATAACGCAATGACATGTAGATTTTTATTATATAAAATCAATTTAATATAAAGAACACACGGAAGTCAAGAAGCCACCGATTTAGACAGAGCATTCACAACCCATTCCCTAAATTTATGTGAGTGTATTCCCTATACGATATGGTATGGTTATAAGTGGTTATGTGTGAAAGATATGAGAAATTTACTATTCAAACTGTATTTTTAGGAAATACTATTCAAAAGCATATAATGTTTTTAATATATTTTAAGTGGTTGTTAGTGAAGTAAACAGAAAAATTAATGATAAAGTTGAAAATGAGAGAGAAAAAATAGTGATTTTTATTGTAATTATATGGATAAAGATGTGAAATGAGTTGTAAATGCTCTCATTAGGCTAAAGTAAACATGTATAGTCCTTTAAATTTCTGAAAACTTTCATTATAGGTCCTCCAATTCAAGGTTGAACAAATCCGTCGCTTTCTTACTATTACCTTACAAACAAAGGTTGGTGGTTTTTGCCATCGGACAATTCTCGCCCTTCAGTCTTGGAATTATACACTTTTAACCCCTCTATTTTCTAAAATGTTTATAAAATTTCACTTTGATCACCTCAAATTTCAAAGGTTTTGAGTTCTATATATTTTTACTTAAAAAACTAGTTTCTTTCATTCTTATTTTTATGTACGTATCAGTATAAGTTCGAGTCTGTCTACATTTTGACGTTAACTTTGTTTGAGCGGGTCAATTATAAAAAGTTTTCTTGTTTGTTTTTTTAATAAGTTTTGAATTAGTTTATGTTTCAACATAATTTTTGTTTGCAAACGAGTTGGGTCAAATATAATACATTTTCATTCGATGGTATAAATATGAGTTACTCTACGTTTCGACAAGAACCGAATTTAGAAATGAGTCGGGGTGATTGTAGTCTACACTTTATTATGCCTCTACAACGTTGCCGCATGTACTTATTTTTATGTACGTTTTGCTTTGTTCTATGTTTCGACCTAACTTTTGTATGGAGTTACGTAAAATATAATACGTTTTTATTCGATATTGTAAATTCGAATTACTCTGCGTTTTGAGTAAATTTAGTTGGGAAATGAGCCGTTTGTATTGTAATCTATACTTTATAACATCACACATACCGCCTCAATGCATGCCTAGTAAAAAAACTACTTAACATTGATTTAACGTAGGTAAATATGTAGAGGTCAAGACTTAAGACTCGAAAAATCAAAATTAACTTATGTAAAAATATTCACATCATACGAAAACATGGAGCGATAACAAAAACATGGTGGGGTGAAAAATCTAAGTTTAAAAGCGAAAACTTTAGCATTTTATATAGATAGAATCTTTGCTTTGTAACTTGTAGCACTTGCCATTTCAATCGGCTATAAACGTTCTACAATTCAAGGAATACCAGCGAGAATTTATTTACTTGATTGTCTTCCTTTGATTTGACTTATGCTATTGTGTCATCATGGTATCTTGAACAACTCGTTTTCTAATCGAATTGGAAGATTTTTTGCGTGCTAAAACTTTGAAGAAATCATGAACACACGTGAAAACTTCCTAGTTTTCGCTTGATTGGCTAAGTTCTCATGAAAGTTGGTTATTATTGAGAAGTTCTTGCATTTATTGGTTATTTTGGGAAGTTCTCACTTAATATTTGTGAAAATTTGGTTGGTTTGTGAAGTTTTAAAAGATTTCGCGTAAAACCTGCGAATACATTGGTATCATGCGAAGAACTTAGAAGAATTTGTGAAAATTTTAATGTTGTTCAATTTCTGAAAATGGCTACCAATCTGAATATGAAGAATATCAGTGCATCATTGAATATGGATACCAAGATTGAAACTAGTATAAAACCTTCTAGACTTATAAACAAAGATGACTATGCTGAATACACATATTGGTTTGATAACCATGTTATTTATACTGAACCACACATGTGAAGCTTAATCAAATTTGGTCCCTATGTGACTATGTATAACAACGACAAAAAGGAGTTGGTTAAGAAGCCATATCATTTATGAGATGATGAGGATATAAAAATGTTTGAATTGGATGATAAAGTGTATACCTCAATCACAATGGCTCTTTCTATTGAGATTTCTCATAGTTTTAGAAGTTTCAGAAGGGAAAAGTTCCATGGGATGTTATGGAAAGTCAACTTTTTTGGGAACGAAAATAAGAGGGAAAGGAAAAAAGATATGTTGAATCAGGAATTCAATATATTCAACCATGTTTTGGAGAAACTCTTGAAGCTCAAATTGAAAGGTTTAGTAAGCTAGTCACAAAGATGATAATTGTAGGTATAGAGTTAGTGAATATTTCAATGAAAAAAAATATTATTAAACTCATTGCTTTACAACTAGAAAAATAACTATACATCTATAAAGAGAAAAGGAATTTGTTTACACTTTCTCTAACTGATTTAATCTCAGCAATCAAGTCATACAATATGGATGACAAGCAAAGAGATATAATCACTTAAATTCTTTGTCCAATAGCTAGTGCTTTTTATGCCAGCATGGCAAGAAATCCAAACTACGACATCAACTACATACGAATGTGTCAGCAGCAGCAACCAAATGTTCCAATTGTGTAAGAGATTCAAGAACCTAATGTTTATTAATTCCCATCATCCATTTAAGCATAGTTTTCTTTAGCCCAATCACCAATAGTACACAAGTGAATGAAGCCTACATTGCAAAGCAATGATCAGATCTAATAAAGCAAACTATTTAGATTGATGAACAACATGTAGCTTTGTTCACAACCTTTTGGTCAAGTTATGAGTTTAACATCTGTCACTCTTAAGTTCATTAATTAACCCGGGGCTCGTTATTTTTTTCAATTTTTTTTAATTTTTTTGTACATTTATTAAATTCGTGACTAAATAAAGTATATATATGCATATCCCGTAACCCTAAACCCCATCCTTGTCGTGAAATCGCTAGCAACGCAATATTCAGCAGCCCCCCCCCCCCTCACACACATTTCGCGAGAGCTTTCAATCGACGACCCTGTCTCCTTGACCCGCAACGTAGCCCTCCGACAGCATTTATGCTTTGTCACGTCTTCCGTTCGTCCAATCGCAGGCAGAGTTTAGTTTTCTAAATTGTTCCCTCGAATCTCGTTGGGTTAGGGTCGGCTATGCATGTAGGGTATGTATGTAGGCCTGTAGAATTAAATTAAAAAACCATTGTTTAACAAAACCCTAATGAAAACAAATAAAAAGACTCACTTAACATAATCGATTCTACCATAAGCAATCGCGAAAGAACTAGCCGCCTATTCTCTTCATTGTGCCTTCGATCTTGAATTAGAGAATGTTTGTGGATGATTTGGGGAGCCTTGGAACACCACAAATCACCTAAAGTTCATCAATTTTTGTCTCCCAGAAATCCACTTTCAAATTAGGGTCAATTGGTTTAAATAAACTTGAAAATCCATAAAATCCGGATGTTGTTAGGCCAACGGCGTATCATACACCCACCAGCATATGATACGCCACCTCATACGCCCAACTTTCTATAATTTTTTCCAAATACGCCCACTGATACGTCGCCTGGCGTATCATACGCCGGTACACCACAATTTGTGTCTTTTGTGTAACTTTTGATATCTACATCTTTAGTCCTTGTAGTTGTGTAACTTTCTTCTTTTGTATCCAATTAAGCTTGTTTAGGCTTTATACACCTATGAACAAAACACAACTAAAGCAAACTCATTCCATAATAACAGCGATGTAAAATCACGTAATTAGATCAATTAAACATTGGATTATTACCACGCAATCAGATATGTGTGTATATGTGTGTGTGTCCAATGTGCGTGTGTGTGGGTATATCTGTGTGTAGGTGTGTGTGTGAGTGTGTGTGTGTATGATGTATGTGTGTGTGTGATAGATATATATGATAGTGTGTATATTGTGTGTTTGTGTATGAGATCAAGTGTATGTGGGTGTATAACCATGAGAATTGTAGTGGGTATGTGTGTGAAATGATGTGTGTTTTAGTGTGTGTGTGTGTGTGGAGTGCTTAGTATGTGCATTGTGTGTTACATGTATATATAGTATAATAGTTTATGCATTATGTGTATGATCTATATATATATATATATATATATGAGTGTATATGAGTGTGGTTAATGGTATAAGTTGGTTGGATATATGTTGTTGATCTATGAAGAGGATGAAGCTACCGAAAACTTAAAAATTCAACATTGGCTGTCAACTGTTGATTTCTTTTGAATCAACTGTCGATGAACATATGCCAAATGACTACCTATTAGCATCTGCTGAATGTAAGGACCTAGCATATATGGATTACAATATCAAGTGAAAAGTAAAAAAACAAATCATGCGAGAACTACAAGGCTGTGAGAACTCAAAGCTGGCTGATGAAGATCGAATCGTGTGAGAACTTGGAGTTGCGACGGTACAACCTCATGTTGTTACGCGAGAACATCTAGAGAGTATAAATAGATGTTTTTCCCTTGTATTTCATTATGTTTCTTTTATTTTGTAAAAGTTCTCTGAGTAGTGAGATACTAGAAGGTTGTGTGATAGGCCACCCGAGGGGAGCTCACCTCGGGTGGATCGAGCTTAAACGACATAAACTCCTTTGGTATTGTAATCGTTTGATTAGTAATATCCGTTTGAGTTTATTTAATGTTCGGTGATATCACACACACAAATCCGTCTTAATTTGATAATCAAGAGCAACATATTTTGTGGATTCGATCGTTATGAGGACTTTACACTAAACCACTATCGATTAACACTTACCTAATGTGTCAATGATTGAATGCTGCTAGTCAACACTGAACTCCATGTGCTGTAAATCAACTGTTACACAAGATAAAATTGTTAGTACTGACAGGTGTTGTGTTTCCTTTTGAAGACAATATAGTACTAAAGCTGCCTAACTATGATGTGTCAATTGCCTATCTTGTTGTACATTCTAAACATAGAATAGTTTATTCTTATTGTTTAGATTTTATAGTATAAACAAGATAAAATACTTGTATTGCAGAGGTAAGCTTGTTAAGCCACTTGTGTATCTGCTGATTATAACTCTTTATACTCAATTTTGATTAATCAAATGAATATTTGAAGTAATAACTTGTGCACTTACCTTTACTCAAAGTATTTGTATTTGTTAGTAAGTAGCTAACTTAAATTTTACATTTTTAACTACTCATCAAATAGAAAAGTTTTGTTAATTCATAACCTCGATCGAACAAGTGGTGCCAGCATTTTTTCCTTTGAGAGAGAGCAAAAAAGAGTGCTAGACCTTTTCATTGCAGTGATTCTTCTCATTCCAAGTTGAACCTTTTGGTCCATCCTACTCATCAACCTTCTAGCTTCCATTTTCAAGTCATACTTACTTGAGATTGCTACAACCATCATTTTAAAAGGATAGAGGGGTATGATGAAGTGTGGTGTTTGATAGTGTGATTAAAATTAAAAAAAGTGATTTGTTGAAAGGTGACTTCAAGCAAATCAAAAGCCCCGAAAACTCAAGAATTCAACACTGGCTATCAACTGTCGATTTCTGCCAAGTGCTTAATTAACTACCGATCAGCATATGATGAATGACTACCACTCAACATATGCTGAACCACTTTCGATCAGCACTTACCTGATATGCAGCTGATCGAGTGCTGCTGGTTAGCACTAAAATCTATGAGCTGCTGATCAACTGTTACACAAGACAAGACTATTTGTATCAATGGTTGTTGTGTTTGTTTTTTGTAGACAACATAGTACCAAAGATGCCTAACTTTGATGTGCAGATTGTTAGTCTTGCTATACATTCTTAACATAGAATAGTTTATTTTTATTGTTTAGATTTCATAGTATAAAACTCTAATACTTGTATAGTAGAGGTAAGCTTTTTAAGCCACTTGTGTATCTCCTGATTGTAACACTTTGTACTCAGTTTTGATTAATCAAGTGAATACTCTGAAAGAATAACTTAGGCATTTATCTTTACTCAATGTATTTACGTTTGTTAGTAAATAGCTAACTTATATTTCATATTTGTTAACTACTAATCAAATAAAGTCTTTTTAATCCATAACCCCGATCCAACATATGTATATAGATACAATACATGTGAGTATTGTCGTATTGGTGTGAGCATAATATATATATGCACTAGCTTTAGTAAACCCGTGTATTACACAGGTTAAATAAATAAAATATTAAACATAATAAAATTTTAATAGTTTATAAAACGATATTATAAGATAAATTTTGATTAAAATTACGTATAAGTAAGGACTATATATAATAAAATAATGATATCAATTTTTTAATCTTCTATTTTTAAACTTTTTTTTATTTTTTTTCATAAAAAATTAAAAATTTTGTTTCAAAACAAACATTTTAAAAAATATAAATTTTTAAAACATTTTTATTATAACTCCTAATTTAATTAATTTTTGTTTATAAAAATTTTACTTAAAAACATCAATTTTAGAATATTTAATAAATTTTAAAAAAGTTTGATATTTAAAAAAAAATTCTTATTTATAAATATTTATTTATTTAAAAACAATATTAATAAAAAGATATGTTTCTTAATTTAGTATTAGTAATTGATGTGATATTAATAAGAGAGAGAAGCGGAAAAATTTTGGTGAGATGAAATGTGATGATTCCATGTGTCCACCATAGTTACTTTTTTATTAGAGTACAAAGATACATATAAGGTCAGGATTTTTTAAGGACTCTTAAAGATTACGAGAACTCATCCTAGCCATTGATTAGTATACAATTTATTTTTAATTTAATTAAGTCATTAAGGGTATTATGGTACTTTTGTATTATGTATTAAATGATTTCTTTATTGTTTCCATTTAATTATGGAAGTTTCAAATTTTCTAATATTCAACCAATATTGCACGGATGTTTTAATACATTTGATTAGTATATTCTCTTCCCCGTTCTTTGTTCATCAATCCTTCTACTCTAATAAAAGAGTAACTTAAGGTGACACATGTCATCACCACATTCATTTTCACCAACATTTTCCCGCTTCTCTCTCCTATTAAATAATTGTCTTAATTACCAATTATATTATTTAACTTTTTTTAGAATAAAAATAGTTTTTTAATAAATTTGAAAAAAGATCTTCTTATTAATGTTATTTCTAAAAAATAATTTTTAAAAAATAAGAAATTTTATAAATATCAAACTTTTTAAAATTAGTGTTTTTTAAAAAGTAAATTTTTTATAATAAAAAATAATTAAAATTAAAATTATAAAAAAAAAACTTTTTAAAATGATATTTTAATATGGTTTGTTTGAAACAAAATATTTTATTTTTTGGAAAAAAATATCATTTTATACTTAATAAAATTTTATTATATTAATATTTTATTTGTTCGACCCGTGTAATACACGGGTATACTAAAACTAGTATCCATAATATTCCTAAAAAAAAATAAGAAATCGCGATTCACCGGCAGTTTTCATCTTGTTTACATACTTACACCTAGAGATCGTGATTCAAGATTGATTTTCAAAACAAATTCAAGTTTTCATAACTTCATCATTTTAGGTAGGATTGCGGTTATGATTTAAAGATATCTCCCATTTAGTTTTGTGATTTTATTCAATTTTTTTGAAAATATTATATATATTTGTTTATGTAAAAATCATATACATTCTACATTGAAACATCTCACACCAAGGTTCTTATTTAATTTCTTTTATTTTCTAGTGACCCGTTGAATCATGATGATATTAGTACGACTATTTATGTTGATGTTTCAATCCCAAACCAATCGGAGCAAATGGGTAATGAAGTTGACGTCGATGAGAGAGTTAATACCACACGTCTTCAAGTATTTGTGTTGTAATGATAATTTATACAATTGTATTAGTCTGATTATTATCTGTATGTGTTGAATAATGAATTATACCAGTTGATCCATTTTTATTTTGATTAAATTTTTTATATTTTACAGGTATGTAACATAGATTAAACTAGATTCTTGTTTGGTTAATGTCAATCAATTTTGTTTTTATCAATACAGTTTCGTATTTAATATATTTACATATAGGTATACGTATATTTTTGCTCTAAATTTGATTCAACTTTTAGATTGGTGTGATTAATATTTTGAAAATGGTTCTCACGAAACACAGTATAAATATTTAAACCTGTGTACTTTATAAATTATTATGTTGTAGGATACCACTCATTTGTTTTTTATTGTAATATATTATACACTCATTAATAAAATTAAAGGACGAATGTTATTTATTTGTGATTTTTTTATTTATTTATAGATATGTTATTTTACTTATTTGTAAACTTATTGTCAAAAAAAAGTTACTGTAGTTGAAGATCTCGATGGACAATCTCAGCATGAAGAAACAAAATATTATCCACCACAAGGGATTCGGAACGAAAGTTGTGGAACAAAAAACGTTTGATTGAATTTGGGAAAAAACTATTTTCAAAAGTCAAAAACCCAAGGAATAATTGCATATATGCGTTTGCAAAATAATTAAAATACATATTTATTCAATTCAAAATTATAATTGCATATGTCCCCTCCTTTAATCTTTTTAATTGCATATTTACCTAATTCATAACAAAAATTGCATATATCCCCTCATTTAATGAAACTTTTTTTCAAATTTACCCATTGATTTATTTTATTAAAAATAAATTATTGATAGACAATGTTATCCTTGTATTTACCAAAACTATTAAATTTTTTTTAAATTTTCACATACACCCATTTTTAGCTAGCTTTTTTTTTTCTTTTTACATATCTTTTTTGTTTTTTAATAATGTTTCGCTAATGAGCGTTTTTAGTTTCTTAAACTTTTTTTCCATTTTTTAATAATTTTATTCGATAATGTTGAGTCTATTTCTCTTTATCAAGCTTTTGGAGTAACAATAATATACAACACAAATACAAAAATTTTAATTCGTTACAGAACCAAAAAGATTATAACAAAAAGCAATCCGCAAATCATTATGAGTAAATAGTCATCATATGATCTATTTTTAATAATAAATTCAAAATGCATAAATTTAATATTTTCTTACATTAAAAGAGGAGTTATATACAATTTTCGTTTGAAGTTGGGTAAATATGTAATAAAATAGATTAAGGAATGGGATATATGTAATTTTGGTTTTAAGTTGGGGAAATATGCAATAAAATAGATTAAGGAAGGGGATATATGCAATTTGGGTTTTGAGTTGGGTATATATAAAATTAATAAAGTTTACAAGGGAATATATGCAATTGAGCATGTTTCTCATAATTTTCGTCAAAAGAAAAAAAATCATTGAAGAGCAACAGCAAGAGGAGCAACCTCGTCATAAAAAGCAATAAGCATAATTTTGTATGAATCATTTTCTTACGTTGGATTATGTTTGCTTCTAACACAATGAACCCATGTGTGTTTTTATTTATCAATACATATGATTGCATCTACTTTACTTAAATTTTAGAATTTGTTTTAAAAATGGGGTTTTTAGAGAGAGAGAGTTGACAAGAGGGGTTTTTTTTTTTTGAGTTTTGATATTAGAGGTACCCGCCCCTGCCATGGGCGGGTTCTCTGTCTTGGTCAACGTGTCACATGGGAATCCATGTGAATTCAACAGCTGTCAAATCAAACTCAGAACTCGCCCCTGTCATGGGTGAGTTCTCAAAAAGCAAAATTTATTTTTTAGGTGGTGAGCAAAAATTAAACCATGATTAGTATATTATATATATGTTAATAAAAAATATTGGCATGTATATGCTTGGGAGTATAACGTGTAACGAACTAGTGCTACCTTTTCTGTTTGTCTTTAAATAATAAAATTATACATGGGGCAATCCAATTTTCCATTAATTTTCTTAAAAGGTTAAATATCACACACTTCCAATATTTAAATTCATGCGTAGAGAGGAAAGTGATGTGTGTAGGGAAAATATGGTACTATAAAAATCAAATTATAAAAAATGGTTATCTTATTTATGGTGTTTAAAAAACTAAGAACCGTAACCCACAAAAGAACCAATTTAATTGTGAATTGGGTTGGTTTCTAATCGTGTCCGAATTGTGAATTCAGTTTTCACCTCAATTGTCGGTTCCCAAAAATCTTGTTTATTCGATTTGGTTGTGTATTCAATTGAATCCGGATTGCGAATTCGGTTTACTCAATTGAACTTGATTCGGTTAGACTGTTTCAAATTTGGTTGAGTTAAACTGATAGACCCAAAAAAACTAATAATCAAATAATAATGAATTGAATGAATCGTAGTAAATTTAAAAACCATAGAACTTTGAACTTTAGAGAGATGAAATTTATGTCTATATAAATACACGTTGTTTTAAGTTTTAACATCATTATAGATAAGTTTGACTTGTCATTTTAATTAGTTAGACGTATGATAAGAAATAATAGTTGCTAATTAAAATTCATTACAATAAAGAATCATATTTAAAAGTTAAGTATAGCAATGTAGTGAGTTAGATGCATTATTATAGTCAATAATACCATTCGAGGCCCGTTATAAAAATTAAAACTTGAAAGTTGTATGCATCAGATTATATAGATGTATTATTGTATTTAGTTATACACACATTATATACATGATTAGATGCGCTGTTATATTTAACGGTAGATTAGACCTTTTGTTTAAATGTTGTTATTATATAATACGGTAATCCAAACTCCACGACAAATTGAATTTTTGGATGATAATTTTATTTGTAATTAAGGTGAGAAATGTATATTTGCTTACATGTTATACTCCCAAGCATATACATGTCAATATTTTTAATTAACATATATAATGTACTAATCATGGTTTAATTTTTGCTCACCACCTAAAAAATAAATTTTGCTTTTTGAGAACTCGCCCATGGCAGGGGCGAGTTCTGAGTTTGATTTGACAGCTGCTCCATTCACATGGATTCCCATGTGCACGTTGACCAAGACAGAGAACTCGCCCATGGCAGGGGCGGGTGCCCCTAATGTCAAAACTCAAAAAGAAAAACCCCTCCTGTCAACTCTCTCTCTCTCTAAAAACCCCATTTTTAAAAAAAATTCTAAATTTTAACTCTTAGCAATTTTATGTTTTAAGCATGTCATGATTAAAATACTCGTAACAATTATATTAGTAAAATAGTACTTTTACACATATGTCAATGTACTCAATATATTTTCATGTTTTCCATAGACAATGTAAAGTGCAAAATCTTCAAATAAGACGAATATTATACGCATATAAATATATAGGCGAATATTATACGCACATTAGTTTCTTGAGTATATTTTTAACCGATGTGTATGTGCACATAGACATGAACTAATTTTTGTTTAATATCTATGTATGAAATTAGTTGATTGAATATGTTTACCCATATGTAAAACACAAATAAATTATAAAAACCAAAAATACCCAATTATATTTCACTAAACAAAAACATGCTCAAGTACTAGCTCAAAATAAACTTGTCCAAAAAACAAACCATAGGATTCATCCATAACACAAAGTAAATGCAAAAAAAAGCTCCACTAACCATTAATATATTACTCAAATTATTCACCATCTAACATATCCTTTAACTAATTGATTACCATCATCCCGTACTTGTTTTCCTCTGATAATAGTATATGATAAGTATACTCGACCCTTAGCCTTTTTAACTAAACATCTTGTCTTGGTCTGTCTTTGAAAAACCCACATCTTTAGTTCTTAACTTTACTACCTATATACGTCTCCATATGCCTCATTACAAATGCTTCACGGTTAAAAGGATTATTCTTTGTCGACCATGTGAGTGGTTTTCTAACTGGGATGCATTTTGATATCGCCTTGTACTTTCTAGTGCCCAACTGGTTTTAATTATCTTTGTTTTATAAAAGTTTTTCTTTTTAAAAATATAAATTTTAAAATATTTTATATTTTTAAAAAAGTTTAATGTTTTAAAAAAAAAGTTCATATGTTATAAGAATTTATTTCTCTAAAAATAACATTAATAAAAAGACATTTTTCCTAATTTATTAAAAAATTATTTGTAATCTAAAAAAATTAAAATTATTTAATCTTTCTTAATTTAAGTAATTATTTAAGAGAGATGTAGGAAAAATAAAATTAGGAGGCCTAGGAATGTGACAAGTGTCACCCTAAGTTACTATTTTAATATTATATATAGATTAACTATTACCTAAAATTACAAAAACACCCTTTTTAATAAAATAATACAAATTAATGTTAAAAATTTATGATTGGTTGAAAGTGGTTTTTATGATTTTTATTTATAAATGTAGTTTTTATTTGATCTCTACTCTCTATATATAACTCATTCGTGTCTAATTAAACGAGTAATCAAATTTTATATATATATATATATATATATATATATATATATATATATATATATATATATTCAAATATATAAATATTTGAGTATGTCATGCGGCAAACCCGAACTGACCCGAGATAAATATTATAACATTATTAAACATGCTTACAAGTTCAAATTATGTTGTTATACGTGTTTGACTGTTTGGGTTAATGCTTCTTGCTAGAAGTTTTTTTGTTTTCATTATTTTCCAAATCATTTCAAGGAAAGTGGGTAGTTGACTTTGTAACCACCACCAAGAGACTTAATTCAACTAGGGTCGCTCAAATAGATCAAAGCTCGCTTGAAAAAGCTGGTTGGAAAACAGCTTATTTACAAACTGAGCTCGCTTAGCTCGAAACATTTAAGAAACCAAACCAGCTCGGCTCGACTCATTTAAAATCAAGCCAGCTCAAGTTAGCTCATATTATGTATTTTTATTTATACTTATGGATATATAATTGGATATATAATTGTTAGTGAGTGATAAATGATTTGGGTTAGTCTACTCATTAATTTGTAAGAACACTAATTATATAAAGTTTAGTTTATAATCAATTCTATTCATTACACCCAAGAACATTTACCGTCCACTTGTCAAGATGTTCAAATAACTCACTGGCTTAAATTTCATTCAAAGATAGTAGGTCAAAATTAGATCCTGAGATAACTCGACCTGGATCATTTATAAACCATACTAAGCTCAGCTTGGATCGTTTATAAACCAAGCTAAACTCGACTTTGCTCGGTTTGTTTATAACCAAGCTAAGCTCAACTTGGCTCAGTTTGTTTATAACCAAGCTAAGCTCAACTTGGCTCAGTTTGTTTATAAACCAAGCTAAGCTTAGGTCGACTCGGTTTGTTTATGAACCAAGCTAGCTTGGTTTAGCTCATTTACATACCAAGCCAAGCCAGGACATTACTCGACTCAACTCGGCTCATGAACAGCCCCAAATTCAAATGACGACTGGCCTTCTTAAACTCCCGTTTAGGTCTTTGGGGTATGGGCAGATCAGTTTGCTGGTTATAGGCTGCTGGGCTTGGCATTGTGCATGGACTACAACATTCAAACGAGTTTACTACCATCTGCTTTAATAAATTTTATCTTGGCCATATCGTATTTTATAAACCTCACTATAGTTAATTATGTCTGATAGCTGTAAGACCATATGCTAAGCCATATTATTCCTTTTTACATGATAATAATAAAAAGATTATAGGTGGTTTAACTACTATAAAAAAGCAGTCCATACTCCCCGTAACCCCACTCTTAATAGATAAGAAAACTTGGTCTTTTTTCTAATAATAATCTGAATTACATCTTAAGGAACAAATTTCTCATTCAGCTTTTGAAAATAATACATTAAATTCCTTTAACTGCTTACCCAAGGATAGATCATATCATATTGTACCTTCTCTTCCGTTCAAAAAGCTTTGATAAATCTCTGGATCTTGGCTTGTGCTTTCTCTTTCTCATCTGGGCCCTCCAGATCGCCAATGTTGTCATGATATTCCTATACAAACATAAGCATGGATATACATTAGCCAATGATTAGATTATAGACCAACAATTACAAAATAATAATTCAAATACCATCCAGTTGCAAGATATACATACCTGCAGTACATTCTTGACATCGTTTTTAGTTAGCTTTTGCTGCTTGAGTAATAACTCGATTCTTGCTCTTATTCGAGGATGCCTGAAATTTCAATATGACAATCTTTAGCAGAAAGTCAGAATGAATGAGGAAAAATAAAGAAATCAGAGATGTGTAAGCAACTTACTCAGAGGTCCAAAGATGACCTAAAATAACCGCAATTAACTGTACCATAAATAGAAGAGATTAGAATGCCTTCTACTTTATAAAGTTGGTTCAAAAAAGGAGTAAGATCAAGGGCCCCTCAAAAATTAGTATGATATTATATTTACCCAACAAAAATTCATAATATCAACTATACCCGTTTTCAGATCTATAACATCCATAACCTTCCCTCAAAACTTACATTACGATATCAAAGTAGGGAGTGCACGAAGAAAGAAAAAGGTATAATAATTAAATGTGAAATTTTAAGTATTCTAAATGAGTATAACTGATATTACTTTTTTCAGTTAGGAAAATATGACATGATGCACGTTTTCAGGGGTATGTATTAAACTGGCACTTTAAATAAAGCCAACTGACAATGGAATTAATATTTTAGCAATCAAATAATCACACGATGCTACATTCTGTAAAGAAGCTACTTCAGATGATTCTAAGATATATAAACTGATACTGCATTATATCTATTAAAATTTCAAATAACTTTTGTTTTTCATTTGTTTAATTAGTCTCAAAGTGTACGCAAACCAATAGTTTAGTCGAGAATAGAAGTTAGCCTTGTTAATAATGAAAAAGTCTACATGGTCAACTACTTACCTGAAGAGAATAGAGTCCAGATTCTAGCTTTCTATTGTACTTCTCGTCTTCATCCATCTGCATCAGTAAAATGATTAGCATATTAGTTATAACTTACAACAAAGAATGACTGCCAATAAGTGAAATGAATCAAGACGTGAACCTCTAGATCGTCAAGTTCAATATCGTTCAGCCTTTCAGTTTCTTCTTTCACTCGGTTTGAATATCTGTAAAAGATAAATTAAGGTAAAAGATAACAATGTATATAAGTCTTGATCTTATTTTGCTGAGAGAAAGGGCAGGCAGTAATTACCTCATATAAAGCTCCATAAGCCGATCTATCTTTTCATACTCATTTTCCACAAATTTACTGAGTAGTCTTTCCCTTCTTGAACCCTTCACAACTCCACCTGTTTAAAATAATGTTTTGAGATTGATTATTTAAGCATTGGGTTTCAAGAGCTTTTGAGTATAGTAAAACTGGTTCTGATTGTTTGATATGTCAAATAATCCGTTTAAGAGTAGCTGCAAGAAAACTGATTTTTATCATCAGATTATTCTGGGTTCATTTTACATGTAAAACACTAAATATTAAAATTTGCTGTACACTCAAAAAAATAATTATCTGATTATCAGTTTATCCCAACATCAGGCAAAAGCAAATTCCAACACTCTCCTACTACCCATTCGTTACAGATAATTATTTCATTTTGATTAAAAGCAATGCCAAACACCCGGATATAAGCAAAAATGAATCATTAAGGAAAGAACCAACCATATGCTTCAATTATTGGTATAAAAAAACTAAATCGACAATGGAGAAAACTATACACAATATGATACATATTATAGAGTTATCATGAAAAAAGACCTACATACCTTCACCAAATAACACAGTTAAGACCTTAAACAAATGTCCTGGTTGATTCGGTCCTAAAGTTTTTTTTCCTTCAAAGTATATATATGACCGGTTTAACAAGTTGATTTGTAGGTCACACATGACTTTGTGAGTGGACGCCATATGTACAGACATAGAATTTAACTGTGTTTTCAGTGAATGTAAACAAGGTTTGAAAATCAGCACAATTATATCTTAACAGACGGTAACAGGAAAAAATATATGTACTTTTGAATGAAAAAAAATTTTGCATGATGGAATCAACCAAAAGATTTGTTTAAAGACTTAAGCCACATTATTTAAGAAAGTATTTAGAGTATTCTTTTTATTGATGATGAACCCATATTTATATCATAATCATAGCCTGACACAAAACGATTAAGGGCAGGGATCACAGAATCTTGTGAACCAGCAAATCTAGATATTATCAATTAATCCCAACATCTATAGTTGATTTCAACTGGACCTTCTAACACATAGAACCAAACAACAAATTGCAAGATATGATGTACCAAACAAGTGAATACGTCAAAGATATAATGTAACGCTGGAAGGATGTAAAGAAAGAAGTTAAGGAAAAAGGAAGGAAGATAATGTGAAATTTATGACAAGATTAAAGAACCTAATACGCACATTGAAGATAAAAGTGCACTTGCCTTCTTACCAAAAAGAGATGCAACTAATGATATAAGACGCTCTTCCAATTCCTCTTTAGATCTCTTCTTGTTTTTGCTTGTTGGAATCTGAAGTTAAATCAAAAGAATGTTACAAATTTATAGTGTCAAATATTTTAATTTAACAGCATAATTATGCCTCTAAAACAATCAGCTAATGCTTGCAACAAATATTAGATGATTTGGTAAAAGTGTATAAATCATCCAAGCAATCAAAATCATCTAGAACAAATCCCTTTGTCAATAGCGCGCTATAGCGACCGCTATAGCGTGCTATGTAGCGTACAGACCATCTTCCGCTGTCCCGCTATCTGTAAATAGCAACTATTTAGCGACTTGTAGTTGATTTATTTTTTATGTTTTTGTAAATATGAGATTGAGATGATTAGTAATAGTGTTTTCGCTATTTTGTTGGTGTTTGCTTAAATTTTTTACTATTTTATAGCTTTATGATTATTTATTGAATGTAAAACATTCTTAAGTTTTATACTACTTAATCGCTAAACTCGAAATAGCGGAGACTATTTACTTTTATTCGCTACTTAGCATACAGGTGACATGTCGCTATTTACTTCTATTTGCTATTGACAACTATGGAACAAATCAATGTATACTAAAAGTGCATATGCTCCGAAGAACAACAAAAATAATTGAGTATTATTAGAAAAATGAACACGTTGTACTGATCCAATATTGTTTATGTATAAATTCCCAAGTCCTATCAATTAGACAAATAAAGGTTGAAAAGCTTCTAAAGATTGCAGATGAATTCATTGGTGAATTGTGACTAAACTGTTATCATTATGCCTTCCAAATCTTTCAATAATAACCTACTATGAAAGCCAACACTATGAATACTAAAAGCATATCATTGTAAGAATTAATCTACTTTTGTATGCAACACATAATTATAGCAAAAAGAAAAGATTGTTACTTGCAGACTTGCAGGATACCAAATATTTAACACACAATCAGCTATAGCTAGCAACAAATATTAGATGATCTGGTAAAAGTGCATAACTCATCCAAGCAATCAAAACCGTCTTAAAGTTCAAGTACTATCTCATTCTCCTCATCAACCATCTAGAACAATCAATGTATAGCGTAAATGCGTATGCTCCAAAGAACAACAAAGAACACCGCACTAACCAATCTTGTTTATGTAGAGATTCCCAAGTCCTAACTATTTGACAAACTAAAGTGAAAAAGCTTCTAAAGATTGCAGATGAATTCATTTGTAAATTGTGACTAAACAATTATGTCTTCCAAATTTTGCAAAAATAACCTGCTTCGAAAGACAACACTATGAATAATAAAAGCATGTGATTGTAAGAATTAATCAACTTTTGTGTGCAACACATAATTATAGCAAAAAGAGAAGGTTGCTACTTGCAGGCTTGCAGGATATCGAACATTTAACCACAATCAAATCAACATTTAATATGATATAAAGGAGGGAAATTGGGAAATGAACTTGCCTTACCCATGAAAGCAGGGAAAGCAGTCTTAAGCCCCATAACATCCACAAACCGTTCACACGCAGGCGGATAATTCGTCATAGCAAAATCAAGCGCCCTGATCGCCGACCCATAACACAACTTCTTCTGATTCATAATAATAATCATCAACTCAACCCCTTCAGCCTTCAAAAACCTCTCCTTATTCTCCGATGGCATCAACAAACAACACAAACAATCAAACAAATTCTCCACCATCTCCTCCTCATCCAAACTCCGCGGATCCCTCGACTTATACATCGCAACAGCCTGCAACACGACATCCACACCATTCATCTGCCCCAACCTCTTCTGATTTGCCACACTACTCTGAAGCAAAATCGCCAGTAACTCAGAAGCATACTGCTTATTGCTATCAAACTCTCTAACCTTTATCTTACCCACAATCCACCGCAACAACTTAGTCCTTTCGCACACCATCTCCGCCACCGCAGGCTTCACTTCAATCAAATTCTCAATCGTCGAAAGCGTATTGTAAACCGCTGCAACCTCATCAGCATCAGACTCCGACAAACGCAACAAATTCTGCACTAACGACTCAAGCACATTGTTCTCAATCAAAAAATCAACTAATATCTGAGCAGGTTCATCATTATCATCCAACACATCTTCATCCGTAAGGTCTTGAAGAAGGCCTACAACGTCAATGGCGATATCAGTGTTATCATGAGTTAATAGGTCGAGAATCGACGGAATCACGTTGAGGTTAACTAAATCAGGGTAAAGCTCCGGAGCTCCGGCGAGAATCTTAAGCTTCTCGATCTCTTCGTGGAGCTCGATTTCGGAATCGGCGAACTTCTCCGGCTGGTCGGGGTACTTAAGGCGGGCGGCGATATTGTCTTTGAGGCGGCGTTCGAAGGAGAGGATGAGCTTCTTTAGGGTTTTGATGTCGAGGGCTTCGACGGAGTGGTGTGATTTTTCGATTTCTTCTAGTAGAGAGAAGTCGACGCCACCGTTGGCGACGGTGGATGAACCGTCGTCGCCGTCGTTGTTGCCGTCGCGTTTCCGCTTGCCGGTGTGGTGGTTACGGTCGTCGGAAGCTTCCATTGTGTAGTATAGGTCGCCGGAGATTTTCTGAAACCCTTGATGTTAGTGGTTCGAGTGAATATGTTTGTCAAGGTTAATGGGCCTTATTGTTAATTATGGACTTGGCCCGTTTAGGCTTTATAAACATATTATGAAGTGATTATATATTTTGTGAGTCATTGTTTTTATGGAAATGTCCATGCTACGCCTCCGCCGAACTCCGCCACCAACCCTTCTTAAGAAGACAATCGGTTGTTAGCGGTGAGGGGAAGAATAAAATCTATGACATTCACATTCTCAAAGAGGGAGTTGATTTAACTTGCCCGTATTTTTCACTGTAAATATACTTCTCTCGCTTTAACTTATTTGATGTGTCGTCAGTTCGTACAGGGCCTTGGTAAATAATTGAAATCTGGTGGTAGAGAAAGTCGGAAAAAAAGGCTTTCAAAATGGAAGGTAGGATCCCTCTTAATAGGGGGGATTACAATTGCTAAATTTGTTTAAGGGGCTCTCCTGTGATGTTTTGTATCTTGGCTAGCATGATTTGGAGTCCTATTTTGAATGGTGCAGTGTTCCTTAGGAGTTAATATTCATAGTTGTTAACACTCTTTACATTCACATGTCATGTGTTTCTCTCAACTATACAAGGGGCTTTTCACGCAGTGTTTCTTACTATGTTGTGGTGCCTATGGAAATCAAGGAATGGTCACATGTTCTCTAATAGGTTTCAAGATCCTTATGAAATATGCTTATGGAGATTAAGTTAACGTTTTTTCTCTAGAAAAAAAAACAGAAAGAATTGCGATAGTCTAGATTAGAACTCAAGGTGTAATTTTACTTTTTAATTTCTCATTGTTTGTATGATAACTCTTTGCAAGCTCATATTTTAATTTGATTGTCGTTCAGAAAACAAAAAAGAAAGGAGAGAAACGAGGAAGAAAAGGAAAATTGGAAGAAGGTTAGATCAATGTATTCACCTTACAAGATATCTTACATAACAGGAACAAAACAAATGAAACTAGAAGTTTGGATGCTAGAAAGTTGGTCATTGTTTTCACCATACAAGTGTCCTTTACAACTTTAATGTGCACTAGTTTAGGAGCCCGTATACTACATAGTTGAATAAAAATATTAATTTACAGTTAATAATCAATATTTATAAATTATAAAATAATTTTTTGATATAAGATATGATTATATTTTCATAAAGTTTTTTTTTTTAATTGCATTTTTAATAAGTAGAAACATAATTTTTATTTATTAAAAAATTATTTAATAATTGAAATGATATACAATATCATTAGCATTTAGTATAATCATTAAAAGAAGACTTGCTATAGTAATAGTATGTGTTTGTTGATAAAATTCCCAATTAATGATGAGTTATAGTATAGATTCTAATGGTAAAGGGTGTGACCCTCAAACGAATGGTTGTATTTAAATCTCGCATCTATAGTGATATTAAAGCAAAATAAGTGTAAAGTAATAGTATGTGTGTTTGTTGATAAAATTCCCAATTAATGACGAGTTATGGTGCTCAAAACAAGATTTATAACTTAAAAACATTTTTTTATTTGGATGATTAGAAAAAACGAGTCCATTAGTTTATAACAAGTTTACACATGTTTTCTTATTTCTAAACACATGCTTTGTAAAATAACAGCTTTTACTTAGGTGCAATTTGTTTTTCCAAAGACAAAATATTTACAGTATGCAGAGCACATCTATAGACATCTGTGTAAATAGAGGTGGATCGAACCTCTACAGTATGCAAGAAGTTAAGTATTTGTTTTTTAAAATCTGTAGATTGTTAAAATAGACTTTTGTGGTGGTGTATGGACAGCAGTAGTGGTCGTGGAGGGCGGGGGGCGGTGGTAGCCGTGGACGGCGGCGGTGGTGGTGGACGGTGGTGGACAGTGGGTGCTGGTAAGCGGTGGCATTTAACCTTCCGCAGACCTTAGAAATGGTTGTGCCAAGTCTGCACCAAGAAGAACTCGTGTAGATGTTTTTTAATGAAACATATTCGAAAAAACAAAAAGTCTATAGATGGCAATGTTTACGTTTGGTCTGCGCGGCGTAGACAGAAGAGCCTACGCAAAACTTTTTCAGAAAAACAAACACCACCTTATTGTCGGAGGCATGACCCCAACATACCAAATGGATAAAACTACATGAATTTCATGTTTTTGTTAATTCAATATTAATCTATTCATCATTATTAATTATTAACTAAGGGAAAACTTTATTGAATAGTAAACAAGTTTTAGCAGGGTTTCAATTAGGTCACTCATATTTATATTTATTCCAATCAAGTCACTAAAGTTTAAAAAATGTTTCAATTAAGTCATTAATATTTGTATTTGTTCTAATCAGGTCACTATAGTTTAGAAGTGTTATAATTAAGTCACTCATATTTTTTCAATTTTTTAAATAATTCACAATTTTTTTCAAATAATTTAAATTTCTTTTATAAATAATGTTAATACTTTTAAACATTTCAAAAATTTTAAAACTTTTTGCAACTTATAAATATTCTAATTAGAACAATCTTGAAATTTTAATGATCTGATTGTGAAAAAAAATTTACAAATGACTTGATTGGGACAAAAAACTTTGTGGGTGATCTAACTAAAACAATCTTAAAACTTGATTATTATTTTACAAAGTTACCCCATTAATTAAATACATTTTTTCCATGTTATTGTGACCAAACTGGTTAAAATGGTATGCCGTTCAAAATAGAAAAAAAACTAAAATGGTATAGTTAGATAAAAGCAAGAAAATAATAATGATATAAATGTTGAATATTAGCTCTTATTAATTTATTTACATCAGTAGATCTAAGTTGGATACTTAAAGCATTCACATCCCCTTCCCTAAAAGCTTGTGAAAGAAATCCTTATATTTTATGAAACGATAGTGAGTAAATTAGAGAGAAAATATTGTTGTTCATTTATAAATTCAAGACTTAATTACACAGGTGGTCCCTGTGGTATGCTTTAATTTCACTTTTGGTCTCTAACTCTTGGAAATTAAAAGGTTGGTCCAAAACTTTGCATAAATGTAACATCCTTAGTCCCTGAGTTAGATGGGCATTAACAATTTCCATTAAGTGTTTGTAAAATGACTGAAATACCCTTAATAAAGAGATAACGTAATAAATTAGTGGGCTCGTTTCAATGTTTTGTCACCCACCCCCTTGAATGGTCAAACCTCACAATCGCCGGTTGTGTTCTTCGGTCACCACCATCATTCCGATTTGTCTTCTGCGGCCACCGTTTGTCTTTTCTGGCTAGCACCACCTTTTGTCTTTTCCTGTTGTGTTCTTCGGTCACCACCATCAATGATGTTCTAGTTTTCCCGATAAGGTCCACAACCATTGCTCATAACCGCCTAAATTGACCAGATTTGTGGAACCACTTGAAAGGATGATGTTGTGGGAGGGAAGGTGAAAGAATGTACAGAAAGGTGGTTGAAAGAATGTATAGAAAGGTGTGATGGTTTGATGGGAAGGAAGATGATTTTGATGATGATGATGGTGATAAGTTTGATGATGTTGAATTTTACTCACTTCAACAATCTCCTAATCTTAACAGAGATGATGCTCATGGAGTAAAGATGATTATGATGATGACCATGGTGGGTATCAAAATCAGAGTGTTGTAGAAGGGAAGAATGGGGGCATGAATGGTGGTGGCCAGATGGATCTTAAGTGCATGGTCAAAACAAGGATGGTGGTAGGGGTGGTGGGTTTGGAGTGATTCAGGTGAACAGATGAGGCGGCGTCGGTGATGTCGGTGGTGGTGGATGGCGTTCCAGCGGTTGGGAATCTAAGTAGAGAGAGAAACAAAGGGTGGTGGGTTATGGACGTTAGTCCCTATGGTATTAATTCTTTTGTTTTTTCTTCAAGGGTAGCGTAGTCATTTTTAAAAAAGATAACAGAAAGACTAACGTCCATCCAATTCAGGGACTAAAGATGTTATGTTTATGCAAAGTTTTGGACCAGCATTGTAATTCCGAGAGTTAGTGACCAAAAGTGAAATCAGAGTATACCATAGGGACCACCCATGTAATTAAGTCTAAATTCAAAGAAACACTGTTTAACATTTATAATTTTTTGAGTAAATTACACGGATTGTCCCTAGGGTATGCATGTATTGCAACTTTAGTCCGCACTTTCAATAAATTATAGATGGGGGCCTGAACTATGCAAAGAGTGCACGCTGATGGTCCTTGACACTAACAAAGTTAAAGTTCCTCTATTAGGTCAATGTAAAATTACTAAAACACCCATAAACTTAAAAAAAATAAAAAAACCCTTGCTTATCTCACTCCTATCACACCCAACTCACCTCACCTCATCTCACCACCTCTCCTCCATCTTCTTCTTCCTGCATCTTCATCTTCATCTTCTTCATCTTCATCTTCTTCATCATCTTCATCTTCATCTTCTTTACCACTCAACTCCACCACCTCTCCACCTTCATATAAGAAATCAAACAACACCACTGGTTGTTGTAACCACCACTAGTCACAATCATCACCAAAATACATGCTTTTAACGCTGGAAAAATGAGACCTAAAATGGAAATGGAGACGTTTTGTTTATAAACTATCAATTTCAGATATGATCGGCGAGAGAGATGGTGGTGATGATGGTTATAAATCAGATCTAAAGGTTAGAGGGTCGCGTAAGGTTGTTGGTTTCATGTTCTTCTGGTGGGGGTGTTTGGTGGTATCACGCAGAAAGAAGGATAGGGTGGTGGCTTAAGCTGCGATGGTGGTGATGATGGTATGGAGAGATGAAGATGATGCTGGTGTGATGGTGATGGCGGTGGATTGTAGAAATGTCATTGGAGGTGGCGGTGATGCTGTTGGAGTATGCATCGGGGAAAGTGGGTGGGTGTGATAATTATTTTGAATTGTTTTTGTTTTTTAATAATGTGGGTCCCATTGTTTAATATGATTTTGAGTATTTTTATTTTAAGGTTAAGGGTATTATGATCATTTCACATACTCTTAACTAGTTAAGTTACCCTCTGTTAGTGCTAGGGATTACGGGTGTGTAAAACATGCATACTTCAGGCTCTTATTGAAAGTGTGAACTAAAGTTGTAATGTGTGCATAGGCTAGGGGCTATCTGTGTAATTTGCTCTAATTTTTTTAATATTTTTAAAAGTGGTTGTGAGTGAAAAAGAAAAAAAAATATAATGATAAATGTATAAAAATATTATTTAATTTAAAATAAAAAAATATAATTTTTAATATAACTATAAGTATGAAAATAAAAATAAGATGCCAGTGCTCTTAGATTAACTATAAAAAGAGTAATATTATTATCGAATATAATAAAAAAAAGTTGAATATATTTATATACGTTAAAATAAAAAAGTAATAAAGTAAAAAATTTAAAAATGGTGTGGTATGGGGCCATTTGGCCTTTGAGAAAGCAGGCAGGCGGGATGCTTTTATTGGAAATGATAAAGGGCAAATTGGAGATCGTATTGTATGCATGTTTTCGGGATGGGTCAGCTTTACCGGCCTTATCCACAATACCGGTTCTGCTTCCACCGATAAACTAATGGTTACAATATATTTGTATTTTTCCTAATTTAAAATTTCATAACATGAAAATATCAACATACTTTATTATTTTAGATCAAAAATATCATCAGCCTAATTTTGATGAATTGTTTGTGTATGTAACCGCTACACGTACAACTTTTAACACATGTGGTTGTTTTGTTAGACTATACATAGTGAGTATTTTAGAGGCTTCATAATGACATGGATATAAATGCAGCTCTAAACATTATTATAAGATAATTAAAAAATGCTCCATAGTCATAGGGCTCTTAGCCCTTAACGGGCGCTTTACATAAGATTTCCTAAATTATTGAATAAATAGGGGCTCCAAATATTAGTTAACCACTATATTTGTTTTAAAAGGGTAATAGTGAAACGATTTTTATCTACATGACATTTTAACATTTTAACTAAACAACCATTACACATAGTCTTAATGCTATGTATCATGGTAGTGGACGTGAGTAAAAGTGCAATTACGTAGTCAGTGGGTTTGATCATACTCACAATAACCAAACATGTGTTATTGGTTAGTTAGTGTTTAGTTAATCATTGTCATTGCATATTTTAATATATATTTAACATAAAAATTGTTTAGAACAACTAATGTTAGATTTCTTAACTTATCGTTTATCATTTGAAATGTTGATCCAAACGCGTGGCATAACCACTTACAAGACCAAAAACATTGTTTTAAAACAGCTCCAATTTAATTAAAATTTATACCAACATGTCTACAGAAATAAAATAAAAAAGTCTGTGTATATAGTTTTTTCTTGAAAATCTGCGAGCACAAGTTCTTCTTTTTAACTAGATATATTGAGAGTTACACCCCTTCTTTTCATGTCTTATAACATACAACCTTATGTAGAAACTTTTGATAGTGTGGAAGCATGAAGTACTTTGAACACAAATTCATATCATCTTATATAGCAAAAACAAGTTTCATGACATCATTCTTGAATATTTAGAATGTTATTTGATGAAATTTTAACCCTTTTAAGGGGTTAACAGTTAGTTTTTTTAACGAAGAATTTACAAACACATTTAATTTAAATAAATCATGTGAATGTTATACATATGATTTAAATAAGTTTTAACAAATGACATAATTTATGAGGGTGTTATTAGATGGAAATACCTCATAATTATAATCAGGGTTTTCGCTTAAATGATATAAATAAAGGAGTAAGAGAGATAACTAAAACATAGCAATAACTTATTCTCTCAAAATCATCCATCAATATTTCTAGACATCATAACGAAATAAATCATAAGATCATGACATTCTCATCTTCATCAAAGATCTTTATTCACATAAGTAAATTTTTTTGTTTTACTGCTTAATTCATATTTGGGATTGAATCAATATGATTAGAGTTTTGTGTTTTGATTTATGTTTCAAGATATAATCGACATGTGATATCAAAGCGTATTCATTAAGAAAGAATTCATGATCGTCATATATATATATATATATATATATATATATATATATATATATATATATATTTGGTTATCTGTAACTATATCAAACAAAGTGCCATGACAATCGTTAATATTTGTGGGATTTCTTTTAATTAGTTTTTAAATACAGTGAAAGTATAAATCTCATTATCACGACAATATAAACCAAACACATTTAATTTAAATAAATCAAGTGAATGTTATAAATAACCCGTAATATGTGACATACGGATAATTTAAATAAATTTCACCAAATGACATCATTAATCCCTAAAAGTATGAGAGTGTTATTTGTTGGAAATACCTCGTAATTATACCCTTAAATGATATAAATAAAGGAGTAAGAGATATAACCAAAAGTATGATATAATCAATATAATAAAAATTATTAATTTCATGCAACAAATATTTTATTCACTACAAGAAATTTGATCATTAGCGGCGACACTATTAGTGGCGACGTGTCGCCGTTATTGATCCTCGATCCATTTCATTTTTATTCACTCAGATCTGGCCGTTGATAATGTTATAGATCTAAAGGTCAGGGTATTATCGTACATTGACCAATAGCGGCGACACTATTAGCGGCGACATGTCGCCGCTATTGATAGCAGATCCATTAAAACCTTATCTGCCTTCACTTTCCCTCTTTCCCTCCACACCACACCCATACCCGCGCCATTCTTCCCGCCAGCCACCATTCCGGCGACCACCACTCCACGACCACCGTTCCACCCACCACCTTGCTCAACCTTTGGCCATCACCATCCCTCAACCTTCGACCACCATCATCTCTCGACCTCACCCTCGAACTCACCCACTCGACCTCACCCTCTCCGCCTCACCCTCAACCTCCGGCCACCACCGTAAACCTACTGCTGCTCCCGTCCTTGCTGCTACCGTGGACCTCGACCAACGTTGTCGCCTATTTTGTCTACCTTTTGTTGCCTTCAAAACAACTTAGAAGGTAAGTTTTTTTTTTTTTTTTGTTTAAACACAAATTTATGTTTGTTTATGTTAATTTATGGTTGAAACATGTTTAGATTTTTATATATAGTAGGTTGAATAAAATTTGGTTAAGGATTTGTGTAATTTTTAGGTTTTTATAAAAAATTGTTCAAGATGTTGAACTCGTGAGATGGATTTAGGTATTTTGGGCATTTGATGTAGAAAACTTGTTATAGATTTAGATGTATTTGGGTATTTTATCTAGACTTCTTGTTTAATTGGTTAAAAGATATTTAGATGTTGATGTTTAGTTATTTGAATAAAACTTGTTAAAGCATTTGTGTAATTTTTAGGTTTTAATTATAAATTGTTCAAGATGGTGAATATTAAGATAACATTTATTATTTGTAATTCATGCTTAGTTTAGAAATATATTTGTGTATGTTGTAGTTTTGAACTAGATGGATTTGCAGGTACGCCTTCTCGAAAAACAAGAGGGAAGGCGAAAAACAAAAAAACTACAGCAGGAGATGGCGAAAAAAGGGGGACCTCTATCTCTCACTTTTGATAGATAGAGCTGCCACGTATACCCCCGTCGGTAAACTTAATGATATGTTTGTTCACGAGGTGGGGATATACATGAAGGCTAATTATCCTTTTAATGTACGTTCTTATGATAAAATATACTTAAATTATTTAAGTTTTCGTTTAAACGGGTCAAAATAGATGAAAATGACATGATTTGAGTTTAAACGGGTCAAAATGACTTAAGTGTTAAATATATCATAGTGTGTTTAGGTTATTTTGACCCTTTATCGCTTAAATATACTTAAATTATCTAAGTTTTGGATTGAACGGGTCAAAACGGGTCAAAGTGTGTGAAAAAACATGATTTGTGTTAAAACAGGTTAAAATATTTCTATAAGTATATTAAGTATGTTTGGTTCATTTTGATCCGTATGACTAAAGTAAACTTAAATCATCTAGTTGTTAGTTTAACATGTTCATTCTGAAACTTAATATAGTTAACATTGAATGTGTTATATTATAATATATACATTGTCAAAATATAGCAATTTATAATGTGTATTTTGTTTTGTAGGATCAAATTTCAAGTCTATTTCAAAATTCAAATCTTATGTCACAACTTACACAGATTATTGCTTCGCAAAAGGCTTCAAATCAAGGCGAAGAAGATGATTCAGATGAGGGGGATGAATAGCATATTTGATGAGTAGGTTAAGTTTGTTTTTGAGTAATTTAGGGTTAATGTGGGTATGTTTAAGTTAAACAATATTTAACCTACTTATGTTTAAGTCTTATGTTTAGTTTTATGACTAGATTATTTAATATTGTTTATGTAGATGTGAAAATTTTATGTCGTTTATGAACACTAGTTTATTTTGTGTTATTGGAAAATCTAGATATTTTTTATATGTGTATTAATAGGTTGAAAACCTGAAAATTTAAAAATATTTAAAAAAATATTAAAAAAAAAGTGACCATTAGCGGCGACATTGTCGCCGCAAATGACTCTATTAGCGGCCACATCATTAGCGGCGACTTATTAGCGATGACATGTCGCCGCTAATACTTTTAGCGGCGATTTTGGCCATTAATAGCGGCGACAATTGTCGCCACTAATGGTCGAAAATTTTGTAGTGATTCCTTTAGTTCCTGAACAATAATCAATGGACTTTGCTTCTAGGATTTTCTATGTTCGAAAAGAGAACTTTGCAAAATTGTTTATGAAGCCTCCGTAATTTCTTAAATAAGAAATAATAAAATCACCGTCATAATGATTAGAAATCGGTTAAAATCATTGTTTAAATATGCTATCTTGATATATTGATGCATTAGGTTATAAACTCGTGCTTAAATATGATATCTTGATTGCTTTAGTTTTAGGAACCAAATGCTTTCTCAAGGTCAACTTTCACTAACATACCTTTAGTTTTGAACTTGTTGAGCCAAGAAAAAACCTCATTAATCATCAAGGGGCCATCAATAATGCTTCACTCTTGAAGAAAAGCCATCTGCTCTTCTGATTTTGTTTTCCCCGATATGAAGGTTGCATAGTGCATCCTATAGCTCACGTTTAGTAGAAGGATCTTGAGGGGCATATGCATTGACAATGTTTATTTGAGAACTTGTTATTCCAAGGGATCTTGCCTACTAAAGAAAATTCATGTTCTTGAATATTTCATTCTTGACAAAGATTGTGGAATCCCAGATGAAAAGTAAACTGCTAGATCTCTCATTAGCCTCTACCAATTCAGTTTCGAATTTGGTCCTTTCCTAAAAAGATCTCCAACAAACAGAAGAAGTACAAAAAACATATGACTCTTGAATTGAGATGTCATTAATAGCATTTGCTGCTTTTAGTTTTATGATCTATTAGACTTTACTACTCTCACCAATGCTTCTGGAATTGAAAGATAAAAATTCATTGTGAACATTAATTTTCACCATCACCTCGGATTATTGCCCTTAATTGGCCTTTAATTTCTAGATTCTAACCTAGAACTTGATTAATAAAAACATTGTCACAAACCTCTTGCTCAATTACTCTTTGAATGGCATCATCCCCGACTGGACTCACTTCGCAAAGAGAATGCATAAAAGAGTTCATGCTAGAAGAACCAACCCTTTTACCTTCGACCATTTCTTTCCATTCGAATTTTCTTGCCCGTTTTTGGGAAGTGCACGACCTTAACAGGGTAGAAGAAAAGGCCCTTTGACGTCTCCAGGATCGGGAGGTACATTCATATCTAGGGGAATGGGTGTAGCAAGGGAGTTCGATGGATCACCATTATTAGGGTTGATCATGATGTGTAGATGTGATCCCCCAAGCTCAAAAAATCTAGAACCCAAGTTGAATGGTTCAAATTCCTGCCTTATAGAGCGCAATTGGCTTAAATTATTATCCGTACCCACAGGGTTTTTATCTGGCCCACTGAAACATTTTTGTTCGGGGCCCTCCTGCAATGAACCAAGATCTGGGATGTTGAAAATGTTCTTGGTGTCAATAATATCAAAAGGCAGTTTCGCTACCATGGGGGAATCTAAAGGGTTGGAGGTGTTCGATTGTTGCATGGGGAATTTATAGCACCACCCCAATGTTTTGATTTGAATTTAAAGTGTCTTGCTTTATCTCTTCATCTTCCATCTCAACTCCGCTATTACCGCCGTGTTGCTTGAATAGTCAATAGAAGTAGTTTGTTGAATTTTTGAAAATTTAGAGGTCCGTGTATTCCTTTCCTCTGTGATCCATACTTGAGATGTTTTCCCCTTCTATTTTGAATATATTGATTCTTTAATTCGATTTCCAATAGATGTTAATACGTAACAAAATCCAATAGTATTATCTTCCTCCCTTCATGCAAATTCAGCCAGCCATGCTATAGAACCATATTGCTGAGCAATATGATTAAAAACTTCACAACTTTTGATGAAGACTAGAACGCCAACCACTTTAAGCCTCGTAATTCTCTTGAGAGGTAGATCTTGACCCTTCTAGATTTCAAAGGATTTGAAGTTTTCTTTTAACTCATCCAAAACAAAAGCAAGGAAACCCTTTGCATCCTTCATGTTTTTAAATGAAATTAGCACCATCAGTCCATCTAGATAAGACACACCAACTTTTAGGAACCCAACTTTAACAAGTTTCACTTTCGTATTGCACAAAGCTTGGATGGAAATTGCCTCCCTAATAATAGCTCTATGCAACCAGTGTCAAGGATAAAGATGAGGAGAAATTATGACAACAATGAATTTCCTATTCATGCCAGGCTACTTAACATGTTTCATATTCATCCCCTCGAGCACCTTGTTGCTGAGCAACTTATGCTAGAACAATATCTTCATTGAATCTTTTGTTGTTCTTATCATATTTGGAAACGAAACATGATACTTTAGCATAATCAATTTTTACCTTATTTTTGGAGGCCAGCAGTGTCTGGGCATCCTTTACTCCTCTATATCTCACTAAAACCAAAATGGTTACCCTTTTTATTTTATCTTTTTTGCCAGCAACATACGCATCACCAATGCCACCAATTGATCTCAAAGAGTTCCATAGACGTGCATGAGAACAGTCCTTAGGGAGGTTAGCAATGTAGAAGGTGGTGATAGTCTAAGGGATGGTAGTTAACAAGGGCATGGCTCTTCAATGTTGAACTCTTGTCCATCTATATTCATATTTTGATTTGTCTTTAATCTTGTTAATTTTCTTTTCTTCCCTTCTTCAAAGCTCATTTGTGACCTCCTTTTATTTCTCTTTCTTTCCTTTTACTAATGTGCTTGCTCTTCCTTCTCTCTCTCTCTCTCTCTCTCTCTCTTTCTCTCTCTCTCTCTTTCTTTCCATTTGCTTACTTTTCAATAGTTAATATACAAAATTTTTAATCAGATAAGAAAGAAATGTTAATTCAATAACAAGATGTTACCGACCTCGAAGTTTCTATCGATCTCTTAGTGACCTCATAGTTGCTACTGATCTCACAGCTACAACCGAGGTTTTAAGTTGCTCCTAATTCTTATAAATGTTACCGAGGTAATTAGTTACTACTAAAGTATTTCAATTTCTTACTAATGTCAGTTGCTATTGATCACCTGTTTCCAAGCAATTTTCATTAATCGAATGATTTGATGTAACATCCAGCTAACAAACATGTTAAATATAATTTTTCTTGCATTAACAGACTAGCTCGACTGCCACAAGAGGTGTTGTCCCTTGGGTGTCATAAAAGGGTTGCTACCCCTTAGTCCCTACTACCTGATGCTTTGTCCCATACCCCCTCGTCTAGAGGCTTCCCCTTAGAACCAAGACTTCTTTGTACTTGAAGTTAGAAAATTTTTTGAATGAATATGCACTCCACACCTCCTAACTCATATTAATGTATATTCTAATTTTTTATTTGATTTTAACAAAGTTAAGCTATGTAAATGTCTTTGATGATACTAAAATCAACAACAATGTTTTTATTTTTATTTCATCAATAAGAAGTGAATTTCACAATATAGGACCATATAGCATCAACATGAGTGTTAGTCCCTATCAAGATTAGAAAGAATTTATCCTGAGTACTGACTAAAAAGAAGTCGATGATTATCTCTAAAGGGTAACCAAGGAGAAATTATTGATAATCACTATCAAACATGAAGAGATGTAAATCTTTCTCATCCTAAAAGAGAAGTCATCTTTAAAGAGAAGTTTGTATAAAGAGAAACTTTTAGTATAAATGAGTGGATGTAATGTTAACATTTATCTCCCACTATCTTTGAATTCTTTTGATAATATTTCTTCTAATTTAAACGAGTTTACATGCATATTGTTTTTAACCTATATATTTTCTAGTAAAATACATCCTCAACACATAAAAAGTTTTTTAAATTAATAAAATTCTTTTAGGTAACTTATTGATTCCAGTTAAGTTCAATCAATATAACCAGATAATAATTAGTCTCAATACATATCAATTATTGGTTTTTAGTTAAAACCCACTCAAAAACACCTGATCTTAAAGAGATGTAAGCAACAAATATATAAACTTTCATCATGAACATCATGATTACATATGAGAGAAAGAAGGTGAAAACAATGAAGAAAAGATGCTTGAAAATGACCTAAGAGGTCATATTTATAATCAAAAAAAGGCTTTTGGTGGTTCAAACAAATAAAGATTATCAAAACTATTCTTCGAATCAAAACCCAAAACCTAAAACTGACATGATGTTATGTCTAACATTCAAAACCTCTCAAAAGTTAACTTGGTGCAAAAAAGCTTTGAAAACACACGCAAACGTAAGGAGTTGCTTAGTTATAGACAACTTATAATAGTAAGTATACTTAATTAGGTTTATTCAGCATTTTTCCCTAAACAAATTCTAGAAAAACAGAAGATAAGAAAGCATGTTGAAATGAGTTATTTTCAAAAAGTATTCACATTCAATAAGAAACGTGTTTATTCTTTCTTCCTTTTTATATTTTATGTATTTATTTTAAATTCATTTGTCCACATCTGCATTTTTTTTGAAAGGAAAGCAATAAAATGTCCAAAGATAATATGTTTGGTCAAAATAGTGGTGTACATGAAATAATATTAGATTGTTGTTTTATGTTGACTCTTGTATTTTAACAATGAGTCACTAAATATTGCGGTATTTCATTTTCTTTTATTTATTCTTTCGTTGACAATATATTACACTACGAATAGTTGTAATGTTGGTTTATGTGTTCTGTTTTTGTGGTATTTAAACTATTTTGTATGTTACGTTCTTCTCCCAAAAAAAAAAAAAAAAAAAAAAAAAAAAACTAAGATGAAAAGGTAAATTCCTATATTTGTAGGTTAGTTTATTACTTCAGTCTATTTTTTCTGTAATTTATTTATAAATATTTTCTGTTATTTCAGTTTATTAGCATCTCAGGGGTTAAATTAAGTGAATACAATAAACTTAACTATTGTTTACCAGTCGCGCGTTATGGTGGGATCGTACGCAGCATAATAAATTAGAAACTAACAATCGACCCGACTTATCTCCGGACTAAATTCACGTCGAACTATTAAGTAACTCGAATTTATACCAGTAAATGAAAACGTATTATAATTCACCCAATTTTTTTTCAAACAAAATAATGTTAAAACATAGACTAAGCCAAAGCATACACTAAAAAACACATAGGTTACAATCGTCCCAACCTGTTCCAAACTAAATCTACGTTAGAACGTAAAGTAACTCAGATTTATACCGTCAAATTAAAATATTTTTTTTAACCTGACTCATTTCTGAATAAAACCCACGTCAAAAAGTATGCAAACATCGAAATGTAGATAATCTCAAAGTGTATATAAAAATATGCATGGAAATGTTTTATACCTGACACAACATATACTGACATGTACTTAAAAATACAACGTAAGAAATGAATTTTTTTTAATATAAATTGTACCGATGTAAACCCGAAATTTACAAACTTAAAGAGGTCAAAATGGCATGCCAAAGTTTAGTAGATAGATTTAAATTCAATAAAACAAATGTAACTTAAGTAACAAATATTATTATAACTTTAAAATAATAATTAGAATTATTATTATTTTATTATTATCACAGTTCAGTTCATTGGCAATTAATATAAGAAAAACTTTTACTTATAATTTTATATAAAAATAAATTACAGTAATTATAAAATTTAAAATAGATAAACCAAGTGGTGTAGATTTAGAACTACTTCGAATTAGTGTGTGTTTGAGTTGCTAAAACAGATTTCAAGCGTTTCAAATTATCAATGTGACTCATGCGGATTAGTGGCGGAGCTTGAACACTCTCGTAAGAGGGGGGGGGGGGGGGGGCACGAGCGAAATTGTTTCCTTTTAGGGGGGGCAAACTCAAGTTTTATATAAAAATTTACACTACCGGACTAAAGTTTAACCCCCCCCCCCCCGGGTCCCAAGCCCTTGATGTGGATGCTAGCGGAATCAATGGGCCATGTAACTATGCAATGCTCTTTACACGAAAAGGTTGGGAGGCCATACGTAACGATTCCTATACACAAAGCGTCTTCTCATGATGATATTCTCTTGCAATCTAGCTCCTTGCTAGTATTGTCATTAATAAAACTCTTTGACAGTCTTTTATTTGAACGACTAATGTATGACCTTTTATTAAGAATAAGTATTAACTTAATCGAGTCTAACTATTTGAATTAAGGATCGTGATTTCTTTTAAAAAAACAAATTAAAAGAGAAGCCCTAAAAAAGGTTAGAGTGTTTTTGTATTTTTGTCGGGAGGGAACAATTTATAGGTAGCCGAATAATATCCTTCCATTTCATGTTGAATGTTGATGTAGCAGCATCCTTATCCTAGGATTTCGCTGACCAATATTCAACACGCTTTTATTTGCATTCGAGATGCCACCGCCCCATTTTCTTTCCAATATTTTTTTCATTTATTGTAACGATAGTTTCACTTAGGCACTTATACTATACAAGAGCAACACCTAAACCCCTATTGTTTTATATTATTATGATTATTATTATAGTAACTTCCGTAGAATTGCATTGGGGATGTTTTATGTTAATTTTATGTTCCAAGGACATTTAGTGAAGTTTATAACCATTACATTCAAATCACATAAACATTCGGTGCAGCAACAATGCCCATACAATAAAGGTTCCACAGGCCTATCTTTACAAATAAAAGGGCCCCGATGCCATATAACCATAACTTAAGGGTCTAATTGTAACTATCCCATACCTAATGGCTAATAAGCGATCCCCGTACTTTGTGATGTGGTGTCGTTCAAACCAAATAAAATCGGGCCCCACCAAATATAGAAGTGGATAACACCGAATCTTTTCTTTGCCCACTACAAAATACAACCATAAATACATACACATAATTTAATCACGCATTACCCACTTGTACCCTTATCCTCTTACCCCTTTAAATCCATTATCTCATCTCTTATTTCAACCATAAGCCAAGAAAGCGTTATTCAACCTTCATACACCAAACACTTGCGTTTTTCATATTCAAAAGATTATACTTTGAAGGATTATTCAAGATTATAAGAACTATAGAAGATTGTCCAAGATGGTGATGGGTTCTTCTTCATTCGATCAAGAAAACAAGATAGGGATCATGGGTTATGAGGACGATGATTTGGTTTCATCGGATGTTTCGAGTGTTGTGTCTTCCGATGATGAATCCGATGATGCCTTTGAAGACAACAATTCTTCTTCTACGAGTGATAGTCGTGCCTTAGGAAACATGTCTGATCTCCTTCAACAACTTCCTCCCAAGTAAGTAATCAGGCTCACGACGATATAAATAAACCTAGTAATATTTTACTTATAATAAATTAATAATAGTTATTCGTATGTAGAACTTTTTGGTAAAAGTAGTAATTTTGTATGGTTTTAAGTATTTATTTTTTATAAGTAATCGGGTTCACAATGATCTAAATAAACGAAATAAACGTATCTAGTAATATACTAATATCTTAATTATGATAAATTAATAATAGTTATTTGTAGGGTTTTGATTGAACTTTTTGGTAAATAACTTTCAAAAAATTACTTGAATTAATTTATAAACTAAAATGTAATAAAATAATCAAAATAGTCATACTTTTAAAAACAAAAAATACTATAGAAGATAATAAAGAAGATAATAAAGAGTTATAATAGAAAATTAGATTAAAATAAGTTTTTAAAAATTAATAAGTATTTGTACAGGTGGTCAACAAATACCTAACATGAAAAAGTCGGTTTAATAGTAAGATGTAAGACCCGGGTTAAAAAACTTATTTTTTTCAAAAAAATTATGGATCTTGAATATGTTTTTAATGTTTATGTTTGATGAATTTACAGAAGAGGATTATCTAAACACTTTCAAGGGAAATCACAATCCTTCACATCTTTATCAAAAGTAACATGTTTAGAAGATCTTGCAAAACCTGAAAACCCTTACAACAAGAAGCTGAAATCATGCAAAAGTTACGTGGGATTATCAAGAGTTCTTCCTCCTCCCACACGAAGTGCATCTTCTTCAAAGCTTTTCACGAAAACGACGTCGTCTTCGAGAGCTTCTTGTTCTTCATTAAGCAACAGCAGCAGGCCACCTACTCATCCATCTCATAGCAGTGGTGCTGCAAGTGCCTCTGGTTATTCTAATCAAACCCCTTTGTTTGTTTGAGGGTGGTTATGATCGATTCGATTGATTTGTTGTCGCGTGTTATGAACTCGATTCTCGGCTTTTAGGGTGTTTTGTGGAGAGATGATGTTGTTGATGAATTGTGTTCGTGTATTGAGTTGAGACTAATTACAATACGAGACAACCATTGATGTGTATAATACTAATGATTTGTTTAAGGATACTAATTGTGGTTATTGAATGTTGTAGTTTGGTATTAATGGGTCGGGTTGAAATGAAAAGTAGGGTTAGAAGAGGAAAATCAAGCATTTTTCTAAGTGATTCTGAAAGTGTTCATTTAATCATGTTTTTCTGATAATCTTAAAAATGTTTTTGCTTTTGGGAGAATCGTATCCAACCATAGAACAGGGTTATTTGAACTTAAGATGAGCGGCTCAAACAATACAAATGTCTAAACAAGCCTGTTTAGACATCTGTTCCTGTTTTATGGTTTGATACGATGGAAGAAAAGACATGTTAAGATGATGTGATCAGAAAAATATGAACAGGTTCGGACAAACACGAACGGGTCTGGCTCGAGTTCTAATGAATGGTTGGAACAACCCTGTTTTCTAATGAATTTCTAATGAATGGTTGGAACAACCCTGTTTACTGTTTTAGACATGTGTTTTTATCTGAGCCGCTCATATTACTTTCGGATGACCTGTTTTATGGTCGAAGAATACTTTGTTGGGCAGAAAATTTTTTAAGGATGGTTTAAGTCAAAACGATATTTTCGAGGAAAAATACAGTCAAAGATATATTTTTAGTATTTCCTTTTCGTTAGTGCTAAAGTATATGTTTTGAGGATTTAGTAATATTTTTTTTAACAAATAATTGTATTTGAGATGTTTACCTAGAGAAATGAAATGGTTGAATCTTATCAAGATTAATAATCTCACTGGAATGTCAGGCCATCCATGTGCAAATACAATTGAACCCATGTGCATATACACTTGAAATTCATCAATTTACGAGGGTTTGTCTCCCATGTGCATATATTGCATCTCTCTTTGCCCATCAATGATGCTAGTTGATGCATAAGCTCACACAGGTGGTTTCCACGATAATGCTGAGCCGTTGTTTGTCGTCCGTGGTTTAGATTTACACTCGGCGCATTAACATCAGGATTAACCAAGTCGTTTTAACTGTTCTACAACTCGGTTAAACTTCATTGATTGAATATGATACACACAGCGGAACAAACTCAAATAAAACAAGTTAATGTTCAATTGACGATCCAAGTAGTAATTACATCACTGATATACTCTAAACATCTCGTATTAGTACAACGTCTCCTTTCAATAGAAACCTTTACCTTTATTATAACTAAGTTTGGGTAGCTACATACTTACATGATAAGTTGTTCACATTCCAACAATGAAGATCTTGTTTGAAGAGGTGTCGGGCAATTCGACATTCAATCAACTTAAAAGTTGATATTTGAGAACTTTTTAGTACTAAAGCTCCATTATGGTTCTCATTAAATCGTCCCTTTAAGGTAAAATCTCACGCTAAATCTTATATTTATGTTTTATGTGAAATTTGATGGAGAAAACACACGACAAGATCACAAATGGTAAACAAATGAATGCGAAATCTCTTCCTTTGATTATAGTTTTAATGACCCGAATGAACTTGTGAGTATGCAATAAAAAGACACTAAATTTTACGTCAAACAAAGAGAAAGACTTGTTTTAAATACAATATCACCAGATTTGAGCACTACAAAACCCTCTTTAGATATAGTAGAGGTATACTATACCAATCATCATATACTTAGAATTAATAACATGTATATGAAATCAAAAAATGTTAAAAGGTACATCTCTATCTGTTTATATGGGCTATATCTTTTGGTTGCTTTGGTTTGTGTGTTTATTTATTTTGAAGTAAAATGTTATTTTCGTCCCTGACGTCTTGTTAAATTTGCTATTTCAATCCAAATTTTTTTTTTGGTCATTTCAGTCGCTGTAGTTTACCAAATCTTGTCATTTTCATCCACTCCACTAACACCGTTAGAACTTTGTTAAAACTCCGTTAAATTTGAGGGTATTTTAGTATTTTTGAACACCCTAATTATCCAATTAAAACAAATTAATTAATTAATATTCAATTAAAACTAAAAAACACATGAAACGACTAGTGAGACTAGACGCTTCGACATAAAAGCTTCGATCAACTCTAACATATGTTGTTCGATTGAGGTTTGCCGTGTGATTTCAATTAATTTTCACGTTTCGATTGTGTGTCGTTATTTGATTGAGGTTTGTTGTGAGATTGAGGTTTGTTGTTGACATGCTTTATTTAATTGAGGTCTTTGAACATGACAATAGCAGACTTTAATAAAACAAAACGTGATAACAGTAGACCTCAATCGAACAACAGTACACGTTCAAACAAAACGTAAATATTAATTGAAATCTCACAGCAGATCTTAATTGAATAACATGTGTTAAAATTAATCGAAGCGACCGGTCTCACGAGTCGTTTCATGCATTTTTTAGTTTTAATTGAATATTAATTGATTAATTTATTTTAATTGGATAATTAGGGTGTTCAAAAAGACTAAAATACCCTCATATTTAACGGAGTTTTAACGAAGTTCTAACGGTATTAGTAGAGTGGATGAAAATAACAACATTTGATAAACTAGAGTGACTGAAATGGCAAAAAAAAATTTTTGTTTTGAAATGACAAATTTAACAAAACGTTAAGGATGTCTTTATTTTGTTTCTCATTGGGCTTGAATGCTTGATTGCTGGACTCTTGAGAGCTAGATTGTTTCTTGGGTTTTACTAATGGGCTTGCAGCTGCTATTCTTTATGGGCTTTGGATTTTAGAAGTAGAGATCCATTCCTCTTTTTGGGGTTCTTTATGGGCTTCAGCTTTAAGCGACATTTGTATGTTCTCAGGGATTTAAACACTTTGGGTTGGGATTGAATCAATAAAATCAATATTTCTTTCCTCGAGAAAAACAAAAATGAAGATGATGAAATTATTACATAGATCCAATGTGAAGTTAGCCAATTTGATAGATGTTTTGTCTTAAAAAAAGTTATTGGTTCAGACCCAAGCATCATGTAAATTAGGTTGTAGTAATTTAAGATTTAAGATTAAAAATATAGCATCGTTAAAAGAATTTTTAGATAGAGTTACTCCAAAACTTGATCTTGTGTAGTTATTTTATTCCTAGAAGCCACGATAGAGAGTATCCTCAATATTTTTTTCTTTGTACGTTTTAAGGTGATGGTAGAATCTAAACTTCAGAACAAAAAAAAAAAAATAATAAAAAAATAAAAAATTTGTTGCTTTTGACGGCAGGCAAAAAGTCTCCACAAGAACCAACCAAAACCTTTTTTTTTTTTTTTCAATTTAATGTTTTTTTTTAATCAATGTGAAGCTAGCTCACATGGTAGAGGCATTGTCTTTTAATAAAAAGGTCCCGGATTCAAACTTAGTAGGGTGTATTTGATGTTGAATTCATTAGCCGGTCAAATTTTTTTTTTAATTTGTATTATAAATTAAAACATGCCGGTAATGATCGCTTGATAATTAAAATAATATGTCGAATATTTTACTAATGTGCTAGAAATTCTAGATTTTTCTTACCTTGTGACACCCGTAACCTAGGCAGGACCCTTGGGTGACATGCATAAGTAGAGCACATAGTAATTATCATTACGAATGTTATTTTTATTTTTATCAATAACCATCGTACATGCTTCTATTTACATTATATTACAAAGTGCTAAATCTATGCTAATCTCATATCCACTGTTGGTAGTCGTCAAGATGCCACCTAATTCCATTACCATTGCTCACTTGATATACATATTAAAAGGTCAACTAATGCTGATAAGTTTTAAGTTTTATACAAAACGTTTCACATTACAATTCATCTTTTATAATGGATTTATATGTTACAACTGTAAACTTTACATCAATACCATCACATCCGTGTGCCTACACATGCCTTTTTCATGGAGTCACGTTCAGCCCAAGGCGGTCATCACCACCTAATTTAACTATAAACAGTCGTTGCCAGCTCTACAATCCAAGAGACAAGCAAGGAGGTGCCTTTGGCGGTGAGGACAAAGAAAACGTTTTCTTTTTCATTTGACATTGAGTGCCAACCATTTTAACGGCATTTCGCATATCACTATCGTTAAACCTTTTGAAAATATTTAAAAACATTCCTTGACTACAAACCATGAGCCACAACAATTTGCAATGGTCGTTTCATCAATAACAAACAATTTGGAACACATCGATATGAATATTAGCACAAAATCATGTAAAAGGACAGTCAAACTCACATCATAAAATAGTTATCTAAAATAAGGCTTATAAAACTCACCTTTAATTGGTATTTGCTTTTGTTACTTGGACTCAACTAATAATATACCTTTGGCATATCCTTCCAAGGCCCCTATTATGCCTAACTATAGGTATTTGACCCATACCAACAAAGGTAGCTACCCCGTATTTCCCTAAGGGTATTTACCTAAACCATGTAGGTACTGTTAGACCCTAAAATTATCATGATTGCCATAATTGTGGTGATATTTTAGTTGTTCAGTTGTGAATAATATTACAAGTCAAGTCACCAACGGTTAGCCTTTTGACATACAGATGATCATCATGTATGCTAGAATTTTTCTAACTCTTGTTACATGCGGATGAGTTAAACCCCTGGTGGATACTTTATGTACTTATGGTATTTTGACTAAGGCAAAGAAGATGCGCGTGTACAATAGTGACCAAAATTAGATGCGAATGAAAAATAGTAGATGCGGATTAATAAAGTAGATGCATATAAGATGCAAATGATGTTGTAGTCACCTGTTTATGACAAAATTACTTATGGCAAATCACGTACGGATGTACGCATGACAGATGCGGATGAATAAATCTTACTGCAGATTAACAAACTTGTTTGCACTTTTAAACTTGTAAAATTTTCTAACGTAATACAATAATATCAGGGTATGTTAGTCAATAGTACAGGTTATATGTTAGGTTTATAAATAAAAAGTTTAGAATTTGATGATGTTACCCTAGCAATTATAATTTATTATTTTGTAAAGCTTTTTGATATATGACAATGCGAGGATTTATGAGTATGATTGTTTGTTATTCATTGATTATTATTTCTTGTTATTCCACAATAATGAATCAATAGTGATTTTAGTATACCGATCCATAAATGATACTCAGTCAATTGGTATCAGAGTCTCAACTCTTGTTCATTAGTTTTGATCTAAATTCAATCCGATAATCGATTGCCGTGCTGAAATCTCTACAAATAGGAGTTGTTTTAAGCTTTTATTTGTGATAAAATCATTCCAAAACAAAATCTAATCTGTATTTACTTCATATTCATCATGGATTGATCAAAAACACAATTATATTAGTTTTTGAATATTGTTCAAAGAGAGATAGTAAGAAATATGCCTTGAGATTAGTTAAGAGTATCACTAAGATTAAAAATCAATTGGATTTAAAAGTATATTCAATCTGTAGTAATAATGGCATTGAGTTTAAAAATGATGGTTTAAATTCTTTTTGCACATATAAAAGTATTGCTCATCAATTTAGTAAAATAAGGAACCTTTTAGCAAAACATAGTAGCTAAGAGAAGGAATATGATACTAACTGAAGCAGTAAGAACAATGCTAACTAATGCTAAATTACCAATAACCTTTTAGTTAGAAGATGTCAATACAACATGCTCTGTGCAAAACAGAACACTCTTGGTGAAAGAGAGCAAGAAGACTTCATATGAACTAATCTTTTATAGAAAACCATTAATTGGTTTCTTTATATGTGACCCCTCGGCCCAATGGGTAGGTTACCATGTGAATAAACAGGTTGGAAACGCTAATGAAAAATTTTAAAATGAGAAATCCTAAAGGAACTGGGATTTCTAGACCATAGCGGATTGCTAATGGGGTCTCGTGTGTCGAGCGTAGCAGTATGTTTTATAAATATTTTGTAAGTACTTAATTATAAAACATGCGTGATACATACGCCCAAATTTTATAAACAATATCTATACTACTATATAATACATATTAGGAGGATAAGATAGTAATTTCATTTAAAATGTAAGACACCTATACAATATTTTAAGCATAAAGTACAAGTGTTTTATATAATAATTTCACTTTTGTCCTCATTTAATTAACTTCTTCTAATTATTGTATTATTTAATACATATTATTAATACATTATTTAATAATGTGATATTATTTAATTCACTTCATTAAGTTTTATTTTATTTATAATAATATAAATTGATATTTAAATTTATAATGACTAATCATACTTTTAAAACTAAAGTTTTATTTTATTTATAATAATATAATTTGATATCTAAATTTATAATTACTAATCATATTTTTTTAACTAAATACTATTTAAATTAAGTATTATATTATTTAAATACTTATATCTATACTACTTTATAATAAATTTCTCTAGATAGAGATATAATTTTGCCAAGTATATAATTTTTGAATCAACATGTACAAAGAAGTGCAAGACATTTAAGATGGGTAGAATAGAGAATTGATTAAGATTTCAATACATTTTAAGGGCAATATGCTAAATTTATTAATTGAATTTTATATACCTTGAAATTTTTGCCCTTGTCTCTTTCATGTATTTAATAAACATTATTAATATGTTATTTAATAATATGGTATTATTTAATTCACTTCAATAAATTTTATTTTATTTATGATACTATAAATTGATATTTTAATTTATATTTACTAATTATATTTTTATAACTAAATATTATTTAAATTAAGTATTATTTTATTTAAATATTTAAGTATATAACTTATATATATATATATATATATATCATTATGTTTATAATAACTATAATACTAATATTTTTCTATGGGAATATTGTGAGTTTAATAATTTTAATATTTACCCATATCTTTTGTAGTAAAAGTGAAAAGACGATTGAATGATAATTTTACATATGAATTAAGACATCCATATGAAAAGTCATGTTTAAATTTCAAAAAATTAATCATTTTATTTCATTTATATCTTTATAATAAAGTATAATATATGATGCTAATAATATAAATGTTAAAGCATATACACGTGACCAAACAAAACATCCATTTACTTTCAGTTCTGTTCATTCATTGCTATTGAGCACTAATTCCTCTTTCTCTTTTCTTTGCCGGTTGTTAAAAGCTCAATAACAATTAAGATGATAATTTGTTGTGACAATTTCTACATTAACTTTCTTCGGTCTATGCAAATCACCACCGAAAGCTGCCTCCGGTGATCATAAAACTCTAACCTACATTCAAAAACGAAACCCCTTAAAATCTAAGTAATAAGTGATTTCCGACCATAAATACCACCCATGCTTTCACTAATCTTGCAGGGATAATATAGGTGTATTAAAGACTTTTGTAATATATGTAATTGTTTTCTTTAATTCAATTTTTTCAATAATTATATTTTGATTTTTTAATTTACATCATAATGCACCAATGACTAGAATCGAATTCCCAAAAAATCATGCAACAACCGTACCGCCACAACGCGCGAGCATTTCCACTAGTATTCTATAACGAAGAGAACTCTGGTACCCATTTTGGTATAGAACAAAAAATTATGCTTTAAAACAAATCATGAACAAGGTGATTCACTCTAATGTAAAACTAATATTATTGATAACTTTCAATCGTTTAACTACAATTTTACATCGACTAATCAGAACACGATGAAAAAAAATAAATAGTATGCTACATTATATATAAAAAAACAAACACAAATATCCTAAATTGCTTACGTAACCCCACTTCATCACGCCCATGACCAAGTAAGTGATATTCCTTCTTTGCTGGAATTCGAAGACTAAGTTTGGGTTGACTAACCCTTTACCAACCTGTATTTAACCCAAATAATCATACCCCGTCTAAATTAAACCAGCAATTTGTAATACTCGATCAACTCGTTTCCAAAGTCACATGATTAGGTTGTTTCATAATATTATGGAAACATAGACATGACACCTTCTAAGTTAACTCACATGTTGGTAGCCTCTAGAGGGGAGTCTTTTAACTCTGTTATCCCATATGATCAATAGAAAATGAAGCAAACATGTGAGAAAGGTTAGAGTTTTGAAAGTGTTGTCAAAACCATAAGGGTCTGTTTGGTATGAGATAATGAAATAGACGAAAGAATGGAGTAAATAAAGAAATTGAATGTATGAGATAATAAAATGAATAATTATATTGTATTATCCTATTTGGTTACCCTTTAAAAATAGAATAAATTATTACATTGTGTTATTTGTTACGTAGGAAAAGACGAAAAAATGAAATATAAAAATGGTTATGGTGGTTATGGCAGGTGGCTGGTGGTGGTGCGGCCAATGGAGGTGGTGCATGGTGGCTAGTGGTGGTGACCGGCTATGGTGGCGGCCGACGATGGTGATTGTGGTGGTGACTGGCGATGGTGGCGGCTGGTAGTGGTTACTGTGGTGGTGACCAACGGTGGTGGCAGCCGGTGGTAGGTGGAATTGATTTGATGTGATTAGAGGGAATGCTATTACTTGTGTAATAATCTATTTCATTCTTTTTGGCAACCAAACAAACCTAGTATACCCCACGCATAATCTGATTATCTATAGGATCTGCGAAAGATAGGATGGAAGCAAATCTTTCTTCTATCATGAAAAGTAGTGAGATTGCTTCTATTAAAACATCTGACTCCAAATATCTAAAAATAATAATGACACAGACATCATGTAATCTGTAACATACAATGCACAACACACAATAAGTAACAAAAACAATCATAATAAGATAAAATACATAAAGATAAGAGCATATCATAAACCATCAAACAATAAGATAATATATAAAGGTACCAATTCATCTAAGACTTATAGGGTCAAAAACCAACAAGAAAAAAAATCTCCTAGCAAAAGTAAATAAAGCAAGAGTATACACACACACACACACACACGAGGTAATCAACATATACCTACCAAAAAAAGTAGTATGGGCCATTCAAGGTAACCCATACTATAGGCAAATAGAAAGCTTATCTAAACAACAAGTCCGGAGAAAACACTAGAAAAACGTATCTCCTAGGCACCCCTAGAAGTACATAACCTTAGGATCACACCAAGGCACGACATAGTAAGGTAAACAAATATATACATAAGTATCAAGTACGTTAAGAACACAGTTAAGTGTACAAGTCTCCTCTAAAAATCCTTTACCTTAATTTTACGAACTTCTATATTTAATTATGTACTCGAAGATGTGCAACTGTCTCAGATCTAATCCTCTTATCCCAAGTCAACTTGGGTCTTCCTCTACTCATCTTCCACCCTATTGTGAGGTTTTTTACAATTTTAACAAACTTCGTCATCTCTATCCTCTTCAAATGGCCAAACCATCTCAATCTCCTCGTTCTAATTTTGTCTTCAATACATGCTACCCGTAGTCTCTGTCGGAAAACCTTTCCTTATCTAGTCCATCTTGGTGTGACCACACATCCACCTTAACATCCTTATCGCTGCCATCTCTGTTTGTCTCTCATATGACTTCTTGATAACTCAACAATAGGTTCCATAGGACAAATTCGGTCTAACTTTGACTCTGTCCAAATATATTATGTTTGTAATCATAATTTTTAAAAACCGTCCATTGAAGTCGAAATTGTTAAGGAGCTAAAATAAACAAAGGCACATATATGAGTATTGTATTTCTTCTTAACATCTATGTATATGATACTTGTTACACTCACGTTATTAAATTTTGAGGGAGGTAAGAAGTGAGAAACTCACTAAGTTTTGAATAACGATGTAGCATAAGTTAGTGGTTAAAAGTAAGATGCTCTTTAGTATTAAATAAAAAATATTTAATATTGAAAATGAAGTTGTTCATTATATTTCTTTTTCTTTTAATGTATTTGGCTTTATTTTAAATCAAATGACTAGATTTTGAAGATAGCTATCTGAAAATATTTCTTTTCGTAGATCTAGTAAATACATTATTAAGAAAATGTTTTTAGTATAGAAACTTTTTATAGTTTTCCAGATTTCTCAAATTTATTTCTAAATGTTTTATAAAATTATTTTTGATAATATTTAATCGTGTTATTGAGATTGAAATGTGTAAGAATTATAGAAAATGCTGATGCATCCAAAACATTAAATGTGCTTTCTGCATGCATGCATATTGTGCATAGTGTAATTACTTCGTAAGTTTTACACTCTGCAAAGAAAATATTCTAAGTGTAAAATCTTTCGAATCCAAATACCAAATCTTCCGAAGCCAAGGATGAATCTTCCGAAGCTTAGAAGACAAAGTCTTCCGAAACCATGAAGATAGAATACTGATTTCTTCCAAATACAAAGAAGACATGTTTTCTGCGATCTACCTTTTCAGAAAGCTAACCAACTTGCATAAGTTGGTGAAAAGTTCCATGCTTTAGAAACTGTAGATTATGGTTTTGAGTCTATAACTTTCTACTTTATATAATTTTATCCTTTTTGCAATATATTAGGATGTGAGCTATGACATGTCATAGTCACTAGTCAAAAGACAATCTGCCTTTTAACATTACATTTGATCTTGTTGTCTAGATTAGTGTTTTCAGCTGGCATTCAAAGTATGACCGGCTGTAGGATTTAGTATAAAGTATCTCAGGTCCTTGTATTTTATTTCTATGCTTTGTAACATTTGCAAAAAAAAAATAATAATAATAAAAAATTAAGAGCAATATACTTAATCCTTGAAAATCATTCTTAGTTGTTTCTTGGTTCTGTCACATTGTTTGCTTGTGTTCCTTAGTGTCATACAAAAGTTTCAATTCCCTATTTGATCTGTTAAGTGTTCTAAGTCTTTACTCACTGTGACACTGATTGTATTGAACCCCTTGGACGGTCCTGCAAAATGTTTTTATCACTTTAAGTTTTTGATCGAGATATTTTTTATTTATTTTTAAAAGCCTTTAAATAGAAATCTTTAACTTTTTACTTGATTTTCAAACATATTTCATTTCGAAGAACAATTTTGTTTTGTTTCTATAGTTTGGCATTGAAATATTTATAAAAAATGTGTTTTTTACCTGAACGATTTACCAAGATGACAATTAAAAATTCGACTTTTGGTCGTAAATTATACTTTAATACCTTAAGAAAAAAAATTAAATGAAAATTAACTTAAAAACATTGTATGCATTGTATTATATAAAAATTATATATTTATGCACACCCGACTGGTTCACACACATGAGCGTCCACTTTATACAGTTTAGTTTAAAATGTGAACGCATAACTAACCATACCAACTGGTCTCTCAAAACGCAAATCGCAAACTGAACCGTCAAGTTATAAATCGGCTAAACCAACCGCACGAACTCATTCGATGTGTTCTAGTTTGAATGGTTAACGGAACACCCCTAGAAAACCAGTTGAAACATTTTCTTATCATAATAGAATATGTATTTTTTTTACATTTTAAAATATCATAATTAAGATTTTTTAAATGCGTTTATAAAATTAGAGTTAAAGAAATAAAGAAAATTTTGTTTTGAACTTTTATATAGAACCAAAAAACATTCCGAATTCAAAAGGTTAAAGAAATCAAAAGCAATTTAAAAATTTTAAAAATCATTTTTATAGAAAATATTTCTCAATAACAAAAAAAGGCCCATCTGAAAAAAAATTCTACGAATTTGAAGAAATCAACTTTAAGAGAATTAAAAAACATTAAATAAAAAAAACTTTTGTAAACTACCCAACAAATATAGGAGTGAGAAACAAAAAAGTAAAAATAAAAAAGCACCATCTTGGTAAATAATTTTAAAACTATATCATTTTGATAAATAAGTTTTTTATTTACACCCATCATACCACTAGTTTATTGAAGTGTCCTCATTGCCGGCGTTTTCATCATTTGACATAAGTGTTTTGATAAATTTGGCATGTTCATTTAAATTATGTTGTGTTAAGAAGTCAATGTTTATTTTAATAAAATTTACTTATCATCTGTTTATTTTAAAACAATTTCCTTTAGTTTTCGCTCATGGTCACATTCCGTAAGCAAAAAGTCCGTATTAAGATAGGATTATACGAAATAGTTATAAATATGCAAATACATAAACCATACATACGTGTGATACATGTTGGCTTAACTTATTCTTCCAAACATCTATAAATGTCCCGTATATATATCTTTTCTTTGAAGTTGACACGAAACTAAAAGTGGGAAAATATTCAATTCACAATCGAGACATTTCAAGAACCTTTTCTTGATTATGGTATTGATTTGGATCCAAATGAACATCCTTTTCTGATCTCTTGATGTTTGCCGTTGTGTTTTTAGAGAACTCAAGAGTTTCTGCCACTTTTCTAAGTTCCATTTTTAGAACTTTACCGGTTCCCGTTCTTGGTAGTTCTTTTACAAACTCTACCTTCTTTGGAACCATAAACTTTGGCATATGTTTTGTACAATATGCCAAGATATCGGTTTCAGTTATGTCTTTCGTTGTTTTTTGTAAGACAATGAAAGCACACGGGCTTTCGCCCCACTTTGGATGAGGCATCGCGACCACTGCTACTTCGAGTATGGCAGGGTGTTGTAGTATTACCGACTCTAGTTCCACACTACTGATATTTTCTCCACCAGAGATGATCACATCTTTCAATCTATCTTTGATTTCCACATATCCATCTGGATGGATGACGCCAACATCCCCGGTTAATAGCCATTCGTTCTGGAAAGCCTTTGCGGTTTCCTTTTCATCTTTTAAGTAGCCTTTCATGAGGCTACTTCCTCGAAGTACAATCTCTCCCATCGTCTTTCCATCATGCGAGACGCCCTCCATTGTTTTCTTGTTCTTAACGTCGATGTCAGCGAGGGTGAGTATACTCACGCCTTGACGTGCCTTTAGTTTGGCCTGCTGATCTCTAGGTAGTTGATTCCATTTTGATTGCCATTCACACACAAGTGCAGGCCCAGTGGCCTCAGTAAGGCCATATGCATGCGTTATGTGAAATCCAAAATCTTCCATTTTTTCCAACAGGAAGATTGGCGGAGGCGATCCTCCTGTGAGTATATTGACCTTAGAGGTCAATTCACAACGCTCATGTGGTTGTGCCTCTAGAAGAATGTTAAGGACAATAGGGGCACAACACATGTGAGTTACCTTATGTTTCAAAATATTTTTATACATTTCACTTGCGGTTGTGTTGCGTATGCAAACGTTTGTCCCGCCTCTAGCCGCAATGCCCCAGGTGAATGTCCACCCATTGCAGTGGAACATGGGTAGTGACCACAGATAGACCGGCTCACTACCCATCTCCCACCCCTGAATCAAACTTAATGTGCTCAGAAACGCTCCACGGTGGCTAGAGACCGCCCCCTTCGGTTCAGAGGTGGTTCCAGATGTGTAATTCAGCGAGATCGCATCCCACTCGTCCTCAAGATCTTCACCAACATACTGCGGATCGCCTTGGTGAATAAGTTGTTCATACTCCAACTCACCAAAACGAACCCTAGCGGGCTTGTTAATGTCATCGATCACAATGACCAAAGGCATACGGTGCTGCTCTAAAGAGCGGTATTCTAGCAACCGTAGCGCCTCTCGAGCGATGGGTATGTACTCATAATCGACAAAGAAGATCTTGGCTTCCGAATGGCGGAGAATTGTGGATATGTTCTTCGCGTCGAGCCTTGTATTAATCGAATTAAGCACAGCTCCAGCCATCGGAACAGCGAAATGCATCTCATACAAAGCAGGTACGTTGGGTGCAAGCACCGATACCTAGTAACCAAATCAAACACAAAATCAATAACAACAATCTATTGTTATATAATCATGCAAAACTACAAAAGTACCCTTTTTGTATTGAAAGGTGCATGCAACACATGAATGCATATTAAAGGCTTCAAACACTAGAAACTTACAACATCATTCTTGACAACATTAAGTGATCTAAGAGAGTAGGCGAGACGACAACATCTCCGATAAGTTTCGCTCCAAGTGAAGCGGACCCCATCATCGATGACGGAGGTCCGGTTTGCATAAATCTTGAAGGCTCTTTTAAGGAAGGTGAGTGGAGTTAGAGGAACGTAGTTTGCTGGATTCTTTGCAATTCTATCCATGAATGCAATGATAGATTCGACCTTGGTTTTTGCCTGAAGTAAGCTGACAATCCCTTGAGGTTTTGTAGATGTGTATGTATGGTATATTTGTGTAATATGGTGGGGATGATTTTATCAGCTAGAAAGGATACGTATATATAGAGATATGGAGGAGGTGAGTTATGGTTTTATTTATTTATTCATTTATTTATATGTTTTATTCTCTAAGAATTAGGATTTAGACTTCAAAAAGAATATGAACAAACCCTTTTGGATTATTGTTTTTGGTTTTTTATTTGACATATCTTGTATGGTTTTTGACATGTTAATGGAACCTAAATATATGATTAATTCAGCTCAATGCAAGTCTCATGATGAATTTAATTGATATTATATTGATTTGTAATTTTTCTTTGCAAAATGATGTTACATCTTATGATTAGGATGTTTTTAAAAATAAAATTAATTTTTTTATTTTTAATTCAGATTTTTTTTATATTTTTTATAATGTAATCTTATAAAATTTGATTTTTTTACTTTTAACCCAGAACTTTTCATCTTTGCAATTTAACCTCACAACTTTTTTACTTTTAACTTTTATCCTCTATACTTTTCATCTTTCTCAATGTTCGTTTTACGTTTTGTTCTATGTTTTGCAAGTTAACCCGGCGCTACATGCATGTTCGGTCCAACATTTTTACTTCTCGCTTTACGTTGCGTTCAAAATATTATGAGTTAACACGGCGCACAAGTGTGTGTGATTTGATGTTTTTACATCTAATTTTTTCTGTTTGATAGGTTCATCATACTAAATCGACTTAGTTTATACTATTTAGAAATTTTAATATAATATGATTAAATCATTCAAAAAGTTGTTTGTGGATGGCTAGAGATGAAAAAAATAACATCATTGGTCTAGAAAAGGTTAGAGCATTTACATCCTATTCGTTGTATTTATCCTTATAATTATAAAAAAATCACTATTTTTTCTTTTTTTTCAATTAAGTAATACTTTTTTATATTTTTATGATTATTTTTCTTTTTCTTCACTCACAATCATTAAAAAATTAGTTTTAATAAAACTGTGTATTACACGTGTTAAATAAATAAAATATTAATTAAAATAAAAACTTATTATTTATAAAATGATATTCTAAAATAATATATGATTGTAATCTTCTTTATTATAAATAGAATAAAAATTTTGTTTTAAAATAGACGTTTTAAAAAAATATCATTTTTAAAAACCTTTTTATTTAACTCTCAAATTTTATTACTTTTTGTTTAAAATTTTTTACTATTTTAAAAACATCAATTTTAAACATTTTGTATTTTTAAAAAAATTTGATGTTTTAGAAAATTTTCTTATTTTATAAATTTTTTTTATATATAACATTATTAAAAAAATCACTTTCTTATAAAAACTATTTTAAGCTACAAAATCAAATAATATTATTAATAATTTATGTGATTATTTAATATAAGAAAGAAGCGGAAAAAATTTGATAAGAATTAATATGATACCGATACGTGCCACTTATAATTAACATTTTATTAGAGTAGAAAAATTCATAATAGTTAAACAACAAATATTCAAATAAACTGTAATATTTTCTATTTTTATCAATCACAATCACTTAAAACAATTACACGTAAAGTATTTTAGGCAATGGATTGTAAAAATCAGATGTGAAGCTGATCTTTAGGAGAGAGCATAGAGATCGGAGCCAGAGGGATTGGAAAAATAGACTCCTGCCCATCCTAAACACCCTAAAGGGGTTAACGATTTTTCTCTAAATCTCTTTTCTATATGTATGTCTTAGAGTTTGGTACATTTTTGTTCCTATTGTTTCTACAAATTTTGTTTCAGTAAACTACTTTTTTTATTATTTCCTACACAAAAAGAATGCATTATTCACGTAATTTAATCCATTTTAATTTTGGTGCACTCATCATATATATCTATATAAAAGAATACTATTGGTTCCATGTATGTTTAAAATTCTTATAATTTTGACCGTAAGAGTTTCTTTTTTTCCATGATGGGGAAAGATTAGATTATTTAAACTTTTATATAGTAAAATGCAACTTGAATGCTACAATGTATTTTTGTTTTTGGTTTTTAACCACAAAATTCTAATGAAATGATATTTGTGATCCCTTAATTTTACCACAAAATATTGCTTTTTTTATTATCTTTCCACTAAAATTTAGTAGCTTTAGTTTTTATTTATTTATTTATTTTCCAATTTCACCCTTTAGGCCACCTGTTGTCGAGGGCGCAAACCAAGGTGTGAGCCAAGTGTGGCATACAATGCAACACGGTGGCGCGAATAGGAGTGTGATAATGGAACTTGAGGATGGTAGCACCTGCTTGTGACCGTTGGTGTGTGTTGGGTTTCAATAAAAGAGTCGTTAGGCTCATTAATATAGTTTTTTGTAATTGTATCTTTTACCTATATGTACCCTATTTTTTTTACAAACCATCCCATTTCACTTTCTTTCTCTCTAGCATTTTATAAATATTTTCTTTCAACCATGAAATGGAGTTCCTCATCCGATTCTTGCGAAGAAGCAGTCTTAACATCAACGATCACTCCCGAGACCCTCACCTCTAAATCGTGATTGAGTGGGTGCTAATTACACTTCGATAAACACACTATTTTTCTCCCGATTGCATTTATGACAAAAAGAGTTTTAGAACGCGTTTCCGTTTGAGTAGATAAATATTTATGTGTATATCAAATGATTTATTGGAGTGATATTCGTTTTTTAATAAAGAGAAGACGCTAGAGGTATAGTCGGATTCACCACTTTTCAAAAAGTTACGGAGTTACTTCGGACATGTTGGATGAGTTACAAATGTGTAATAAAATTTCCCATGATTCACTTGAAAATTTTTGTCAAGGCATATAAATATTTCATTGGTTTTATTATATTTTAAAGTGTATATATATATCCTTATTTAAAATGCTTATTTGTAGGAATCGTGTTGACCTACTATCGAAGATATTTACATAGACCCACTATGTATGATATTCAGCATATATACGAGATGCATGGTGAAAGACATGGTTTGCCTGGTTTGCTCGGTAGCCTTGATTGTATGCAAGTTGGGTGGGCTATGTGTCCTACGGCTTGGATGGGTCAGTTTCTTCACGGTGATCACCCCGGCCCTACTATCATACTTGAGGCGACAGCCTCGTATGATCATTGGTTTAGGCATGCGTATTTTGGTGTTGCGGGGCCAAATAATGACCTTATTGCTATTGATCAATCTCCTTTATTTGACAACCTTATCCATGACATCAAACCTCCTCAATCTTTTTTGAAATGGAGAACATTTCAAATACGAATACTATCTAGTTGATGGAATTTACAATGAATGGGTGACACTAGTTCAAGCTTTTACGTCTCTACTTGAAGACAAACGAAAGTACTTCATGAAGAAGCAAGAATAGGGAAGAACAGACATTGAAAGAGCGTTTGGAGTTCTAAAAAAACCCTTTCACTTAATCACAAACCCGATATAGTTTTCGACAAGGGAAAAGATAATTAACATAGTCTACTTTTCTTCTTCTACATAATGTGATAATTAAAGATACGGGTAAAGCTATTTGTCAAAATTATTTATCAGGAACAGTCAATACACAAAAATCTTCGTCGTGAATTAGTCGAGCATTTGTGGGCAAGAAGATCTGATGATCTCGTATTAGACTAGTATTTGTATTGTTTTTAAAAAAATTATGTAATGTTTTTTATTTATATTAATGTAATATTTTGTTTTTAATATTCATATATTTAGATGATTTAAAAAAAACAAATAAATTATGTAATTCGTTATAGCCCCTGATCAACTAAATCACAACATGGTCAAACTATTTGATTAGATGCTCTATCCAAGTTCACATGGAACAATATTAGGGAATAACGTGAAAATTGTCTGTATCACAAAACATAGCCTTATTATATACAAGTTATTCTTTAAACCGTTTTCATTTTCGAATATTTTTGTCTTTCTGTAATATTTTCTGTTCGTTGATTAAAAATATACGAAATGCGTGGTTATCTTTATTTTGTTTGTCAATGCTCCGGTATAATTTTTTTCAACACAAAGTTGTATTCAAAATCGAGTGTATTTTTGTATCGTAGGCTATAGTGAGTGGAATTACTGTTGCGGTATTGCAACGAATCGAACCAAATGTGAGTGAATATTATTGCTACTGATATTGATATTACTGGAATCAGTTCGGTGTTCACTTTTATGGTTCGGTGACTCCAACAAAGATAACACTAGTTCTATCAATAATCAACCGCCTTGTGTCATTTTCATACATAAACATAACATCGTTATACACACATTTTTGAGCATACAAGAGTAAACCATTTTTGGAAATTCGTAGGGCCAAACATATCAAGACCACCAATACCACCACACATATGAAATTCTTATTAAACCACATATTAGTCACTACTACATATTAAGGATTCAAGATCATATATGACATATTTAGGCTCCAAGATCGGTGGCTCCAACAAAGATTAGGTGATATCAACTAACTTTAGGTTTTATCAACAACATTTAGGTAATATATACAAACATTAGCAAGAGAGAAATCAAAAACGAAAAATATGATAATCAAAGAGGTCTCAATTGGTATATAAATACAAATTTCTGATGGATTATCGGTCATAGTCCGACATTATCTTATAGCTTACATACCTTGTTTAGAAAGTTTATATCTTCAAATCACCTACCACTAACATATATTATGTCACATTGCAACTTTGCTCTACCTCCCATTTACTAAAAGGACCGAAGGAAGTCAAGGAACATGTTACTGACAAATTACGAACAAGCATTACAATTTTTTTATTTTTAATTTAATGTTCTATTCTATTTAAGAAAATAAAAGCTTAAATGTTTAGCCAAAAGTCAAGAGATATGTTAGTAATTCGAATCACATATCAACGATGGATTTTTCTAATTAAAATTGTCTTTTTGTTGTTAGGTAAGCTGCCTCATACAATGATGTTGCATCAATTATCACCAAAGCATGACCAGCTTACTTTTGAAAGGACCAAATTTTCTTTACCATTTTGGGATTTTATTTGACCTGTCGGTCATTAGTTTTTTTTACATATATTTTCATCTTTAGATGGTAGTTTTCGTGTCAATATGACAGTTTGCGGTTTAATGTTATTTATGTTTTATCTAAGTTGTTATTTTTTTATAACTATTTTAACAAGAACTTTATTTTATAACTTTAATTGGTTGGGTACTTAAAACAAAGGGTGTTTAGTTTCAGATATCTGAAACTCGGATTCGGATTCATTATCTGAATCCGAATCCGAAATTTTGGATTTGGATTCGGATATCCGAACCCGAAATTTCAGATTTGGATTCAGATATCCGAACAGATGTCTGAATTCTAGAAAAATATGTATTTTTAATAATTTTTATATAATTTTATATTTTTTAATAAAATTTAATATGTTTTATTAAAAAAGTTTTCAGATATCTGAAGTTTTTATTAAAAATATCCAAAATATCGGACAAATCCAAAATTTGTAATTAATATTTATTATTTAAAATTTTTATAAAAAATTTGGGATATTTCGGATATCCAAATATCCAAAAATTCTCAAAAACACTATCCAAATCCGAATGCAAAATTTCGGGTATTTATGATTCGGTTTCGGATACATATACCAATATTTTTGAACACCCTTACTTAAAACTTTAAAGAAAAACGTGTGTGAGGTTTTGCATCTTAAATGCAATTGTTTTACACAACGACCCTAACTATTGTTACTTCTAGGTATACCTCATAGTTACACCTTTGCTTGAGATGTCCACCTAAAAGGTTTGGGCCTTTACCTAGTGCTAGTCTCACAATTATGGTAATAAGTAAAATTGTAAAAATAAAACTAAACTAAACTAAGCTAGGTCATGTTCGTGTTAAACATCATATGGGCAGTTGTGTTTTGACTTTTATACGTGACATAATTTTCGTATTCATGTCGTGTTTTGACTTTTATATGTCACAATTTTTTTATTTCTTGCTATATTATGTAGTTTTCATTTTGGGAATCTCAATCCTAGGCTAACAATATGTGTTTCTACTGTTAATTATAAGGGTGGTAGGGGCATTTTTTTTTTTCAATTCACTTGAACCCTCGAAACCTCTCAATCAAAAGTGTGTCTACTTCTCATTTGAAGCTGTAAATACTAACAAGTACCCTCAAGAGAGGATGTGCCTATCTTTTGAACCTCAAATTACCCACAAAGTAAGGATACAAGTTTTTGTGCCAAAGGTACAAATGTTCTCACATAATTCCAATCAACAACTATAAGTGAGGATTAGTGAACCGTGTTTTGACGGTGTACCAGCCTAACCTCTAAATCCGTGCAATTTTATCCGCATGCGCATGTTCTAAACTAATGGTATTTTAGTCTTTTTATATATAAATGGTTAATTAAAAAATACAGAAAACTTCATAGAATATTATTCAAGCTTTTTACTGTTCTAATGAAAACACTTAAATTTTTATTATCTTAACTAAATCACTCAAGTTTCATCTAATTTTCTATCCAAAGGTCTTTTTAGTTTAAAAAACATGTTACCGTTGATGTGGACTTATGAAAAATTGTAATTATCGAAAGGCTAAAAAATATTTATTCCACTAGGTAATCACCATCATTGTCGGTAATCAATAATCATCCACGTATGATTGATGACTTTCAAAAACTAACCATTTTAACCAAATATATATTATGTTGGACAAAGTATGATTATTTTTATGGAGTTCACAATTGTTTCGTTAGTATGACCATGTTTGTTCATTTATAACAAAGTTTAATTGATTATACCAACGTTAGTGATTTATAACATGTCCTCTCAGATCACATTAAGTCATTTTAGGAGTTAACTCACACATACATGCATGTATTACAACCAAATTTGCCTAGTTTTACAACCAAATTGTAATACAAATACAAGTGTTACAACCGATCCAACATTAATCGACCACGTCCCTAAATACATTCAACCTAATTTTCGACGTAATGTACTATTTGGGTAAAGATTTAGGCGATTTCAGTCCATTTATTCAAGCAAACCTTTTACACATGTTCAAATATGCACGTAACATGATTATATATATATATATATATATATATATATATATATATATATATATATATATATCATATTATATATAGGGTTATGTTCAAATAAACACCAAATAAAATATAAAAACCAATAAACCAAATCTCCAAATCTAATTGTATTAATATCAAGAGTTAATTACATAAATGGTCCCTGTGGTTTATTCAAAATAACAAGTTTGGGTACTAAGAGTTTTTTGTAACAGGTAGGGGTATTGTGCTTTCAATTTGTAACAAGTTAATGTATTAATACTAACTGACGTTAATTTTTCTATTAAATCTAAGGGCATTTTAGTCTTTTCATCTTAAAGGGACTATTTATGTAATTTAACATATCTAAGGGAATGTTTGTGTGTTTGTGTTATATATATATATATATATATATATATACACACACATATATATAGTTACAGAGTAGATCAGTCCACCAAAGTCCACCACCGCCACCTGCGTGACACCCCCGCCACGACCCCCGCCACCACCGACCAACGACGACCACCCCGCCGACCACCAGCCACCACTGCTGACCTGCCACCAACCATTACCACCACTGCCAACCCCCACCACCGCCAACCTCCACCGCCACCAACCGACCACCGGCCGCCACCACCATCATGCCGCCTGATCACCACCGACGACTCCCCCCACCACCGACCATTCAATTAGGGTTCAGATGATGGTCACGCGTGGGTGTTTGATGATTCAGTGGTGTTTTAGATCTAGGTTTGGGTTCAGACCTTGTGACTAGTCAATTAGGGTTCAGATCTAGGATTCATAACCACATCACACCATCTAAACCCGCATCATCTCCATCGAACTTGAGTTTCAGGGTTTTGAGAAAAAAAACTCTATCTACAAGCCCTAAAATAAAAAATCCCCAACTTGAGTTTTAGGGTTTTGAAGCTTTGGGGTTGAAGACAAGGACGATGTGAGAGATACGGTGTGTGGCTACGAAGGTGGGCGGCTACGATGGTGGGCGGCTACGATGATGGGCGGCGACGATGGTGGGCGGCGACGATGGTGGGCGGCGATGATGGTGGGCGGCAACAGTGGTGGGTTATTGGGTTCTTGGTCTGAAATGGGAAGAAGAAGATGAGGATGGGTGTTGGATGGGGTTGAAATTCTAGTTTATTTTATAGCTAATTACACAAATAGTCCCTTGATTAAAAAAAGATAGAGTTACAAAAATAGTCCCTTGAAGGGTATTTTAGTCATTTTAATCAAATTTAACAGAAAAACTAACGTCTGTTAGTCGTAATACCTTAACTCGTTACAAAATTGAAAACATAAAACCTTAACCTATTACAAAAAAACCCTTAGTAACCAAACTTGTTATTTTGAATAAACCATAGGGACTATTTATGTAATTAACTCTAATATCAATAGCTCAAATTTTTTTAATAAAAAATAAGAAAATTGCATAAATAGTCCTTGTAGTTTGATCAAATTGCATGATTGGTCCCCTGACTTTTAGAATTGTAAAGTTAGTCCAAACTTTTGTGTAGCCATTGCAAATTTAGTCCCAAATTTTACAAAAGTGCAAAGTTAGTACAAACTTTTATGTGGGCGTTGTATTTTTGGTCCTTAAAATTAAATTTAAAAGTCATTTTAAATTTTATAAAATGCATAAAAAAATTAATGAGTTTAATGCCAGGGACCAAACATGCAATGATTACATAAAAGTTTGGACTATCTTTGTAATTTTTAAAGTTTGGAGGACTAAACATGTAATTTGGTGAAACCATGGGACTATTTATGCAATTTTCTCTAAAAAAATTGAAGCTATCACTTTTGTTGGACAATCTATATGATAAGTCAAAAAAATGCGAGACATTGATCTTAATACATCAAATATGAAGATTTGATTGATTGGTTTTCACAATTTTTCATAGTTTTTATTTGATCCCGACACATATATATATATATATATATATATATATATATATGGCTTGGTTCTAATGAGAAACTTTAGTTTTTGTAAAAATCCATTAACTCTATTTGATCCATTGATTTACTTTGAAACAAAATAGATCATGCCATGTGTCCATTTATTTTTTTAATAGAAAAAGGTAATGTGGTCATTTAAACAACCTAAGAAAATGCAGGTTGAATATGATGGTGATAAGTGTTACTATCTAACTTTCTATTTCCTAATATATATTTTTCTTTTATATAAAACTAACTCTACATCCAACTATTTTATACATTCATAACCTTTGACATACTTTTGTGATTCAGTTCGGACGCCTGCTGTTACATCACTGTAACTAGCATGTGCAACACCTAAAAAACATTTAAAACTAAATGTTACACCACTATAACGAAACTACACCACTGTAGTACTAATGCTTTTACAATGTAAATAAATGTAAAACAATGTGTAAACCTATGTAAACTAAGAACATATGCACTAACAAAACCTAAAACTATTGTAAACTAAAAGCATATGCATTAACACATAACAATCCAACCATTAAAATACGATGTTGATTTATCAGGGTTATAATGATGCAACATAATGCAATGCTTAGTTACAATGACTTAAATCATGTTTATTTGAGTACAAATCCTAATATTTACAGTAAATTACATCATGTGATCATTCCTTACGGTAGATTATATCGACAAAAATATATTTAAAAGCTAACACAAATGTAAAATCCTAATACTTTTAGTGAATTAAATCGTATTTATAATTATTTACAGTGAATTACGTCGAAGAAACATATGTAATAACCCACAAAAATAAATTCTTTGAAAAAATATATATCGCATTTCAATAAATAACTTGTACTAATTTAGCAACCAATTTACATTTATACAATATTTATTATAGAAACATATAGTTACATACACTTATCAACCAAAAATTTACGGTTATACAATATTAATTTGAGAAACAATCGCACAGCTACATGCATTTAGCATCAAAAAATAATAAATGTATGATCATGCATTTAACATCCAAAAAAAATAAATATATGATCACTCACTACATTAATATTTGTCACAATTTTCTTTCCAAAAAATTTAAAAAAACTACAAGTTTTCAAAGATATACAATTTCAATTATAAACAAAAGCAAGGGAAATACTTAACTTATTAACAAAAATGCAATGTTATATCTCTACAAATTCATGTGCATCGATTCCCTTTGACCGCCATGAAGTATAAACCATACCACTATCACCGGAACCTAAGCCAAGGGTCGTCGAATAACCGTCACCAGCAACCCTTCGACAACAATATCTCTAACCTCCCAAACGGCAAGGGTTATCAAATCTAAAAACCACTGGAGGGGGGGTGTCGAGAACCACCAGATCGGCTTGCCCAATAGATCGTCTTCCTTGAATCTTGTCAATGGTAGATCAAAAAGTCCCGTACACTTCCTTGAACCTTACAGGTTGTTCGCCTTCTTCACTGTTCCATGGACCTTTGATTCGATCATCTTCAACATGATACATTCGTGGTGTGATTCAAGTAAAGAACCAAAAAATGGTTAATGGAGGTATAGAAGGTTGAGGATGTGGGTTTCTTGAGTTCATTTTGAGATATTTATCAACATAGAAAAGAGAAAGAAATTAATATAAAGCTCACATGATTCAGAAAAGTACAAATATTAAAATGATCATATTGCTCTTAGTCTTATCTAAGCCCTTCAAATGAATCTAAAATAATTTATATTAAATCAAAGGCTATGGTTGAGTTAAAAGGTTCTCACAAATAATAAGGTTAACACTAGAACCCATTCCTATATATATATATATATATATATATATATATATATATATATATATATATATATATATATATATATAGGGTAGGGTGATATTGAGAACCACCCTTTTTTGTGAGAACTCTAGGAACCAATACAAGCCGCACATTTCTTATCACATCCAAGTCACATTCCATTTTCCTTTTTTTTTAAAACGTTTATAATTTTTTTTCACGATATCATTTTTTAAAAAAAATTCACCATTAATTTCAGTATTTTTTATCATTCCAACGCCTACCACATTGATATACCTTTTTTTTAAAAATCATCCACTCGTTATTTACATATGTGTAAATCTGGTTATACACATGTGTAATACTGAAATTACGCATGTGTAAATCCGGTATTACACATGTGTAAAACGAATTTCGTTTAAAAAACGAGAACTTTTTTTATTAAATTCTATAAATTTTTTTATTTGTTTATGAAGAAGCTAGGGAAACATTTTATGTTTTTATTTTTTATTTTTATGTTATTTTTCATTTTATAATTTTTTATTATGTTTTTGTTAATTATTATTTTGCCATAGAAAACTATTGGCTCACATTGGTTCTTAAAGTTTCTCACAAAAAAACGAGTTTTCATTTGATCCCTCCCCTATATATATATATATATATGTATATATATATATATAATGATTTTGATTGATCTCGGTTATCACAATAACGACCGTTAACCCATTTTTATTGCGATAACCAGTTAACAATAATGTAATAAATACTTACACCATGATTATGTAGTGTAACTAACTTTTATATCGCGTTACATCACTGATATAACAATTTTTTTCCAACTTTCAAAATTTTCTCTTCTTTCTGATAAAACATCAACCTTTTTTTAACTTCTTAACTTTTTGTATGTTCTACTTTTTTTACAAAAATTACACCATTAAATAAATTATTTTAATATCTTTAATTCGAGTATAGTATTGTTATATTTAAAAAAATTAACATTCATTATTTAGTACTACTTTCATCACTGTAATTCTAACTTACAGTGACGACGTGGCGTGCTGTGGGTCACTAGTTGAGTTAATAGGTTATCGTAATAAACAATGCTTAACATTCGTTATCTATCTTTTATGTATATATATGTATATGTATATATACATACATATATATACATACATATATATATATACATATATATACATACATATATATATGGTCAGGATCATTTCACATGACTTCTAAAAATCGCGATAACTGCAATAACTTATCTTACATATTTATTAATATAGTTTTTGTTTTGAATTTAATTTATTTATAAAGGGTTTTAATCTCATTTTATATGTGGGCATTTATTGTTTTTTTTTCTTTTTTCATTCCTATTAATTATGTTAGTTATTGACTTTTTAGAAATGACCATGATTGTAGGGAGTTGAACTAGAGATTTTTCTTTATCATATCATCATCTTCAACATTAATATAACAAATCAAATTCAATGTTCCGCTGAAATTATAAAATATAACAATCATTTATATTTATCGTTTTTTAACAATGAAGATGAATTAAAGATGAGATGATGACGATAAAGAAGATGATGGCGTTCATGAAGATGAAGATACATACATACATACATAAATACATACATACATATATACATACATACATAGATACATACATACATACATACATGCATGCATGCATGCATGCATACATACATACATACATGCATACATACATACATACATACATACATATATCACCTCTATCGCTTCTTATAGCTTTCATTTTCTTGTTTCGTTGTTTCTCAACTTCATTTTTATACAATATAAACTTGTTGATTGTCTCATCCTTATTTTAATTAAGTATACATAATAATATGTAGTGCAATAATCTATAAACGTGATGAATTACTTGTTGCAACCTCTAGTTGGGTGTGCTTTTAAATCACACACGTCAGTGTGAATTAAACCAATGGATTCGGTTATTCTTTCAACCAGTTTAATGATGAACTTGTAAGTTTTGCTTCAACACATGTTTCGAATTTAGAGTTTGTGTCAATATGAAATATAGGTATGCATTTTAAATGTATTAAATGACGAATAGAATTATAATTTACATGTCGTAGTCTACCAGGCCAAACATTTGAAGACTCAAGCATATAAATAGAAATAGTAGTGTTATTCATTTTGTTTTTGATCATGGTTACATTCAACCTAAACATATTATTGAGGGCAAAAGCCTTGCCCAAATACATTCCACACTTAGTAAGGACAAATTTGTCCGACTCAAACATTAAACGAAAACCAAACTTATTATGCAACTATCTCGAAACAAGATTCTTGTAAATATTCTGGACATACAAGGTGTTGCTCAAGGTGAGTTTCTTCCCGAAAATCATCTTCAAGATCACATTTCTTTCATCTTTGATGCCGGCCGTAGCTTTGTTACCCATATAAAGCTTTCATCACCTGCAACCTTTTTAAAAGTGCTATAGAGGGTCTTGTCACCACACACATGACGGGTAGCTCCCGTATCAATGAACCATCCATGTAGGTTGTCTGTCATGAGGTTGACTTCTTCCACCATTGCTGATAGCTGGGTGATAATTTCCACTAATGGTGCATCATCTTCATCCACCATATGCGCACACTCACGCTTTGGTTTCTTGAATCGATTAGCCTGGTGCCCTGTCTTGTTGCAATTGTAACAAATCCCTTGGAAAGGTGAGGGTGAAGGCTTCTTTTCACTGCCCTTTTCTTTGATGCAAGGTTCACTTTTGCTTTCCCAATTGTCTTTTTCCCTTTACCTTTGTATCCCTTTGATGATTACCCATATTCAACCATATTCTCCTTAGACGTCGGTTCCACTCGGATGCCTTTTTAAGCCATTTTGTTGTCTTATTCAATTTGAAGAAGAACAAAAAGTTCATCCACAGTCATCTCCTTTATCACAAGCGAATAAAACATACCCACTTTTATATGGTTGAGCATTGTTTAAAAGTTAGATATTCCCAGTCTTGTGTCGAGAGCAGCCACTATCAATGTGCCATAGGATGTTTATAATCCTCCTTGGTTGTCCCTGCACAATTTACGCAATTAACAACGTTTGGGAACCCAAAAAGTAGACTTGGGCTGATTGTTCTTATCCATATATGTAACACTTGTATGAATTATGTCTCGCGTATTATTGAAAACGTTTAACAACTTTGGTACAGTGGTGATATTTGGACCATGTGAGCATTGTTTATACTTTTAACTACAGTTTATGATACCTTAAATTACTCAATAGTGAGTTTAGCTATAATTCATCATTGAGTCTGTTAATTTCGTTGCAAAGTGACCTAGTTCTTCATAGATTTGTCAAATATTGTTGCTAGTAATACCAAATGCTCTATTTCCATTTATCTTGATAAAGTTTTTTGCCCTATAAACCGTCATAGCAATCTAATATTTGATGTCATTTTCCTTAACATCATTAGGATTAACCTAATACAAACCATCGATCATAATAGTTGGAGTAGAAAGAAGACTGGCCATAAAGGCTTCATAACTGGATAACAGTTGTGAACAATGCAAGGCGTTCCTCATCTATCTGAATAGTCTATTTTGGTAGTGAAGGAGTTTTCTTAGCAAGATAAGCTTGTTAACTAAACAGTTGAAGGAGTTTGCAGAGCTGATATAGCTGGAATAACTTAAGCATAAGGCATTTGAATTGATTATGGAACATATTAGACAGTTGGTTTTTAAACTTTAGTGATGGTTGGAACATTAAAGTGCTAACATATTTGTGTGTAGCTCATATAGAAAATGGGATTCCTAGTCATGTTAGAATAAGAGTTGTAGCATCAAGAGATAGAACTCATCCCATGGAACTAATATGATTTGCTACTGGTTGCTTATCATTTATCATATGATTTGATATTAGAAACTCAATGAAAGATTAAAGAGAACCTAGGTTCTCTTTATAGACATATAATTTTAGGTCCTATAGTAAGGAAGTGACTTCAATGACTTGTTATTGACAGATATAATGGTCAGCTTAATTCCTAAACACTTCATTTGTGTTACTAGCTTCATACACCTACTGATCCGAGTTTCCAATGTATCTACTTTTACATTGTTAAACATGTTAAAATCTTGGTTTAAAATATCTTTCTTGCTTTCCCTCATGTCCTTGTTTCCCTTCAGCTAACTTTCCAATACACCCCACAAAACTTTAACACCCCAAAAGCTTCTATGACCATGCGATATATATGTCGACAACATCATGGTTATTAATGCATATCCTTGTCATCAATGGAAAACTTCTTCATGCCCTCATCATCACACAAAACATAGGCTTCTTAACAACATCTTGTTCTCATTTTTATACATGGGAACGTATGGACCAGATTTGATGGATCTCCAAATCTCTAGTTCTACATATATCACGTAGTTCTCAAAATAGTATGCCCAATCAGCATAGTTATCTTTACAAGTCTATCTCAAAGGCTTAGTGTGTGTGCCTATCTTAGAGTCAAGATTGATATACTGTTGGGTTTCGAATCCAGCAAATAAAATATATAAATGTGAAACTACCATCACACATACTAAGAAAAGTATAAGCGGAAGTAGGGTTTGTTTCCTCAGAGATATGTGTCAATTATTTAATATCCAAAACGTTGTAGTACAGTTACTTTGATTGAAAGTAAATTGCAAAAACTAGAATAATTCCAGCAAACTGACACGGACGTGTCAAAACTGTAAAGGAACTTCCGCGCATCCGTATTAAGGTTCTGAAAAAAAAAAAAAATTGACATTTTTTTGTATTTTTTAATTCTAAAAATGAATTACTAAAAATTCTAATTAAATTGTAAAGTAAATTAACATATGAAAACTAATTTCAACACTAAGGTAATTTCTTGATTCGATTTGTCTTATGATCATTAACCATTACAGTGTAATGGCGATTTTTAATTAACGATGTGTATCGATACTAAACATCACGCCGTTCAGATATCCACTCTATCTAATGTCTAATCAAGTGCAGTTCGTTGATATAAGCCAACCCGCTACTCTAAGCTCATGCTATTTGGAACTTAGCGTGCGGGTTGCAATGGTAGAAGTATCAATTATAATTAAGCACACATGCCATTCGGTATGTTTAACTATATTGCATGATTCTATAACGAGAAGGAATTTATAAACAAACCCAAACCGTTAATTGTTTCTTGATCAAAAATTAAAACTTGATTAGGGTTTTAAATCTTAAAAAACTTTATTAGAGAAATTAATAAAGGGTCCAATTTTATTATCAATCTTATATATACCGGAGTAGATCCGGGTTTAAGATCAAGAATCAAACAAACAAACCATTAAAACAAAAACATCTCATAAACGTTTCACATAAGTTCAAACCAAATAAAAAAAATTAAACCTTAATGTTGAAACAAAAATTGTTCTAGCTGGATATAACGACTAAAACAATCTAAATAAAAAACTTACGACTATAGAGAGCAAGGACTATAGAGAGAAAGTGGCCAATTTTCACCACGCGAGATCACAAATGATTTGTTATTATTGCGGCTTATTTATCATATAACTAATTTTTCTTGTTTTTTTCAATTCCCTTCTTTTTTTTTCTCATAAATAAGATGAAACCGGCTCTCAACCTATTTTTGCTAGGTCTCGGTCTCCTTATGTGATCAGATCGGCATTAGGCACACATAGATATCAAGCGTTTTATCATTGTAAACCCAAGAACAAATGGTACTAGCACAACGCATACACTTGTCTTTTTATTACTATCAACATTTTCGACATTCAACCTATGATTAACATAATAAAGGGTAATATAATTTTTAATGTTGTTCTCAAAATCTTTTCCAGGACTATAAAGGTGTGACCCTTTTTTGTTTTTTTCTTTTTTTTATTGTTTTGTTTTTTTTTTTCACACTAATGTCTACCTATATACAAATTAAATGCAATGCATAAAATAAAAAATAGTAAAATAAGAATATAAACTAGGTAAAAGAAAAGATAAAGTAGAAAATACATCTAGCCAAGCTTTAAATCCAGCTTCATCCTCCAGTCTTGAAGAATAGAGTGAAATGAGTCTACTACGGTGGTAGACGTTGGCAAGTGATGGTGGAAGGAATGGAGGAAGGGTATGGTCATGAAGTCGAGGTCAGAAAAGAAGCTAAGTAGCGATCACGATTGGAGGATGGTTTGAACCCTTTTTTTGTTAACTCAGAAGGCTTACACGGCCATTTCATTTTTAAGAAAAGTTTTTGACACGGCCGTTTCAACCTCCTGTTTGATACAAAGCAAAACAAAAAGAAATTTAAAAATTATTTAGCATTAAATAAAATGAAAAAGAAAATAAAAATAAAAAGATAAAGAAAAAACGGGTTGCCTCTTGCATAGTGCCTCTATTTAACGTCTTTAGCTAGACTCTTTGAAGTCTCGTTCAGTCTGGTGCAAGCTCCAACAAAACCTCCTCAAGCTTAAACTTTTTATTATTTTCTTTTGTTGCATCGTTATCAATAATCTTGTTTGACACTAAAGCTGGAACATCAAGGTTAGATAACTCAATGCATTCAACAGTTAGTGGTTCAATTATATCTAAATAGTTTAAGGATGAGATATCACTTGGTAGCGAATTGCATCATCTATATTGAAATTGATGATTTCCCCATCAAACTCCATAGAAAGTGTACCATTATAAAAATTAATCTTAGTTCTAGTAGTTTTAAAAATGGTTTTCCCAACAAGATAGAACTATAATTTGGAGAGTCGTCATCTTTCATATCTAACACATAAAACTCAGCCGGAAACACTAGTTCATTCACTTGAACCAACAAATCCTCCAATAGACCTTTTGGGTGTACTATAGACTTATCGGTCAATTGAATAACTACCCTGGTCCTCTTTAACGGTCCTACATTAAGTGTTTTAAAAATTGAGTATGGTAGGACGTTAATAAAGGCTCCAAGGTCAAGCATTGCTCTAAGAACCCTAATATTCCCCAATTTACAAGGAATAATAAAGACACCTGGATCCTTGCACTTTGTGGGTAATCTCTTTAGTAAAACAGTAAAAACATTTTCACTTACCTTTATCATTTCATTACCTTTTAGCTTCTTCTTTGATGTGCAAAGTTCCTTCAAAAATTTAGCATACCGTGGAACCTGTATAATAGCATCAAGAAGTGGAATGTTTAGCTCTACTTTCGGAAAGTCTCCATGATTTTCTTGTTCTTACATTTCTTTTTATGTACCTCTTAGTCTTGAAGGGAATGGAGGCAGAGTAGTAAATCTCATATCATTTTTAATTGGTTTTGATAGTTTATTCTTTTTATCCTCCTTATTTGCATTAAAGGTCTCTTCATTCTTGTCTACTTCATGTATTTCCGGGTATTTGCAACTCTCCTCACTTCTCAAGTTAATAGCATAAACATTATGCTTAGGATTTGTCTTGGTTGAGAGGGTAGTTCACATTGAGATTTCAACTTACTTACGGAGTTAGCAAGTTGAGCCACTTGTTGCTCCAAGTTCTAAATGACAGCTCTTGTCTCTTGTTGGAATATGTGCGTGCTAGTTGCTAAATTCTTGACTATGTCTTCCAAAGACTTTCCTAAGCTCCCTATTTGTTGTTGTTGACGAGGCTGAAAGTTTTGTTGATTGTTTTGCATTTGAAACGGAGGTCTTTGTTGAAATTGTGGAGGTCTTTGTGGATGACCAACATTGGGTGCTTGTCTCTATTTTGATTATTTATGGGTTGTTTATAAGGTCTTGAATTCTGTCCCGGATAACCTCATATTGCTTGTACCTCTTCTACATCTTCTTGATGTGTGGGACAAATATCAGTGGGATGTCCAAATTGTAAGCATATTCCACACGCTCGAGGTTTTGGCTCAACTTCCTTACCTTTTGTAAGTTGCATTACAGCTTTAGTCAATTCAACAAATTGACTTTCAATGTGAGGGTTACTTACTTCTTTAACTACCCGTGGTACATCATCATACCATCCATCTTCTTGCGAAGAATGTTTGGTATCTTCAGCTATAGATGTTATCAAGACTCTAATTTGAGTTAGTGTTTTGTCAAGTAAAGCTCCCCCATTAAAAGCATTTATCAAACGTCTCTCTAGTGGTGCTAACCCTTCACAAAGGTATTGAAGTACTTGATGTTCCAAGATGCCATGTTGTGGGTATCGAGCACATAGCTTCTTGAATCTTTCTCAATAGATATGCAAAGCTTCTCTTTTTGTTTGTTGAATCCCGATGATCTCCTTGCATAGAATATAAGCTTTGACTTTCGGGAAGTACTTGTCTAAGAATAGTTTTGTAAGATCATTCCATTTGTTTACCGACCCCGGTGGTAGGTAATATAACCATTCTTTAGCCGAGTCTTGCATAGTGAAGGGAATGCCCTAAGCTTGATTTGATCTTCGGTGACGTTGTGTGGCTTCATTCCAGAAAACACAACATGGAATTCCTTGAGAAACTTATGAGGGTCTACATTCTCGAGGCCCCAAAAAAGTGGTAATAAGTGGATGAGACCGAATTTCACCTCAAAGTTCACCATAGCAAGATAGTTTATGCAGAGGGGTTGTTGGGTAACATCATAGATTGTCCACTCTAAGGATTTGTTCTGGTTCAGCTGTCTTGGTTGGTTCGGGTGAGAGTGGTTCTTGATGGGTAGGTGATTGTTGTGGAGTGATGAATATTTGTAAAGGCTGTGGTGATTCGGTTTCAGATTCAGATTCACTTGACAAGTGTGTGTCTTGCCAAATTTCGGTGACTCGAGGTGAAGTAATAGGTGTTGAGGAACTTGCAAACTTGTTTCGAAGCTTCGCTTATTTCCTTAACTTTTTTGCGGTTTTCTCTATCTACGAGTCAATCTCGAGTGGTGTACCTGTACGAAAAGATCTTGGCATGAAACGATTAGAATCCTCGTATCCCCGACAACAGCGCCAATTTGTGTGGTGTCGAATCCAGCAAATAAAATATATAAATGCGAACCTACCGTCACACACACTAAGAATAGTATAAGTGAAAGCAGGGTTCGTGTCCTTAGTGATACGTGTCAATAATTTAATATCAAAAACGTTTTAGTACAATTACTTTTTTTGAATATGGGGTAAGGAAGGTGAGGGTTTTAATTAAAAACTAAAAATAAAAGTAAATTGCAAAAACTAAAAAAATTCCAGCAAGCTGACAAGGCTGTGTGAAAACTGTAAAGGAACTTACACGCGGCCGTGTTAAGATTTTGACAGAAAAATGAAAATTGACAATTTTTGTATTTTTTTAATTTTGAAAAGGAATTACTAAAAATTCTAATTAAATTGTAAAGTAAATTAATATATGAAAACTAATTCCAACACTAAAGTAATTTCTTGATTTGATTTGGCTTACGATTATTAACGATTACGGTGCAATAACTATTTTTAATTAATGATTTGTATCGATACTAGACATTACGCCATTCGAATATCCACTCTATGTAATGTCTAATCAAGCGTAGTTCGTTGGTTAGAGTGAACTCGCTACTCTAAGCTCACGCCATTCGGATCTTAGCGTGCGAGTTGCATGATAGAAGTATCAATTATAATTAAACACATGCCATTCGGTATGTTTAACTAGATTGCATAATTTTATAACGAGAATGAATTTATAAACAAACCCAAACCGTTAATTGTTCCTTGATCAAAAATTAAAACTTGATTAGGGTTTTAAATCTTAAAAAACTTTATTAGAGAAATTAATAAATTGACCAATTTTATTAACAATCTAATATATAGCGAAGTGGGTTCGGGTTTAAGATCAAGAATCAAACAAACAAATCATTAAAACAAAAACATTTTATAAACGTTTCACATAAGTTCAAACCAAATCAAACAAAATTAAACCTTAATGTTGAAAAAAAAATTGTTCTAGCCGGATATAACGGCTAAAACAATCTAAATAAAAAACTTACGAAACTATAAAAAACAATAAAAGATTGTTGAATTGATTGAAAATCCTCTCAACCATTATTAATCCAAATTGTTTTTGCTTTTTTTCTTTCTTCTTGGTTGTCGACTCCCCAAAGAAAAGACGTCCCTTTTCAATTCTCAAGATCTATATATCATCTTCTTATCTTCAACTTATTCTTTTATCAAGATTTATTTTCTAAAATTTTAAATAAACTAAATTTTGAAGAGATAAATTCTTAAATTAAGAATATACTCATACTTTCATGTCTCCATAAATCAACCCTTAATCCTTAATATTCTTCCAAAGCTTACATCAGTTTTTTTTTTTTTCTTCAACCCTCAAGACTGTCTTTCACCTACAAAATAATAAAATCGATTCAAAGTAGATTCTATTATAAGAAAACGAACATTACTCAAAATAAATGAAAATATGTCTAATAAATGCATGATATAAAATAAAAATATATGCTAAAATCATGATTAATTATGCATAAAAATAACACTAACAAATACACACTAATATTCTTCATGTTTTAGTTTGAAGACTTTCTTCGAAAAAATGAATAACTTTAAGTTTTCGTACATAAATTTTTCGCAAGAACCATGTTCTCACAAGGAATTATGTTTGCGTAATAGAGTTATGCGAAAACCACTGAGTAAATTTTATGAATGATCCCTGTGGTTTCATTCAAATCTTGGTTTTAGTCATTGAATTTTAAGACTTTTACATATGATCTTGAATATTCAATTTCTCTTTCTTTTTTATCCCAAAACACTAACTTTTATGTCATATGTATGTGTTTGTGTGTATATATAATTTTGTTGTCGATTTTTCCTTTGATATAAATATCTAAAATCTATGAGTTGTTATAGTTATCCTATATTCAAAATGTAAAGTGAAGTACAAGTTTTTATAACAAGCTTGTATAAACAGAGTGAAAGGATGATTACTATAGTATTCATTAACTATATGTGTATCTTTTCCACCACTTTCTCTTGAACAGAGATGAAATAGAGCCTCTTATTCCTTCACAGTTGAACATGACTTCACATCCGATTATTCAGTCGTTATCAAAACCTTGTCTCTGTTTTGTGTGAATTTGGTAATGAAAAAAGAACAACTTAAATTCATAATTAAAAACCCAAATTCAATTGAATACTCTTAGTATTTCAATCTCTCAATCGACTGAAATGGAAATCTAGTCGTCGATTTAATTGTTTGTATGATAACAAGCAAATCCTCAATTTTACAATTTCATTATTAACATGTGAATTAAAAGTAATGCCAAGTTGATTTTATTTTTTGTGGATTTAGCAATCGATAAAAGCATTGAGGGTAGTGAAATCATTAGTGGAGATTCTGCGGGGGATGGAGGCTCTGACGCTCTGTTAAGAGCACGATTGAGTGGAATACCTTAGATCAAATTGGATTAAGTGAAGGGGATATATAAATAAAATGTTAGTAAATAATTGTTTTAAAACCTAAAAGACATAAGGGTTAATGGATTTAAATACTCTCAACTATTGGTAATTGACCGCTGCCACCCCAAGTATCATTTTGCGAATATAACTCCCAAGTAAACACTTCGGTGTCTGTATCACCTGTTGTTTGTCAGAACCCTAACGACTTTAACTTTCTGATGATGTGGCACGCATACGTATGCTTGCAACACAAGCGAGGCCAGTACATGTATGTGTGCCACATCATCGGAAAGTTAACGTCGCTAGGGTTCTGACAAACGGTGGGTGATACAGACACCGAAGTGTTTACTTGTAAGTTATATTCGCCAAATGATACTTGGGGGTGGCAGCGACCAATTCTCAATAGTTGGGAGTATTTAAATCCATTAACCCAAGACATAATTACCCTTTTGTTAAAATATAGATTTAACAAAAGTTAACCTATTGGACTAAAACCGAAAGAGAAATTAAAGATTGAAGATCATATCTGCAAGTTTCAAAGATCACGGATGAAATTCAAGATTTAGTTAAAATCACAAAGACAAACAATGAAATTTACTTGAAAACTAACAATCCAAAGTTGAATTCTCAATCTTTTCGCTTTTTACAAATTCAGACTACTTTTCACAATGCAGTTATGCGCAAACTATATCAACTTTCAAATTACGTGAAACAAGTTACTACAAGTTTTCACAAATTCCAAAAAAAGAAAGTTATAGTTTTCGCTTTCTGTAATTCTCTTCATTTCAATCTAAAAATGATTCTACAATCTCATGAACTCTCATCTTACCCAATTAAACCAAAAACAAGTTGAATTAGCACCAAAACCGAATCAATTCACACCAAAACTCATCCTAGACCTTCGAAAACCATTTTCAACCTCAATGACCAACAACTGATACAGGATTCGTTTCTAATTCATGTTCCCGTTCCATTGAATCCTTCAATTGAGCACCTAAGCTTTGACACCAATTGTAAAGGACAAGATTTCTCTTGAAATCACTCAATTAGGATCGGGTAATGAATCATAGACGCAGAATGAATGTAAGTCATTGTTTAGCATGAATTCAGTAATCAAATTAGTTTAATATACCATTTTCACAAAAGAGTAAATAAGATTTAACTTGTATTTCACTCAAATATACTTGCGCAAGCAATTACAGAATGAGCTGAATGAAAACTTATACAAAATTACATGAAAATCAACTTATTACACTAATTACAAAGTTTTCTGTTACAATAGTTTTCACATATGAAGTTCTTGCAAGCATTCAAAATCTTGCATAATAAACAGTTCTCACAGCAACAACCTTTAATATATTCTCACAAAACTTCCATGTTTTTGCAAGTCTCAAAGCTCTCGCATCAGCAAGTTTTCTCATGTATCAAAATTTGATTTCTCGAGCCTCAAATTATGAACTTTACATCTTTTGTATTATATATATATATATATACACACCAATATGATTGAAATTAAAAATACTTTTTTTGAATTTGTGTTGTCTTGGCTTGGCTGCCTCTGCTCGGCTCTTCTATTTATATTATTTCATTATAAACAAAATTATGGTAATCAATTCTGAGTTTTTAATCATATTTTTTTTAGAAAAAAGACTTAACCCTAACAAAATTTATTAAGCTCAAAAAAACAAGATTACATTCAAATAGCATCCACCTTAGGCATTTTACCATACGAGGGGAAACCAAAAAAACATACACAAATAGATCAAACTAGAATAGATGAGAAACAAATACTATGTTATCTCCTAGCAATGAAACGAGCCATCCCATTATTTAATTCATGAAGCAACATCATTCGTGTCATTCTCAGATCCCATCCCATTCATTTCTGAAGCAACATCATACGTGCCATTCTCAGATTCTTTTTTACCCTTATTCATCTCGTACCTTAAGTTGCTATCCTAACCCATAGATTAGATAAATGATTTTTTTAATAATTTTTTGGTATATTTCAAGTACTTTTAAAGTTTCATGTTAGTAAATGATAACAAAGTTATCTAATTGCTAAAAAGGAAAAAACAAAAAGACCAATTATAAACAATTTTTTTTATTTTTAAAAAGGGTCTGGTTATAAAATTCTTCAAAATAACATTTAATAAAAATAATAAATTTGACTATATCATACGAATACATATGTATTTGTACTTTTCTGAAAGGGGTTAAATTTGGTTTGGGCTCAAATATTATAGATATAAAGTATTCCAATGTAAAATATCTTGATTTAATTATGTTTAAAAAAATGCATTTTTAAAAATATTTTTGTGTGGTAAATAATAAACATATTAATAATGAAAAAAAATATAAAATAAAATAAAATAAAATATACATTACATTGATGATCCTTGTAAGTAAAATATAAATTTTGATATTTTAACATTATTAACTGAACTAATATAGTAGATACCATTGTATAAATATAAATATAACAATAAGAACAATATTCGAAATTTAAAACTTTAAAAATTCAAATCCAAAGTTTTCACCAAACCACAAGGACTATCCAATATAATAAAAAGTGAGAAACAAATAAGTTACATTTTCTATGAGTTTTATAATTGAGACATCATTTTATAAATATTTTTAAACTAACACATTTTTGGTAAATATAAATATTTTTATACCAACACCTTACATGAGTTTTTTTAAATGGTTGTACTTATAATACTATTTAATTAAAAGGTGTTATTTTAAAAATATTTATCCAAATAATATTTTATTAATGAAACTCATAAAAGATCTCAGAAGTTTGTTTCTGACTACTTATCTTTTGGATAAGATCATTTCATTAAATAATGGTTAACTTAAATATTGAAGTATTTCATATTTGATTACCGACAAAAGTTAAAATATATAAAAGAACTAATAATACATCATTTTTTGGGGTTTTTTCAAGTGGGTGAACAATAGAACTTAATTACCAAAAATACGTTGTTTTAAAAACATATTAAAGACTAGTGAAATGCCCGCGCGTTGCGGCGGTACGGCTATTGCGCAATCTTTCGGGAGTTCGATTGTAGTCTGTATCGGCGGGCGGTGCGTTATGAAGCAAATTAAAATATCGAAATATAATTATTGAAAAAATTAAATGAAAGAAAACAATTACGTATATTACAAAATTTTTAAGAAAACTATATTATCTCAACAATATTAGTAAAAGCATGGGTGATATTTGTGGTTGAAAATCACTTATTACCTAGATTTAGGGAATTTCGTTTTATGAATGCAGGTTAGAGTTTTATGATTATCTGAGGCAGCTTTCGCTCGTGATTTGCTTATACCAGAGAAAGTTAATAGAGAAATTGTCATAACAATTATCATATTGATTGTTATTGAGCTTTTAACAACCAGCAAGGGAAAATGAAAAAGAGATTAGTGTTCAATCGCAATGAATGAACGGAATTAAAAGTAAATGGCGGTTTTGTTTGGCCATGTGTATATGCTTCAACATTTGTATTGTAAACATCATATATTATACTTTATTATAAGGGTATAAATAAAATAAAATGGTTAATTTTTTAAAATTTAAGCATGACTTTTATATGGGTGTCTTAATCCATATGCAAAATTATCATTCAATCCTCATTTCACTTTTATTATAAAAGATATAGATAAATATTAAAATTATCAAACTCACAATATGCCCGTAGAAAAATATTAGTATTATAGTTATTATAAACATGAAGATATATATATATATATATATATATATATATATATAAAAGTTATATACTTAAATATTTAAATAAAAAAATACTTCATTTAAATAATATTTAGTTATAAAAATAAAATTAGTAAATATAAATTTAAATGTCAATTTATAGTATCATAAATAAAATAAAATTTAATGAAGTGAATTAAATAATATTATATTTTTAAATAATGTATTAATATTATTTATTTAAATAAATGAAAGAGACAAGGGCAAAAATACCAAGATATATAAAATTTAATTGATAAATTTACCATATTGCCTCTAAAGTGTCTTAAAATCTTAATCAATTATCTATTTGAGCTCTCTTAAATGCCTTGCACTACTTTGTACATGTTGATTCAAAACTTGTATGATTGACAAAATTACATCATTATCTAGAGAGATTTATTATAAAGTAGTATAGCTATAAGTATTTAAATAAAATAATACTTAATTTAAATAGTATTTAGTTAAAAAAATATGATTAGTAGTTATAAATTTAAATATCAATTTATATTATTATAAATAAAATAAAACTTTAGTTTTAAAAATATGATTAGTAATTATAAAGTTAAATGTCAATTTATATTATTATAAATAAAATAATAATATTATATTATTAAATAATGTATTAATAATATGTATTAAATAATACAATAATTATATGAAGTTAATTAAATGAGAGCAAAAGTAGAATTGTTGCATAAAACACTTGTACTCTATGCTTAAAATGTTGTATAGGTGTCTTACATTTTAAATAAAACCACCTATCTTATCCTTATAATATGTATTATATAGTAGTATAGATAGTGTTTTATTATTAAATTTACATAAGATTTTAATTTTTTGTTTTTCACACCTATTTTATTGGATAACTTCAATTCATTAAATATTGATTAATTTAAATATTGGATAATTTAATACTTGATTATTCATAGAAGCTTTTACAAATATATATTGAGGCCACCAAAATTAACCTCTTTGAACAAATATATACACATATGTATGCATGTACATATTTCAATTCATTAAATATTGATTAATTTAAATATTGGATAATTTAGTACTTGATTATTGACAGAAGCTTTTACAAATATATATTGAGGTCACCCAAATTTACCCCTTCGAACAAATATATACACATATGTATGCATGTACATATTTAGTGGTTTTTATTAAAATTCATTATTCTATAAAATTTGTATTCTTGATGTTTCGAGTTTATACCGATACATATAAAAGATATAAATGCATATGTATGAACATATTAAATTATTTTTATTTGAGATTCGTTATTTTAAAATTTTTAATAATCCTACTATTCATAGTTCAACTTTTTTATTCAATATTTTACCGATATGACTTTGTGTCGCCTTGGATAAGCTTGGCTCGTTTAATTTTAATATATCATAATAAATAAAGAATATGGTAGTTAATTCAGAGCTTTTAGTTGGTTTTTTTTTTTTTTTTTTTTTTTTTTTTTTTTTTTTTTTGGAAAATGGATTTAACCTAGCAAAATTTTTTAAGCTTGGAAAAAGTATTGGGAAAACTTCATGGAATAATAACCAATATTTATAAATGTTATAATCAGTTCACTTATTTTTCTAACTGTTTCAATTAGGTTACTTAACTATAGTTTGGTGTTTTGATTCTATGTATTATTCAAAAAAACCTACCATCGGCATCAATCCCTCCATCTTTCTTCATTCCATAGTCGACCCTATCACCATCATATCTCCATCTCCACCCCATCACCATTGTCCCTCCATCTCTGCCCCTTCACCATCGACCACCATCAACCAGTACATCTCCATTGTCCCCCATCATCATTGTCCCTCCATCTCCATCCCATCAACATTGTCCCTTCATCTTTGCCCCATCACCATCAACCACTTCGACACCTCCATCTCTGTTGTCCCCCATCACTGTCGACCCTTCCGTCTCTGTTGGACCCCCATCACCATGGATCATCCTTCCATCGATATCGACCTGCGATCAACATTTGTTGCGTCATTTTTAAAGAATTCAAATTTTAATTCTAACTATAATTAATTTATTAAATATATTAAGTTTTTTCAAAAAGTATTAACAAACAAAAAATGATAATTTACCTACTATTCAAGTTAAATGTATAGAATTAGAACATCAAAATACATTTAACTAGTTGATATCCAATTTTCGCTCAGATTGTACACGTACTAACGTTCAAGCCTCGGAAAGAAACACAAACAGAAAGCTAATACCTATGCTTTAAACAAAAAAGCAAGCAAAATATAGTAGCTTCTCAGATTACGGTACTATCATCATCATTGAACATACGAATATCACAAAAAAGCCAATGGGTTCTTAGATGATAGCCTCATCGTCATCAAACAAGAAAACTATGCTCGAAACATTTAAAAGAAAACCCAAAATAACAGAAATGGCAACAGACTGAGTAACTTGGGTTCTCAGATGAGGCATTCTCATCATCACAAAACCAAACAGGATTTTTAGATCTGAAAATCTCACAACAAAGACCAGAGAAACAAGTTAATCAGATCCAATCTGTTCTCAGGTGAGGTCTTCCTCATCATCATCGAACAAAGTAACATAAACCCAACAGAACAGATCTAACAGGTTCTGAGGTGAAGAAATCTTCATCATTACCCAAAAATATTTGTGTTCTAGATCTGAAACATTGATAAACCAACCAAACCAATTGTTGATCACCTTTGTTTATTCATATACAAAAGAAGAAGGAGCAACATAAGTGGTCATATCGTCACAGCCAAGACCACCACCATCAAAAAGCCCACCATCAAGAGCACCACCGTGAAGATCCCCACTGTCAACACCACTACCGTGAAGACCCCCACCATCAACACCACGGCCGTCAACACCACCACCATCAAGACCCCCACCGCCAACACAACCACCGTCAAGACCCCCACCGCCAACACAACCACCGTCAAGACCCCCACAGCCAACACCACCACCGTCAAGACCCCCACCGCCAACACCACCACCGTCAAGACCCTCATCATCAACACCACCACTGTGATAACCACCACCGAGGAACGTTGATGCATATTGTAGATTGGGAAAGAAGGAGGCGCCGGGAGTGTAAAACCACCGCCGCCATGGCTAACCTTTTTAGGTATCGCCGGTAGTGGTGGCAAGCACTAACGACGGGTTGTAACAGCGGCGATGGGTTACGGCACCGGAGCAACTGTCGCGACGGTAACGGGACCGCGGTCGTCGTGCGACGGAGGTACCGGTGCTACTGATCATGAGATCAAGAATATCATCACCACCACAAAACCCTAACCCCCCCCCCTCCTTTGGTACGGCCGGCGACAAAACAAATACTTCGTTACTCCCTTAGCCATGAAACCAGCCATCTCATCCTTTTCTAAAGCAAAATCATCCATGCTATTCTCATATCGTTTTTTTACCATCATTCCTCTCTTACACCAAGTTACTATCCTTACTAATAGTTTAGATGATTTTTTAATCAGTTTTTTCATTTCATATATTTTTAAAATTTCATGTTAGTAACTTATAACAAAGTTATCTAATTGTTAACATCTAAAAAGTTGAAAAAACCAATTAAACAAATGTTTTTAATATAATAGAAGGACAAATTATAAAATTCTTCAAAATAACACTTATTAAAAAATAATAAATTTGAATATATGTGTATACATATGTATTTATATTTTTCTGGAAAGGGTTACATTTGGTTAAAGCTCAAATAGTATAAAATATAATATTTTAGTGCAAAATATCTTGATTTAATATATATGCACGTTAACAAAAATATTGAATATATATTTTAAAATTTTCCATCAACAACCAAACGAAAATTTTGTTTTCTAAAAATTCAAATATTAAATAATCCAATATTTAAACTAAACATTATTTAATTAATTAAAGTTCTCCTATATAATGAAAAATGAGAAACAAACAAGTGAGATTTTTATGAGTTTCATAAATTAAACATCATTTTGATAAATATTTTTAAAAACAATATTTTTTTTATTAATAGGTTTTGGAATTACACTATTTTTATAAACATTTTCTTACCAACATCTTAGATGAGTTTTTTTTTCCCAAATGGTTGTCTTTACAATACTTATATATTTATGAAGCTCATGAAAAATCTCACTTTCTAGTTTCTGATTCTTTTTTTATTGGATAACTTTAATTTATTAAATAATGATTAACTTAAATATTGGACTATTTTAAAAAGTAATAATACATATTTTTATATATATTTTTTTCAAATGTGTTTATTTACAAAACTTATTTATTAAAAACGTCTTGTTTTAATAACATTTATCAAAATGGTGTTTTGCTTATTAAATTTACAAAATGTAGCACTTTCTTGTTTATTACTCCTGATTTATTGTATAATTTCAGTTCATTAAATAAAAATAATTCAAATATTGAATTATTTAATACTTGATTATTGATAGAAGTTTATTAAAATATATAAAGAAATATTGAAACGTCGTTTCTTGAATATTAAATTCACATGTCTTCATATTTAAATATTATTTAAAAATTATACATATCAATATTGAGCCCACCCAAATTAACCTTTTTCAAAAAATATAAATACATATGTATACGCATACATATTTATTAGTTATTATTAAACTTCATTATTTCTAAAAAAGTTATAGTCTTAGGGTTTTGAGTTCAACATGTTTTTCTGATATATAGTTTACCAATAAATATAAAAGATATATATGCATATGTATTAACATACAAATTTACTATTTTGATGAGAGGTAGTATTCTGAAAATTTTTATGCTTATGGTTCAACTTCTTCTTTATTCAATATTTTACCAATATGATTGAAAATGAAACGATTGGTTTTAATTAGTGTTGCCTTGGCTTTGTTTGTCTTGTTTAGTTTTAATATTTCATAATAAGTAAGAATGTGATAATCAACTCAGAGCTTTTAATAATTTTTTTTTGGAATAGCAGGGACATAACTCCAGCAAAATTCATTAAGCTTAAAAATGGAGGGGGGAAACCATAAAAGTTTAAATAAAACATACAATAGATCAAACAAAACCAGATGAGAAACATATAAGCTATCTAATCGTTTTCTAAAACAACATCATCTATCTCATTCTCAGATCCCTTTTTACCATCATTCATCTCTTGCACCTTACTATCCTTACCAATAGATTAGATTACTTTTTAAATAATCTTTTTTATATTTCAAATATTTTTAAAGTTTCTTGTTAGTAACTTATAACAAAGTTACCTAATTGTTAAAATCTTAAAAAAATGAAAAGACCAATTATAAACAAATCTTTTTGTTATAATAAACGTCAGATTATAAAATTCTTTAAAATAACACTTAATAAAAATAATAATAATTGAATATATATGTATACTAAAATAATAATAATTGAATATATATGTATACTATGCATTTATATTTAATATAAAATTCAAAAATTCATATGCAACACAATAACTCATCACAATCACGTGCATATATATCAATTCAATATAAAATTCAGCACAATAATTTATTAAAAAAATCATTATTTGGACAAATGTTTAAATAAAAAAAAAAAAAAAAAAACTCATTAAAATGTTCTGCAAGTTTGAGACTTGAATAGAAACTTGGAATACCTCAACCCACCTACAATTCAATCTTTGTAATAAGTTTCTTGCCAATTATAACAGTTAGGTGCGTTTGGTTCGTGTAATTTATTGGAATTGGAATTGGAATTGGAATTGGAATTGGAATTGGAATTTAATTTGAATTTGAATTAGAAGGAATTGCATTTATAATTCAATATTTTTCAAATGAATTGAAACTCAAGGGAATTGAAATTTATAAGTGGAATTCAAATTCCGAATGCATTATTAGTGACAAAACACTTATAAAAGAATTGAGATTTATCACTCATTGCAAAGCACCACCACCTCCATGATTACTGATCTCCGCCGCTACATACCATCGGCCGCCACCGCCGTCACCACCAATAATTAACCGCGACCACCAACCGTGCCCAACGACCACGCCCGTTGCTAAAAATCGAACGTACCAAACCGTCGCCGCCAACCGGTCAAGCACGCTGTCGAAAACCGACGGTCGCTATCGAGCGTGTTTAAAACCGACGCGGTTCAGCGATGATAGTCGGTGGTCAACTGCGAGCGCGGTGGGTGGAGACGACCGTTTATAGGCGCAGATGCGGTTAACAGTGACCGTTGATTGTCGACAGTGATAACAGCACGATCGGTTATTGGCGTGTTTTGGTTATGAACGACTGTTGGTGGTTAGATAGCGGCAGTCGGGCGACAGTAGTTAGGGCGGCGGCGGTCGGTGGCCAGGTAGCGGCAGTCAGGGGCGGCGGAGGCCAGGTAGCGGCAGTCGGGGGCGGCGGCGGCGGCGGCAAGGGCGAAGCGATCGGGGTCTGCGGGCGGCACCAGCGGTCGGGGCGGCTAGGCGGCGGTGGTCGGAGGCGGGCGGCAGCGGAGGTCGGGGGGGGGGGGGGGCGGCGGCGGCGGTTCTTGGTAGCATTGGTTGGTGGTGGGTGGGAGTGGTGGGTGGCGGTCGGTGGCGGAGGCGAGGTCGGTGGAATTTGAAATCTTTAAAATTTGAAAGGATTTTGAAATCCTTCATTTGAAAGAATTTGAGGGAATCAATTCCAATTTCAATTCCAATTCATTTCGTAACCAAACACGTTAAGAATGGAATTCGAATTTCAATTTCAACAAATTCCTACCAACCAAACACAATGACCAATGAAATTCAGATTCCAATATCATTAAATTTCATCGAATTCCTGCATACCAAACGCCCAATTAGAATTTAAATTTCCTTCAATCCAAACACCCTAGAAAGTAAAATCAAATCACTAACATATATAAGGAGTAATCAGATTAATTAAGACCATATAATAACATACCAAACACTCTACATATAATTATTTGCCTTGCTTAACTTTAAAGTTTAAACACTTTTTCGAGAAATTTAGTTGCTAAACTATTTTGGCTGGCCACGTATGTAGTTTCATATGCAACTTGAGCTAATTAAGATTACAATAACACAATATATACTCGAAAACATAAGAAATAAACAATACTTATTAAGGGTGATTATTTACGGAGAGCATAAGAACTGTTCATGACCAATATTAAATTCTTTAATACCTGGTAAAAGGTCAATTCTCGAAGGTCTCTATCCTCGATGTACTTAAGGAGCATTTCCACTCTTTCTTAGTCTTGTTGTTCAGACATGCAAGCCACGGTAGCAAAAGTATGTAAATTTGCAAACAAAACTTATAAAAGAATCATGAGATAAAAAACAAATGTCTAATTTACTTACATTATTACACTTCATCTGATTATATGGTATACATATAGTCAGTACAATGTAACTATCCTCCAAATTGATTTGAAGTAAGAGATTTTTGTATATAAAACTTTTCAAACAGCTTAACTTCATATAGAATACTTTGAAACTTTGATGCTTGTTAGTGGGTAAAAAATGTTGGTTATTTGAAGTAGAAATTTAAAGTAAGTTTGTTGTATGGCAATCTTTTATGCAATTTGCCTTTTAAGTATTGCCATTGTATAGTAGTATACCAACTCATTTTATGCCTAATGGGTTTTTAAGATATTGGTTAACTCTAACATTTATATGAAATTATTCTTATATTGTTATAGTTTGGATACATGTCAACAGGTTAGGGAAAATTGCACTTTACAATGGGTGTCAAATAGTGTAGCTTTTTAGTGATCGAGTCCTATATCCCTATATGTTATAAAAACCAATTTCAAACTTATTTACATACCATTAAAACAATATTACATACCATTAAATCAATCTTATTTACATACCAGCATGGAAGAATGAGGTTCTTCTTCAAAGCTCAATTTCAAACCCTTTGGAAACAAAAAAAATAAGAAAAGAGGAATTGTTGAGATTATGTGAGATGGCAGGAGCGTTGAACTTGCCATTTATGCTTCGTAACCCAAATATATCTTTTGCAACGTGAATGTAAACCATAAAGAAATTCAATAAAATTAAATGGTAGAAAATGAAAACTTGAGCACACATACTACATCATTGTGGTTTATAATAGAAAATGATGATTCTTTGAAATTTTAAAACTCATGTATACAAAAGTAGTGAAAGAACAAAACAACATTAAATAGCAAAACCAAAAAAATCACTATAATGTAAACCATTATAAATTAAAGCAACAACTACCTTGATTTTTATTATTCTCAACTTAAAACACATGCGATTCGAATAAAAAGATATGAATTTGATTATGTTGATGCTACAATTACCCTATGTGCTCTTTAATCTTAGAGAGATGGTTTAGAACAGTTACTAATAAACAACATTCTCATCAATCAATTTTAAAAATTATCAACCATCTTCACCACTAAGAATTGCAACTACGTATATTTTTCATATCTTTAAAGAATGCAAAACAAACTCATTACCATCTTTAAGCTTCAGAAAGAAGATTGATCATCTTCCATCTGAGTAGCTAAAATCTCCAAAACTAACTCAACCTTATCTTTGAAAATGTGTGAATCATCCAATACCGCAAAAGCGTGCAACTTGTTCCTATCTTCTAATCAACTAACCCCTCGATAACATAATAACATAAATAAACACATACCCACTTAGGTCTCATGCTTGACAAATGCATCTTTCTCGTTAACCTAACAAAAACTTAATAACAAAAATCAATCTTATATCCAATGTTGTAAAAGTCGCTAGACGTTGCCAAGTTCGGTTGACTATGAAGTTGCGAGTCGTTCAATGCGGAAATTACTCGGGGAGTACTCGGACATAGTAAAGTGTAAAAAAATATTTTTTGAAAAATTATACGTATATTAAATATATTAAGTTCACTAATATGTACAACAAACTATATGAATATTAATATAAGTTAAAAGGATGCATGTTCAAATATCAAAATAATTTACAATTTGATATTTATTTTATAAAATTTTAGGACATATTAATCATTTAATAGTCATGTTCCAAGTTATCTACATGATTATTAATGAAATCCAACAAAAATCGATAAAAAAATAGCGAAAAATTCACGAAAAACATAAAAAATCTGAGTTTTCAGAGTTGGGCAGAGTTGGGCAGCCTAGCTCGGAGTAGTCCGAGCTGGACCACCTAGCTCCGAGTTGGACTGGCTAGCTCCGATTTTAACCTAGGTTGACCGATTCTGAGTAATGAGACCGAGTTGAAAAAATTCGTTTCAGTAAGTGACCACGTCCCGTGTACACCCTGAGTACTAGTCGGTCGAGTTTTACAACACTGCTTATATCACATGAAAAAAAAAACGAATCGGTTACATGAATTCGCTTTGAATCTGTTATTGACAGCATACGAAACAATCATTATTAAAAGAAAATCAATTGGGATCGATTGCTCAACAGCCACATAATCGTATATTAAAATTGGGGAAAAAAAACCAAAACCCTATTGAAACCATCAAGCTTCAATCGAAGAGCATAAGAACATGAAAAAAAGAAAAGAATTGATTACATGAAGCAACCATTGTAATCCCTGGGATGATTTCCGTTGGGGAGAGATGTTCAATCTTCAAAGTAGATAGTTACCTTTATATAATATTTTGTCAAGACCACTGCAATTACCAAATAGATCTAGGGTTTCGATGGTTAGATAAAAGAGGGGTTGGAACTTTGGGTCGATCAGTGGTTGCGGGCCTTATGACCCGTGAGGTTTGGAATCCGGACGTAGGTGGGCGGGAAATTGGGTGTGTGAGTGATTGTGGTGGTGCACATATCTTATAGTGTAAAGGATTATTAGGATAAATTTTTTAAACCAACATCGTTTTGGTAGATACGTTCTAAAAGTACACCATTTTGTTATATATTTTTGTACCGGCACATTACAGGAGTTTTTTTTTCAAATGACCATATTTTCAAAACTTTTTTAACCAAAAGTTGTTTTAAAAATATTTATCAAGATGATGTTTTGTTTACAAAACTCATGGAATATCTCATTTCCTATTTCATTGGGTAACTTCAATTTATTAAAAAAATGATTAACTTAAATATTGGATATTTAAATATTTTATTATTGATAAATGTTAAAATATATAAAAGACTACTAGTACATCGCTTTTATTTATGCTACTTCTTTTTTATCTAGCTTAATCTGTTCAGTTGCATTCACAAACATTTAGCTGATATATGATAATAAATTTTTATGGTCCTTGCTTTTATTAAATATTTATAACAGTCATCTATCTTATCATGGTTTTGTACTACAGAATTTATAAGCCATTTATCATTTACAAGCCACAAAAACCGTTCATGTAAAATTATTATCAACGAATACATACGGGAATTAATACAATATATCTTTAAAAGAACAATACATTTAAATTATTAATTATTTCAAAGTCGGGACATCGCAAGGTGTTTGTCTTGATCATCTAGTTCATGTTGGTGATACCGAGTTTGATCGAAATGGCTTTCGTTTTCAATTCTTTTGTTGTTTGTAGATGTGTTTTCAGTGATTTGTAACGTTTGTGCTATCTTCCTGAGCTCTACTTTTTGCACTTTTCCTGTTCCTGTTTTTGGTAGCTCTTTCACGAATTCTATCTTCTTTGGAACCATATATTTTGACATATTTTTCCGGCAAAACGCCAGGATGTCTGCTTCCGTCGTGCTTGTATTTTTCAAGACGACGAAAGCGCAAGGGCTTTCACCCCAGCGTGGGTGAGGCATCGCCACCACTGCAGCCTCAAGTATGGCGGGGTGTTTGAATAAAATAGACTCGAGTTCTACACTACTAATGTTCTCTCCGCCTGAGATGATTACATCTTTCGACCTGTCTTTGATCTCAAGGTAGCCGTCGGGATGGATGACCCCAACGTCTCCGGTAAAAAACCATCCATTCTTGAAGGCGTTTGCGGTCGCTTTCTCATCTTTTAAGTACCCTTTCATGATGCTACTTCCTCGGAGTACGATCTCTCCCATGGTCATCCCGTCACGTGGAACACTCTCCATCGTGTCCTTGTTCTTGACATCTACGTCTGCGAGGGTGAGTATACCTACACCTTGGCGCGCCTTGAGTCTAGCTTGTTGATCTTGAGGAAGATGGTTCCACTTTGTTTGCCATTCGCAAACAAGTGCAGGTCCTGTGGCCTCTGTGAGGCCATAGGCATGCATTATGTGAAATCCAAGGTTCTCCATTTTCTCCAGGAGGGCCGCAGGCGGAGGCGCCCCTCCTGTGAGTATGTTAACCTTGGATTTCATTTCACGACGCTCATGTGGTTTAGCCTCCAAAAGGATGTTAAACACCACAGGAGCACAACACATGTGAGTTACCTTGTGTTTAGAGATGCACTTATACATCTCATCAGCAGTTGTGTTGCGTATGCACACGTTGGTGCCGCCTCGTGCCGCCACGCCCCAGGTGAACGTCCACCCGTTGCAGTGGAACATCGGCAGCGACCACAGGTACACCGCCTCGGTCCCCATCTCCCAGCCCTGAATCAAGCTCATGGTGCTCAGAAACGCACCACGGTGGCTATACACCACACCCTTCGGAGCCGAGGTGGTTCCGGATGTGTAGTTTAAAGCTATAGCATCCCACTCATCCTCAACATCTTCACCATGGTAATGAGGATTACCATGCTGAATAAGTTGCTCATACTCCAAATTCCAAGACGGACACCTGTGGGCTTATCAAGATCATCTATAACGATGACCAAAGGCATCGCGTATTGACCCGAAGGACCCTCTTTCGAGCCCGCCACCAGCAGCCGTAGCGCCTCGGATGCTAACGGAACATACTGATAATCAACAAAGAACACCTTGGCTTCAGAATGAAGGAGAATTGTGGCTATATTCTTAGCATCTAGCCTCGTATTAATCGCATTAAGCACAGCTCCAGCCATTGGCACAGCAAAATGCATCTCATACAAAGCGGGCACATTCGGCGCGAGCACCGACACCTATAAAATCAATCAAAACCAGATATCAGAATCAAGAAACCTTAATATCACACTACACAATCATTCCCAAAAGACTCAAAAAAGTTAAAAGATTCTTACCACGTCGTTCTTGACAACATTAAGCGATCGAAGAGAGTACGCGAGGCGACAGCATCGCTCAAAAGTCTGGCGCCAGGTGAAGCTAACTCCAGCGTATATGACGGAAGTTCGATTCGAATAAACCATTGAAGCTCTCTTGATGAAGGTGAGAGGAGTGAGAGGCACATAGTTTGCAGGACACTTTGCAAGTCTTTCCATGATTATTATTAATATTGGTTCAATCAGTTGCAGAATATGTGAATGAAATAGGGTTTATTGAAGAAGATGTTTGTGGGTTTGAGGTTGAGGAAGATGAGGGTTTATATAGAGGTGTAGAGCAGCCCATTGAGGTGGAAGGGTGGGGTCAGGGGTAGTGGGAATGGGCCCATTGTGTCTGACGAAAATTGTTGAGAATATTCTTGGATATTGCATAGAGCACATTACACATGTAACTACTGATTTTGTGTGTGTGTCACATTGGTGTGTGTTTGAACACAGCCGTTTGACTTTCAAAGTTTGAAACTCCCACTGTGTGTGAACAGCACTAATAGTATATATATATATATATATATATATATATATATATATAGGATTGGTTCAATTGAAAACCAATAGAAATTGTGTAAACCAATAAACCAAATCTTTACATTTGATTTATGAAGATCAATGGCTTAGATTTTTTTTGAATAAAAAATTCAAATGTTTGTACTTTTGTGGGACCATGTGTTGAAAAAGTCAAACAAATCTAAGCTATTAATTTTAAACATCAAAGGTGTAGATTTGGTTTATTAGTTTACATAATTTTTCTTGGTTTTATTTTAACCTTACCCTATATATATATATATATATATATATATATATATATATATATATATATTATAATTAGCAAGTTATTATTATTAATTATATAATTATAAAATGGTTGATACTCTATTAGTTAGGATAGTTAGGAATATTTTTTTCTTAATGGAATTATTTAACTTGATTATTTTAATATGTTTACCGGATACCACTTAACGTTAGTTTAAGGGGCATTAAATTGTATTGGTTTTGAATGCTTTAATATTGTAGTTAAAATAAACAGTTAAGTAAGTTTCATGCAAATTGAAATGTTTGTATAAGAGTCAAATATTTTTTAAATTTTTTAAATTTTTGAATAAAGTAGATTAAAGATTGATGCAGTTTAAAAGTAGAGTATGGTACAAGAGTTGCCATTTTAAAAATAATGAGTTTAATAATAATTTCATTTGGGCTTCTAGCCAAATGATGGAAGTGATTATCCCATACAAAAATAATATGTGTATAAGTACTTATATGTGCATGATTATGTAGTATTTATTAGTAAAGATCTATTGTTAAAAAAGTAATTAAGTTTAATAGCTTTTAGTTAAGTCAATAATCAATAATATAAATTAAATATTATATTATAAGTTTTTTAAATGACCATCATAACATTAAAAAAACTAACAAGAAGCTAAAAAATCATTATAACATACAATCAAAAACAGATAATAAAGAAGTTGCACACACCGGCTATACTTTTAATCCAAATGAATGGGAACTTAATTTCTTCGACCACGTACCTAGTTATATTTATAGCTGATAACGTTTTGTCTGTTAAAATACATATAAAATGTGTTTATTAAATATCGATCATGCAAGTTAAATGCTAATTTTAATGAACGGAAAATGTGGATCAAGCTTTTTGGTTTGGAGTTAATAAAAAACAACCTTATGTAATTGTTTACATATATATACTGTTAATTTATTATACAACATAATCTTTCATATTATTTTAAAATTAAGCATTTACTAGACATAAACATATAATTTTAAAATTCACTTAACAAATTTTAGTCCCTAATGGGACATCTCGGTATAATGGTGTGCTCATAATCAAAGGGTTAGAAGTTCAAACCCTTTAAGTTGCAGGTTGTGCTAGTGTTGTGGTAGAAAATAAATGAAATGCTGCTAAAAAGACTTAAGAAAGTTCATATAGCGTGATTATTCACCTTTATAAAATGAGCACAATTTTAATAATATCTAAGTCATAAGTTTTTGTTTGAAAATAATGATAATAGAAATAAGATGATATATACTTGATAAATTATATAGTAAAAAAAGGTATTTGTAGGAGAAAATAAAATAATACAAAGTACCGGCTAATTTTAAGTGGATAACCATATGATCAACAAACTTCTTTACGAAGAAAGGTAAATTATTTGTTAAAAAAGTTGATAGGCTGCTTGACTACTTGACATCTCAACGGTTGTGGTCATTCAATTTACTTTTAAAATTATTAAAAGTATTTTGATGGATTAATAATATGAAAGCTTTAGTTTGTGTGAAAGAAAACATAGTATAACAATTTTACTGTCTAACATATTAGCATTGGTGGTCTAGTAATAAAGATAAATTTTTTGAAACATTTATAGTTTTGAGTTTAAGTCTCACAAAAGAAAATAGAACTTTACCGTTCAAGAAAATTAGAAAAAAACCACCCAGTTGTCTTTCGATTAAGAAGCGAATTCATGTTGCATTCAATTAATAAAAATTTACTTTCAAGTATTATAAAATGCAACCAAGATAGATTAACAAAAATTATTAGATGTTAAGTATATTTTTGAATGGCGGAATTTGATAAGCAAAATAAACTAAGAATAGAAAAAGGGGTTTATTATAGATACATCATATTTATTTTTATTCTCTATAATACTCTCTATATATACATATAGATACAAGGAGTGAGATTAGACTAAAAGGGTGTCTCAAAAAAGAAAAATAAGTGTTTGTATAATCTAAACATACGAAAAATAAGAATTAAATTACAATATTTCGGATACTGAAATCACAACCTCTCTTTCATCTTAATCTTTATTTATTCTACTTTTACATTTATATCTTGTTGAATATCTTTACAAATACTCAATCCTTTGATTCTTAAGCTCAAAAGATATATTAAATAGTAAAGACTTTGAACAAGAAATAAAATATAAGTATTTAAAATGAAGATTGAGAAATACAAAATTTTACATTAATTATTTTAAGGCAATAGTATGGAAAAATTCGTTATGCTTATTCTTTTTAATAGATAAATTTCTACTTTTTACTGAACTAAGTTTTATTAATTTCTTGAAATATACAAACATGTATTTTTATTATAATGAAGAATGATAATTAGTAGTACCATGGTTATTGCAATAATAAAGTTAGGTAACTTTATAAAATAATAAATAAGTTTTTTCAAGTTGTAAAAAGGTTCAAAATTTTCTCACTTTAGTCACTATATGCTCCAATCTTATATAATATTAATATAAATAATTAAATTTTTGCTTATAATATTTATTTGTCTTTTACTTTGATTATTGTTGTTTTATGGTTAATAATCAAACCATGGTTTCATATGTTTTTTAATGATTTATATATATATATATATATATATATATATATATATATATAGGAAGGGATCCGTTGAAAACCATATTATAAATAAAAACTATAAAAACCAGAGGTTACATATATGTAAGTACGTGTTACAAAATATACAAGTAAGAGTTACGTATATGTACGGGGTTATGTATATGTGAATACGTGCTACTAAGTGTTCAACTAAGAGTTATGTACATGTAGCTTTTACAAGTTGCGTATATGTAAGTCGTTTTATTATCATCGATGTTTTTTGGAGTTTATATTAAAAAATATATAATGATCTTGAAACATAAGGTTGAAGTTTACTCATATATAATTTAAACAATTTAAAAGTTAAATCAATTGTAAATTATGTAATTGGTTAGTGGTGATTTTCACGGTTTTAATTATAAACATGGTTTTCATTCGATCCCTTCCCTATATATATATATATATATATATATATATATATATATAGGGGATGGTTCAAATGAAACCATGTAAAATTGTTTAAAACATTAAACTAAATCTCCACATTCGATCTATTAAAATCAATGGCTTAGATTTTTTTAAATAAAAAAATCAGAAGTTTGTACTTTTGTGGGACCATGTGTTGAAAAAGTCAAACAAATCTGAGTCATTGATCTTAAACATCAAATGTGAAGATTTGGTTTATTGGTTTACATAATTTCTCATGGTTTTCATTTGAACCATCCTCTATATGTATATATATCATGATTTCATTTGAACCATCCCCTATATATATATATATATATATATATATATATATATATATATATATATATATATATATATATTTGCAGAGTATGTTTTGAGGAGTCATTTTTAGATGGTTAGTTTTGAATTTAGTTTTATTTAACTGGAGTTAAATCGCAACGCTAATTATCTAAATAGAATGAACGTATAAAATCATCGTGTGGGACTAATTCTCTATCGTTTATCTGTTATGACTAAAAATGTTAACGATGTTAACTACGGGTAGTCAAACTAATTCCAACGACAATTTTTTTGACACCTTTAGATGCACGTGATAGTTTAAATCTCTGGAATCTGATATTTTTATTAAGCTATAGGGAAAAATTCGCACTTAACCCATATTCTTTGAACATGTGAAAGAATAGTAAGCAAGATGTTTGCATCGAAGTAATCCCTTTATGCTTGAGTAGAGTAACGTGCGGGTTACTTAACATAGCTCACCTTATATGTTCTTTCGAACTCCTTAATTTACACATTAAACCCCTTAATTTTCTATTCGTTTTGAATATTTTAATAACTTTCGTTTACTAAGTTTTCTAATAGAAGAAATGCATGATTTTCTTTAATTCTTTTGTCAAAGGTTCAATATTAGTATTTTGAATACGGTGTTGTATTCAAAATGAGAATTTTATTTTGATATTGCATGCCATAGCAAATGCAGTTTTATAATGATATCATTACGAATCACACTGATTATGAGCGAAAAATATCATTATCCGTATTGTTATTATCGAAACCATTGTCGTTGCTCACGTGGACAAATAACTTTCGTTCATTAACTTATCACATAAATCAGAATATTCAGCTGTCTTTAATTTTTTTAGGCTATAATGTGTGCAACTAGTGTCACGTTACCATGACAAAACAAACCGATTAGATACGTACAATATCATTGCTGCTTTTGGTATTATCAGAACATGTATCGGTGTTTGTTTTTATAATTATTGATGAACCAAACAGATAACGACAAAAGTCACATTGCTTAACACGGGGTAAAACGACCAAACTCACATCGTATATCATGGGGAAAAACTAGTTGATTAAAAACAAGTGTAGGGACTTCTACACAACAATTAAGAAAGTGCCTTGAGATTGATGATATTTTAATGTAGAAAAAAAAATACATCGTCAGCCAACAAGTTTAGTAATATAATATAGTAGGTCAACCAAAATATACAAGACGAGATGTCCACACTAACATATAATAAAACTGTATATGAGACGTCACACTAACATTTAATTAAGTTATTTCAAAGGTAAAATACATGACTTTTTTAGTCTCAATATGTTCAACATTTTTTTAAGCATTTCGTTTTATAAATTTATTATTAAGAAATTTCAAGAAAATGATGTTAGAGTATTCTCGGAAATAAGGTCATGTAGAAATTAGGAGGACATGTATGGACTGGGGAACGGTCAAAGTCTTTCAATTGGTTGTTATGGTCATTCTACACTTGAATATGTGGACTTGCATTGTAGTTGTTAAGAAATTATTTAAACATTTTTTTGTATTTGAAAAATAATAGAGAGTAGACTTTCTTGTATATTCATAAATAAAGTACCAAAACATATAAACAAAATCCGTTATAACCTTTAACAAATAATGATGCTTTAGAGTTTCATTTTCTTACTTTTTGCCCGATAATAAAAATCTATTTTATTAATTTTGGTTGTTAATACTTTAAACTTTTATTTTTATTAACAATGGCAATCCCACAAGCAAAATTATTATAGCTTCACCCTTGATTTATAATCATTTTAGACATGATTTTGCTCGAATGTTTTCTCATTCCGTTCATAATCATTATTATAAATGAAATCGACTGCAAAATAAGCGTACTTTTTAATGGCTATGTTACTCGGATTGTTGTGGACAATAAAAGTAAAAATTGAAAGTATTACTAACCAAATATTGATTGTTATCGTCCAATAAGTAATAATTTAGATTATTAAAATTTATTTATTCTCTTTGTTTTTTCATATTACCTGTAGGCTTGTATTTTAGTGGTATTGATGATTATAACCGGATAAAGTTAGGTTAGATTTAATAGTGAAAAAACTGTTGCTCTAAAAAAGTTTTTGTTTCAACTGTATATTACCTTTTATGTACTAACTTGATTTAAGTATTTGTTACCAAAAAACTAGCTTTCTTGATTAGTAATTAGAATTTAGGAATTTTGATTTTATTTTGTTATCATAGGATTCGAATATTGTTTCAAGTTTTATGATAGCTTTTTTCTAAAACAAATTATTATACATCCGTCCTCTTTCGCTTGCATACTATCTTCTCCTAGATCCAACTTTGTTGCTCATCTCTGTATCCTTTATCCTTTAGTTCAACCGATACTAGGTTTTCTAGAGTAACCCAATTAATGTTGGACTAATTTTGTAATCAAACAATAGTTAAAAAAGGTAGATGATAATTATGTTAGTTTATTATTTATTTTATTGAGTTTGTATTAAATTATGAGTTTCATTTGTTTGTTTATCTTATTGTTTGGTAATATTGGTATTTGTTTAGTATATATAGGGGATCAATGAGTTTTTTTTAAATTGTCTCGATTTTATTAAATACAAGAGTCATTAATTTCAAGTTGAGAACCAAATATTGCGTGTTATTTTCTTTGTTTTTATTGCTCGGTTGCCATCAATTCAATCATGACTGGTCGGCTTAACCCCAAGTTTTTAGAGGATACAAACTGAACCTGTGAAGAGGTTGGTTTTTGTTTTAACTATGTCGAGCTTTCAAAATCAAACTTAATGGGCTATATACACATTAGTCTTTAGAAACTTCTGAAGTGAAACATTAGATTTTAGAGCATAAGGTTTAGGTTAGTGAAGAGCTAGGAATAAGAAGTTATGGAGATATCACGAATTACCCTGAAAAACCTAACACAAAAAATCTATCATGAATAGTAGTTCCGCGGAGGCGATAAATGACCGACTAAGTTTTAAAAATATTCATTTTGATGTTTAAAAACCAATTTTGAATATGACTCCTAAGAGCATTCATACAGTTTCTTTTCAATTTCTATAATATAACTTAATATCACATTTATGTAAATTTTATTTAACATCAAACATTTCATTCTCATTCTCTATCTATATTCCACTTACAAATAATTATTTTATTATTTTTTTTAGACGCCCACCAAAAACATAAAAATTAATGAATAGTGTGTTCTTGTATTTAAAAAATTAAATCACTATTCAAAAAACACTATAGTTTAAAGAAAGAGATTGAGATAGAGATCCTCGAGATGTAAATACAAAATTTAAACAATAGACGTGAAAGTCGAAATAAAAACTCAATTGTGAATACTCTACTATATTGTACAAACTTCTGTAGCGGGACAGTGAAAAATTAATTTTAATAAGTTGTAAACTTACAACGTAAAAAGGAATCATGCCCTTATAATATTACGCAATAGCTTCTATTGTGGGTTGCACCACTTGTATTAAAATATGAATTAAGTTGACCTAATGCTACGTAGAAAGGAATTGAACAAGCTTCAATACTTTGATCGTAAACTTCGATTTTACAGTCCTGAAAATTTATACATGCGTAGTGAAAAATGTAAATATAATCAAAAATATGTTTGAAAAACATATAAAACATTTAGAAAACGTTTTTCTGAACGTGTTGCCTATAATTAATTTACTGGATTTTTACTAGGCCAACGTATCTTAACCAAAGACATACAACCACCAAAAAGATTAAGAACTTATTACTTGTGGTATAGGCTGTACCGAATGTAAACTTCACGTGCCATGCAATAACTTGGTGCTAGATCCGGTACATATAAGGACCACACAAAGTAAAACCCTGGAACAAGGTCTTGGTTGCGGCCGGACGAATGCGTGAATGAACTAGCTTCAAACCGTTTTCCTCTTCATGATGGCTGCAAGAAATGAGAGCAAAGGTTCAGTGGCAGCCGGAGGTGCCTGTAAGGTTCTGTTCCCGAAAGATCTTATAGTTAGGTTTACGTATCAGAAACATAATTCTTAAACTTTAAATGTCTATGTTACATACTCATTTGTCTCAAACATAATATGACAACACATTAACTATCATAACTAGCTTGGATGTCGATCTTAAACATGTTAGGTAGCTCTTATTGTCATGCTAAGCTTTCATTTTCCTTTTGCATATTTGCTCAACCATATATGAATATTAAAAGTCATTGTTGCTGAATGAATCCTACTTTTAACTATAAAATATAACTTGTCGTTTCATAACTTTTCATAACATAATTAAAACATTTCATCATAAGATATCATATTGTATTTGTATCATAATTATAACTTATCATGACACAAAATAACATACATATCTTAGGCAAGATAGGTGCCATGTCATGTCTAAACATAACTCTTGAATGGTTATTGGAGTTGCATTCATAGTCATACCGGTATCGGATTCTTATAATCATATCTTGGATAAAATAAGACTACAACTTTTTCTTTTACTTACAATATATGCAAGACTTAACATTATTGACCTTTTCATGCAAGACTTATATCCATTTCTTGTCGCGCTAGCAAGACTTATATAACATTCCTATATAAGACGAGACTTAACACTTTCTTGTCATTTAGAAAGACCTAAACATTTCCTTTTCTTGTCATTTAGACAAGAGTTAATCATAAAAATTTTTCTAGTTATGATATTTATTAGTCCTTTTGTTGCCTAGACATGCTTAGAATAGTCTAATTATATTAGTTGTATATGTATATTACATGTTCATATATAACTCCTTCAATAATCTTACATGATCCTTTTCTTTCTTTGCCACCAAGACTTAGCACATATATTGTTATATATATTTTTATATACATATCTTTTACATTTTTATATATATGACCATTTTCTTACATTTCATAAGTCTTTCTTGTACACATGCAAGACTTAACCCGTATCATGTTACATTACCATCCTTAGCATCATATAGTGTCATTTACTTTGTGCTTAGATTATTAACGTGTAATTAAATTAACGGGTGGGGCTTGTCACACCTCAATCGATGGCAGAATCATTAGGGCCGATCCAGGTAAATCGATTGTCATCATATGCTAATAAATAATTTGAAATAATATTAATGTCATTTTCATTGAATAATACTATTCAATCAATACATTACAATAAAATAAAACTCAAGTAGAAATAATAAAAACGCCTTTTATTTTGACTATGTCCAAGCATTAAATGTATAATTAAACAGCATTTTCTGAAATTATGTGAAAATATAACGAGTCAGTTAAAAAATTAACTAGTGAGTAAACATATATTTTGCATACATATATAGATTAATTAAGATGGTTTGAAACAATTCAATTCAAATGAAAACAAAACAACTTATAATAGACTAATGTAACATAAAGACAAACCAAACATAATCAAAACTAATGGTTGAATTGACTGTGTACGCAGACGAAACTTGATGATTGACTGTATGAATCTGGTTCCAATCACTACTCAAATAATCATATAGGAAGGGTTTGTCAAACCCATAGATCTATCATTGTTTTTATGGTTGTTTAAATTAATAAATGTGTTAACATCAAGTTTATCTAACTATAAACACATAATTACAAATTTTAACATAACAATTATTCAATTGAATTTTTAATGAAATAACAATGAATAACAATAACTGAATATTGACACATGATTTTTCCAATATATAAAATAAGCTATGAATACTCACCCTATATGATGATAGTTACAGGGTTCATAAAAAAGTTTGAATGTTCAAGAATCAAGTGTGATGTCCTAAAAAATAGAAGAAACAATGACATATGGTCGGTACAAGAAGTTAGAATGTTTAGAGAATTTCAAGACGAAAGTTATACTGAAAAATGATTATTGCACCAATTTTAGATTTTGTATAGAATATTCTATATGCGTTTGAACATGTTATAAAAATAACAAAAGGTTTCAGAATATTATGAAAGTTCATAGTAAACTAATTCATAGTTTCCCACAAAACTCTACTTTACGAAAGTTTTAATGAAAAGACCCAAAATTAGGTCAAAATAGCAACACAAAACTATAGATGCTGAAATGCACACTTATCTTGTGAAACCTGGTGTGAAGTCACCTAACTAAATTTGAAAATGTAAAAACAATCGTTAAAAAGCTGACTCGACGAACTTAATCGTGGAGTTCGAGTTTGCTCAAATTTAGTTTGTTATAACCATGTTATGATTAGTTGAAGTTAGACTACATTCTACTTAAACTTTTGTAAGGCACTTATGTGCACTTTTAAAATTGTAAAAGCATGAAACATGTTAAAATGAGTTTTAACATGTCAATATATTGTATATTAAAGTCATTTGAGTTATAAAAAACATTTTATGACTTCAACATAGCCATCATTTAGAGAAACAATATTGTGGAATAACCGAATGCGGCGGCTTAACCGTCCATACGCAAACGAGATTCTTTGTATATGTTAGTGTGTTGTTAGATTGATTTATGCATGTTAGTGTTTGTTAGAATGTTAGTAAACAATAGAAGGTTAATGATCAAATGATCATGATTAAAATAAAAAATAATTCAGTAGAAGAAAAATAAAAGTGGAAACATTTAGTCATGAGAACAATAGGTAAATCAAGTAATTGATAGGATTGTTTATTATTTATATTACTTACATCCATCATACAATAATGTAGTGTATGCTTGACGTTAGGGTGGTTCTTTAGACTAAATTAAAATAAGAAAATTGAAATAACATTAAAGAAATACATAATAGAAAAGCATACATAATAGAAATTGGATACAAGATTACCTTAGCATTAAAAAAATCTTGAAATTACGCCTAAAAAATTGGTCAAAATCAAAGGATGAAAGAAAGATTTGAAGTAAGATTCTTAGAGAATGAGCAAAGAAAAAAATAAGACAAAAGGCTTGCTTTTATAATTGAGGTTAGTAGGGGGTTATGAATGGTGTTATTGATGAGTTACAAGTAATTCAAAACATGGTTATGATTGAAATTTAAAAAAGATAAAAATAAAATAAAGTAAAATAAATTAAATAATAATTATAGTTTAAACCCTTTAAAACCTTAACTTTAATAATTTATCAAATTATTACTTTATAAAACTTTGTAAATCTTGTAAACTTTGTAATTTAATTATTAATTTTGATTTAATAATTAAAAACTCATAATTAATAACTTAATTATATAAATTTATAAAATTTACTTGATAATTTATAAAATCATTATAAATTTAATAAATTGAATTATGTATGTTTTATGATGCTTGTAATGATATGACCTCTAGTTTTGAAAATGTATTACACATGTGTAACGAAAACCATACTTTCCAAAAATAGAGAATTTTCATAAATAGAATTCCAACAAGAAACTTCATGTGCAAACTTATTAGAACTGTACTAGTATGCTTAAACATATTTTTAATTATTTGAGTCCCCAACAGGTTGTTGGGTCAAATTGGTCAACAAATGTCAACTTTAGTAAAAAAGCCAAACTTGTTAAATATGTTAAGTTTTTCACAAACACACCAACTGTTAATGTTGTTTGAATACAATAGGGTTTATATGGACCTCTATGTACATGCACTCACAGACCTATATTTGATAGTTAGCGTTTAATAATCAACATCTCTATTACTTGTTATCATACGCCGCCTAAGTTTAGTCTTCACGACATCACTTTTACATACTTTCCTTTCTTGGTGACAAGCATGCGAACAAACTTTTATTTGGTTTAGTAGGATTGTTATATCATCGATTTACTATAGCACAAACATTATCACAAATGCTCTTACATTCTCTAACCATTAGTAACGAGATAGCAATGTAATTTTGAGTAGTATTACTAGTTATCACAAACCCCACATGTTAGCTAACATAGTAGTTGGGATTACTTGTCGTTTTTGCGTATAAAGTTGTAGCTTTGCTCCCATAGATTTTAAATGGTTAGAAGCTCTTTTCTTGTCATCCATTTCATATGATTTAATTGTGAAAATCAAATCACTAAAGGATAGAGTGAATAGATCTTTGCTTCTCTTGATGGATTCTGTAAAGTAATTTTTCCAACTGTATGGTAATGAATTCAAAAGCTTTTTGTTGACATTTATATTTTCCAAAGAAATACCGGCACTTTTCATTTCGGTGATTAATTTCACAAATCTTGAAATTTGTGTTTCTAAAGTTTCTCCCAGAATATGGTTGAACATGTTGAACTCTTGATTCAACATATCTTTCTTGCTTTCTCCCATATTGTTGTTTCCCAATATCCGTGTTTCCAAGGCATCTCATAGTACTTTGGCTCCCATAAAATCTTTGAACTTGTGAGAGATTTTAGTTGTCAATGCCATAGTTATAGCAGCATAAGCTTTGTCATCGAGTTCGAATCTTTTAATGTCATCTTCATCCCATAAATGTTTGGGCTTTTGAACCATCTCACCTTTTTCAATTTTGTTTAGAGGAATGTACGGTCCATATTTGATTGACCTTCACATTTTCGGCTCAGTATAGATGACATGATTCTCAAATCTGTATGCTTAGTCGGCATAATCAACTTCGCGCAAAAGTCTTTGAGGTTTGGTACCGGTGCCAATTTCATTATCCAAACTTAAAGCAGCATTGAGATTCTTCAGACTTGCCATTTTGAAAGTTAGGATTCAAACTTCATAAGTTTTAAAAAATTGAACTTCTCGCGTAAAAAAGGCAAGTTCTCGCGCGACTATCCCAAACTTTTCGCGCGAGAGGATTTGTGTAACACCCGATCTCTCGTACCACCAATATTGTTCGCTTTGCCCACAAGGAGATCACGGATTTGCTTTTGGTTGGGTGAAAACTTCCCAGGAATGTGGATTGCTGCCACTTGAGCACGCTTAACTGTAGAGTTCTCCTCTCATCCACAGCTAATACGCCCAAAACGCGTTGGTGATATTAAGACCATACATTCTTTATGATGCAGGAAACTCTCCTGTCCACGGCCAATGTGAGATTTATGTAGAGTGTCACAATTTGTAAAAAGTTATATCGGCAACCATTGTACAAATACCCCAAGGGTAACCATAATCCTTTTATCTAACCTTGAACTATCAAAGAAGATGGAATAACAAAATTGATAATCTCCATTGCCGTAATAATTTGTTTATTTTTTTAAATATTTTATTGAAGTTAGGGAAGTGTGTAAATGAAAATTGAATTTTTTATTTAATAAAAAGGTGTGGTTGTGATAAGTTTGTGGGATGATATTTTGTAAGAAGCTTTCATGAATTATAAACGGTGTGTATTCATTAGTTATGGGTAAATATTATTCATTAATTAAACCGTGTGCAATAAATTAAATAAGAAAAAAGCTTTTATTTTTTAAAATTTATTTTACTATTTTTAAATTGAGTGATACACCAGTGTAAATATATGGCTGAAGATACTGAATTTTGAATTTTGTTTATTTTGTCGATACACAAGGTTAGGTTATGCATCGCAGGTCGGAGATATTGAATTTTTATTTTTTATTTTTGACGATATGTACTTATGTTGTATCTCTTTCCAGGGATATATGTATTTTTTTTAATTTTTACCGATACCCTAGCTATATAACATGTATTTGGTATCGTCAAATAGAGAGATATGGACATATGATAAAATTCGATTCTTTAAATATCTTGGATATTTACAAAATCAGTAACTATTATTGTATGCTACTTAGTCTGTTCGCTAATTTTATAATTTTTCTTTTTGTTTTCTTCGATGACTTCAAATATATATAAAAAGAAATTACAAACAATGAGTTTTTTGTGAGCCATACAGGATTGGTAAGTCAAACACCAATGACTATCTTGAGCAAAAATTAACAAAAGCAAAAAAATACAAAAAAACTATTATTATTATTATTATTATTATTATTATTATATTTCTTTCTTTCATTTGATTGATGTGATGGGCGGATGAATATCAAATCAGCGATTTTCTGGGGACGAAGAAAAAGGAAATACAAAGATTAAAAATAGGGCGTTTTATAAATAACAACTCCATAGATAAAGATTTGATTGTGTGTTGAAAAAAATGAATTGAATAAGTATTTATAACCTCTGATCTGGTCGTTCACGTTTTACAAAAACAATTTGTCAAAGATAGTATGTAGCGATACACAAGCGATACGATAAGACCCGTGTATCGCCGCACCTAATCGGCTGACACTTGACACAATCTTAAATTAACAACACTTTCCTAGGCGATACACAGGCGATACGACATGACCTATGTATCTCCCCACCAAATCTTCGACACTTGGCATACTCTGATTCGAGACACATTAACCAAAGCGACACGTCAGAGATACGATTAGACCCGCGTATCGTCTGGTACAATTTTTGGCTTTTCAAAGAAATTTTCAATTTTTAGGGTGATTACACGTATAACGAGGCGATACGTGATATGATGTGACTGATGTATCGCTAAGGTTACGTGTATATATTATAGCGATACTTTGTTCATTTCAAAGCAATACTAGAGCGATACGAAGATTTTAAAACTATGGATTCACAAGTAAGTGCCATTATAATTTTTTATACATTTTTGCAGTATTTTTATTATATGTAACGTTAAAATATTATATTTTTGCAGGGATATTTCAAAGGTCATGTTTGCAGTAGAATGAACGTTAGCGTGATTAAAAATATTTTAATAGACTTACAAAATCATCCAAATCAGTTGAAAATATTTAATTCAACATGTTTTAAATACTGGTTAGTATGCGAGTGGATTAATGTTGATCGATGAGTGGTACATGTAATGTTACAAAATCAGATTTCTTGTGAAAACCCAGAAATGAGTTTAAAGTTTTTAGTTAAAGGTAATGAGCTGACAATTGGGCCAAAAGAATTCTGTCTAATATGTGGGTTTAAGTTTGGAGACTCCACCAAACAAATTATTTTTTCAGAACCATCTTATTTCATAGACAGAGTATTTGGTAAATATGGTGTTATTAAACCTACGTTGGATAATTTAAAAAATGTTTTTGAAACAAAAATGGAGTATTTAGATGACATGGACGCCGTTTGTGTTTGTTTGTGATTACTGCTTGAGCAAGGATTTTGGGGGTTAGAAGGAAAAAACTTTTTAAATAATAATTTTATTGATTTAGTTAACGATTTTCAAGATTGGAATGATTACCCATAAGGTTCTGTTATATGACGACGCCCATATCCGGATATTCATGATGCTTTAGTGAAAATCAAAGAGCTCAAAGCAAGGGTGATTCCAAGTTAAACTACTCGTTGAAAGAATTTATCTGGACGTTCAAGGTAACTTTTTATTTATTAAAGATATTATTTAAAATTATACCATTTTGTATTTTAATTTACTGTTTGTTTTATCTTGTAGATGTGAATATTTGAAATATTTCTTGAATTTTGTATAAATAAAAGTTTATGTGGATAACTACCAAGTGGAATTGCATGGCCTCGTTCTGAAAATGTAACATGGAAAAGAATGTTAGCTATTGTCAACCGTTGTGGAACTGTAAGTATTTTAATATTAACCATTTTTAAATAGAAGTTATAAAAATTAATTATTTTTAAATTTTCAGTCTGCATTATATTTCTATAAATATAATTCCAACTGTACTAGAATTAGAAGAGCCTTTTTATAGGAGTAGTTGCTTTTTTTGGAGAGAAAATCCGGTAAACAAAGAATTTACTTCAGCTACAAATAACTTGGCTGGCGGTCCGCTTGAGTCTCAGTTCAAGT